>CM051400.1:183971-538300 GCA_028052125.1 Melia azedarach | reverse complement strand
GAAAAGTGAGTGACAATTCAAATTCACCCCAGCCACATTCTGATAACTCAAATGGAGGTGATTCAACAGCTCTTCTGGGGTTATCAAAACTCGGATGCAGCTGGAACACAACTCGCTTAATTACAGCCCCAAGATCCTCATTCTTTGCCCCACGAACATAGACAGTCCACTTATGTGACTGAGACCTTAATGATGGAGTAAACAGTGGTGGAACTTATTAAAAAATACAGTAAGATTGTAAAAACACAATTGGATGAAAACATTTACTCGCTGGCCTTTCGACCAAGATGAAAGGCGATTGTTCCGTAAACAACTGGAATAGTAATTTCAACATCATTAATTCTCTTGACCGCAATCTGAGTAACGAATAAAAACCGCGCTGTTAGAAAGAGTACATAAGTATGCTACCAACCTAACAAATGGAGTTGACTTTAAACAGAATAACCCCTCATGGCCATCAAACCGAATGCCTCAACCACAACTAAAAAACATTTCAAAACCAGCAAGTCCTTGCTTTAAACAATCAAAACTTTAAAAAGGGATAACAACAAAACATAAATAATGCAATTGGGAACACAAATTCATTTCGATCTTCAAGAACTTATAACACAATAAACATGAAGAATAAGATAATTTGATATTCGTAATCCAATAATTTAACCTTTGTTGATATTTTACTGTACGAAGTACCAAAGAGGTGCTAAAACCACACAAGCTCTTTTAGTAATAGGGAAAACCATGAAATTTTTAGGGTTCCTAACCTATCTTACTAACAATAAGCAGTGAACTTAAAATTAGGGTTAAGAACTTTAAGAAAATTGTGTCTACATTCCAAAATATATGGATAAGAGAGTACCTTGTTGTCGCTATCCTCGGTAACTTGGCTGACTTCGATTGTCGGTGGCTTTACCTCATACTCGTTGTCCTCAGGTTGGTTTTCGCCTTGCATTTTGTCCAGAATCTCAGCAACAGTTGTCATCTACCGGGAAAATTCGATTCTTAAACCCTCAATTTCTAGGCTTAACGAGGAATGGGAAATAACAAAAAAATTCCCTTATTTTATAATAAAAATTCAAAAGTACCCCCTCAACAATTTTCAATAAAAAATACCACTTTTTTTACTCCTTCGAACAAAATACCCCCTATCTTTCGTTAAATTTTATTTGAAAACATTGTTCTGTAACCAACTCCTAATACTTTCGAGTTAAGTTATACTCGAAAGTGTCATTTATAAAATAATTCGAAAGTGTATTTGTAAGGTGATTCAAAAATATACTATCTAGTCACGTTTTAAATATACTTTTGAGTCAATATAATACTTATAGTTTCGAGTAATATACTTTTAGTTAAGATAAAATTATAGTTTTGAGTTAAGTTCGAAATATACTTTCGAGGTATAGTAGATAAATAGTTTCAAGTCAGGTTGAAACTACACTTTCGAGTTAAGATAAAATTTAAGTTTTTAAGTTAATTGAATCCATAGTTTCAAGTAGAATATGAGTTTCTAGTTAAGCCAAAAAAAAAGGGGCATGGGGGTTATTTTGTCAGTTTAAAAAATAAATGAATAATTTTGATTGAAAATTAGTGACAGTGACATTTTTAAATTTTGCTTATTAAATAGAGGCATTATTAGTTATTTAGGGTTTTAGGATAAAAATAAGAGAAATAACCATAAATACCTATGTTTCTTAATAAAAATTCAAAAATATCCCCTTAATAATTTGAATAAAAAATGTCTAAATTTTACATTCTTTGACATATTTATCCTTATACCTATACAGAAATAAGTCTCATTTTTCACCAATATATATTTAAGTAAGATAATCTTGGCTTACTCGAAATTCGAGTAAAGAATAATGTCACGTTACTCGCTATTTTAAGTATAAGTGAGACTTCACGTTACTCAATAATTGATTTTGAGTAAGGTGTTTGAAACTAACTTTTAAGTAACACATTTGAGCATGATAATCAGAATGCATTCAAATTCTATATCATCAAATTTTCTCTAAGAAGTTCAACCAAATATACTTACCTTAAATAAAGCTCATAAATAGAATTAATAATAATTTATTAAAAATTTATATAAATAATGTAACATTATAAGTTTCGATCAGAGTGGTTGATTGAAGAAGAAGAAAAAAAACGCGTTTTAATATGAGTACGGAAATATTTTTGTTCGAATTGGTTAAAGGTGAACATATTTGATTGAAATTTATGTGAGTGAGTATTTTTAAATTTTTTTAAAAACTAGGAACGTTTATGATTATTTTCCTATTTTTTTTCTTCTCTAACTTATTCTTTTTTTTCTCTCCTTTTTCTTCTTCTTCTTTCTTTCTTTTTTCTTACTAATGTGTTTTTATCCAGTTTTTCTATTTTTTTTTTCTTTTTCTTCTTCTTCTTCTTTCTCTATATTCCTTTTCTATTTTTCTTTTTCTTCTTCCTTCGTGTATTCTTTTTTCTTCCTTTCCTCTTTGGAATAATTATGTCACATATATTAAATATTATCAAGGATACAATTCTTTTTTTCTAGTCAACTTGGGCTAGTAGTTACTTCACGGATTAGAGGCAAGCTGAATACTTACAAAAAAGATCTAGGGACAAATTAAAAATTATTAATATATAAAAGCGATAAAATAAATATTATCTAATAATTAATGAAAAAACTTGGAATTTTAAAAAAATTGTTTTATAAAAGGAAATTTTTTTGTTCAACATAGAGGCCTATTGCCAGAATATGAGTATGTGCCCAAGAAAAGGTTGCATAGAAAGAAGAAAGATATATGCAGACCGCATCCAGTTAACGACTGTAATTGCTATTTCCTGTTGGAAAGTTTCAGCAAACTTCCACAATAGATAATGCAGACACATTAAATTCAAAAGGCATTTTTTTTTTTTCTGGGTTTTGTTTTGGTTATGAGGAGGGGACTCCCAGGTCCCAGCTCCGGGGGAATTATTGCATAGAAGATATTTTGGCACATTGATATGGATTCTCGGAGAGAGTGGACTCTTGGGGGAGCAATGCTTTAGTAAAAGGGACAGTTAATCATTTGTCACCCGCTAAATGAATCGTGTCTGCGCTTGGTGCTTAAAAATATGGACTAAACCGCAATGAAAAGTAGTATAGTCAAGCATTTCAAAATATACAGACCGTTCAAAAAATCAACAAATTGTTTCTCTGATGAAAGAAATGTTTCTCTAATACCTGATGAAACTGTTAAACTAGTTTTTCAGAGACCCGAAATCCAGTTGCACACGACTATAGGCTTCTGTTCATTTTCTGCAGCTCGCTGACTCTGCTTAGTCGTTTCTTCAACCAAATCCTCAACCCTCTACCGCATTTCATTTAGAATTATTATTTGTACCCAGAGCAAAGCGCTCCATCTCCTCCAACTTCAAAAATTTTAGACTCTGCCATTACAACCCCTTTTAAAAAGACATTCCTTTACAAGTGTGACCATCTGCGCAGACTTGAGTAATTCACCTATTTAAGCACCATCTTGTTCGTCTAAACATCCATGTATATTCATCAGGACCATCGACTGAAGAAAGATCAATATTCCTGGACCAACTACAAAAATGTGCACCATTTTTGTCAACAAGGCCAACTCCTTCTAACTGTTTGATACCATGTGATGTATGAGCCAAGTGAGGAACAACCAGTATTCTTGCTTTTGGATCTTCCTCAGAACCCTTTGTACGAGCCTTCACCTCCATATCTAAGCTTTTCCTGCAATACATCCACTTGCAATTGGCTTCGTTCCATGTCTTGCTTCCAAGTTTCATGAGTGTCACTTTGCTAAGACTTTTAAAATAGACAAAATAACATCTTCTTAAGCTGGCATTCTCTATCCTATCTGATACAAAATGAATATGAGAACTCCAATACTAAATTGATTTTATTTGCTTCACACCTACCATTATTTCTAACCATTTTAGCATTCAACAATTTTTCAATAAAAAGTCAAATAGACTGACATTGAGTTATACATGCTTGATAAGTAAGTCAAGGGTATTTTTCTCTTCTTCGTATTCTTGCTTTGCTCGTGCTGAAAGGCCTTTCGTAGTTACTCATTTTAAATAGTATATAATAATAAAATGATTTTTAATTTTCTAAATTATTAAAAAAGTTTTTTTGTCATAAATCGAGTATGTAGTTGAATTTAATATCAGTTTTAATCATTAAATAATAGCTTCGACGAAACAAAAATTTTGAAAAATAAAAGATGACTTCTAGTGGCTCTTAAGATATTTAATTCATGAACAAATCCGATTAATAATATATTATATCATTTTTTTTATTTATATTGATGGTGATTCGTACAATATAATAACCCAGACATGGATTAAAAAATAAATTTGTATAACATGGCAGGGTAAAAATGAGTTTACCTAAATAATGGTGATATACAACACAACCATATATCTTCATCATGTTTAATAACCCATCTTTAAATTAAATTTGATATTGTTTGATAGTAAAATATATTGAACAATTGTTACTGTTTATTGAAAAAGCAAAACAAATATTAATTAATAATATTGTTGAGATTTTTTAATACTAATTTAACATAATCAATATCAATAAATATAAAGACACCTGATAATAATGTAAAGTATATTTATAGAAGATATGTAACTTTTTGTTAATTTGCTATCAATGAGTGCAGAATATAAGAGAATAATAAAAAAAATTATATTTTCAAACTTTTATTCTAACAATTTCATTCTAAGTCATGTGAAAACGACTTCTTCATTGATACACTATCTCATGTATTAATCTTAATTGACTTAAAATAATCATGATTTAGAGCACTAATCAATCTATAAGCTGATGTGATAATAATCTCAGCTTCATGTTATTTGAGGATACAAATTAAAAAATGTAGTATTATTTTTAAAAATAGGCTAAAAAATGAGTATTATTCTCTACTCTTAATAAAATGCGATAAGTTATTTAACATATTATTGTAGAAAATATTCTAATAAAATAGAATTAGTTCTTTTATAAATAAATAAATAGACAAAAAAGAAAACATTTCAATAATAGTTTAGTATAAAATGTTTATTTTTATTTTTTCGTTAAGAAGGGAAAGGGTTGGCTTCTCACTAGATTGGACAAAAAAATCGAATTTGTTTTGTCTGAGTAAGGTTTAATTTATAGGATCAGAGTTTAACTTATTTTAAATAAATTTTGGATTGGATTTAGACTTTTATTTTAAAATTTGAGTATGTATCTAGTTGAATTGGATAAAATCTGAATATCTGAAAATTTAGTATATATATATATATATATATATATATATATATATATATTTAGACGAATTGGGGTTGATTTTTTTTCACTCAATCCGAATCTAAAATTTATTATTACTTAAATTTAGGCCTTAGAGTTCGAATTTGGCATCTAACCCGGACTGGTTCAAGACCGACTCTGACAATATATGATTTGAGCTCCGATTTAAATAATTTTTTTCACATTAGGGCTGAATTCTTAAAAACTCGATTCCAACTCGGAAAATTGCCACTCTAATTCTCTCAATACTCCCAAGGAATCAAAAAGAAAAATTGAATCAATCAATTTAAGTTCATTTAATTTTTTGTTTTTATCAAATATCATTTTTTTAAAGTGCAGTCTCATTATTATGAAGGATGGTCTTCATTTTCCGTGTCTTCCACAATTAACTTTTCATCTTCTACAACATTTAGCATTCTTTTTCTATGGATTATGATCACCAAATAATTAATTGAAACTTTAATTGAGTTGATAAATGATTTATAAAAATATTGTGAGATATAAATTATTTTATTTAACATAGTTTTTATCTACACTCTTCACAAATATTGATTAATGAATAAAAAAAAATATCAAACTTTAATCAAATTTTACTTGATAACAAGTATAGTTTTTAAAAAATTATATCCAGAAATACTTGTTGATGAAACCAACTGAATTGATTTCTCAAAAATTAAATCCAATATAATTGACTGAACCCGTCCATGAAATCAAACTTGCATTTGTTTCATTGAATTGAATTAGTGGGTTCGGTGAATTGATTTAAATTTAAGCAACCACAGATAAAGATGGACGGTTGATTCAGAATTAATGATAAAAAAAAGAAAGCTGGCGCTAAAAGCACCAAATAGAATGCTCAATACACCCCTTTCCGAAAAAGATAGAACCCCCTACTTTCCTTCATTAGACCTAAAGAAAGATATAGTTATTACGTGAGTGGGTGCGCTTAGTGGATGGGATGGGGTGATTGCAGGCCCAGCCCATATAAAGTGTCGTCGTCGTAGTAGTTGATTGGCTGATCCGCGGTAAACGTATCCCCTCTCTGGAAGCCCTCCATCATCTCGACCGAGAAAGATACACATTTGTCTGAAACTCGAAAACGAAAACGAAAACGAAAACGAGAACTGCAGTACGTACACTAAGTTACGCCCTTTGAGTTCCTTCAGGACAATTACCGTATAGTATATTTACATAAATATCCGGGCATTACTATTACGTAGACTCTTTAGAGAGGGAAAGCAGAGTAATGAGAGAAGGGCGAGAAGGAGATTGGGAGTGCAATGGCTGTAACAACCGAAACTATGCGTTTAGATCGTTTTGCAACAGGTGCAAGCAGCCCCGCCTTTTAGTCGACACCAAAACCCCAGCCGACTCCAAGTGGCTTCCTCGCATTGGCGACTGGATCTGCGCCGGTGAGTAATATCTTTTTACCTCACTCTTATCGATCATATATCTTTTTTTTTTAATTTCTGGAAGTGTTTATCCATTTATATTTTGAGATTCATGGCTTTTGTTGCATTCGTTAGTTCAGTTTAGACTTTTCAAGTCAGATATTTATGAAATACTCGCTGGTTGTGGAACGTTGAAGTTCCGAGGTTAATGTTATATTGGAAAATTATATTATCTAGGTAAGTGATTTTCGTTTATATGTTGTACGTGGTTGGCTATTTTGATGACGGGTTTAGGGTTTAGGGCTTGCAGCAATGAGTTTGGCCGGTCATTTGAAGCTAGGTTTTGTGTGCTGGTTGATAGATGATGTTGGATTTGCTGTTGCCACAAATTTTTTATTACCTTTTAGCATACTGAGTATTTTAGCTTGGGGTCTGTTGGAGTAATCCATTTGCTTGTAATGGCTGTTTTCAGAAACTCTTTCTTTTTTTCTTGTGAGAGAGTGTTTTCTTTCACCTAATTTAAAGCATTCTTATGTGTGTTTGTTGGTGAAGAACAGAATTACATTCTACATTTTATGCTTTGTTTGGTATATGAGATATCGTACGAAAGAAATTCAAATTCAATTAGTTGCTTATTATTCCAGACACTGAGATGATATGTTAGTTTTGGATGTACCACATCAGAAAAACAGTGTAGTTGAAGACCTTGAAGCTGAAACAGGATAGAATATATTATTGACTGACTTTATTTTCTTTTCTTTTTCTCTTTTGCAGTTTTCCCTCTTTAATTATGATAGGGGTTTTTGTTTTTCTGAGTTTAAGACTTAGTTTTCAGATGACAACGTTGGATGTTTTAGTTTAGTCTGGTTTACTCTTTGGCTCAGCCCAAATCCTACATGGAGTGAGCATGGGCTCTATTAAAAGTACAGTCTTAGAACATACAATTGTATGCTTAAAATACTATAAAATTCAGGAATGCTTAGATTGACATGGTTCAGTGAAGAGGGATCAGTCACATAGTCATTATGAAAGGTGCAAGCAAAAACTGATGCGTTTACTTTTGATTAAACACTGTGTGGATCTGTTGATATTGTTGTTTCCATCTATTGTGTGAATATATCTACTATGGATGCTTTTGCAGTTTTTATTGTTCATTATTGTATTCTGTTGGTGAGGATGAATTGCTTCTTTAATTTGGATTTTTGTTGCACTAAGCAAGTTTAGTAACTTCCTATGAGTGAGGTTGAGTTGTTTGTGTATTTGGTATAGGATGGTCTGTTTGGTGTGCGTAATACTTGACTCAGGTTGGGAGAACTAGTATTCTTCCTCTATAAAATTTAAGTTCCGTACTTATGAAACACTTGGGTGTAGAATGTTGGGTTCCAAGATTAATGCTAGACTGGAAAATTTTATTTTTTAGACAAGTGATTTGGTTTGTGGGTACTATGTGGTTGGCTATTTTGATTATGAGTTTAGCATTTAGTGGTTGCTGCAAGGAGTTAGGTAGCTAATATAAAACTAGGTTTTACGCCCTGAATGATAGATAATGTTGGATTTGCTTATGGATTGTGTGTTGGTACAAATCTTTGATTTTGTGTAGCATACTGAGTATTTTAGGTTGAAGTACAATGAAGTAATCCATTGTAATGGTTGTTTTCAAAACTTTTTAATTTGTCCTATTTGAGAGAGTGTTGTATTCACCTAATTAAGGGCTTTGTTAAGAGTGTATGTTGGTGAGGAATAGAATTAAGATTACATTTATGCTTTGTTTGGTATATGAGACAGTACATGAAAGAAATTTGAACTGAAATTTGAATTTTAGTTGCTTATTATACAAACATGGAGTGCTAGTTTTGGTTGTAACACGTAAGGAGTTCAGCGCTTAAGGACCTTAAAGTAAGTTTCCCATTTTGAAGCTGAAACATGACGGAGTATGTTATTGATAACTTTCTTTTGTTTATTTTACAAATTTTCCACTCTAATTATGATGGAGTTTATGGCTTGGATTTTTAGATGGCTAATAGACAACCATTGTTGCTTTAGTCTTAGGGTATATTTAATATTGTGCTTGTACTAAAATTTTAAAAGTACAACACCAACTGTTATTGGGGATCACTCACTTTTCCACCTACATTTGACATTTAGGGATTCCACACCACAATAGCTATAGCTTCAAAGTTATAGCACCTTATTTTCCAAACATACCTTTAGTTTGGTTTGTTCTTTGACTTAGACAAAATCCTAAATGAAGTGAGCATGGACAAAATTATACATACAGTCTTAAAAGGTATAATCATATAATTAACATACTCTTGAATTCAGGAATGCTTATCATAACATGGTTTAATGAAGAATCATACTGTCATTATAAAGGGTGCAAGCAGAAATCAACGTGCCTACTTTTGATGTAAATAAATGCATGGATCTGTTAATATTTTTCATTTCCATCTATTATTTGACCTTCCATATCAACTCTTGATATTTTTGCAGTTTTCATTGTTGATATTTCTTTTCTTTTTCTTGGGTGAAAATGAATCATTTCTTTAAATTTGTATTTTATTTTGTTAAGTGAGTATAGTAACCTGCTATCAATTAGGTTGAGTTGTTTGTGATTTTTGTATGTGTATTTGGTATGGGATGGGCTGCTTGGTGTGCGTATACTTGGCTTCTCGTGGCTGCATTGTGGGTTGGGTTTGTATGGCAATGGATCAATAGGTTGCACTAACAACAATTATGCATCAAGAGAAAAGTGCAAAAAGTGCGGTCAACCAAAGGAGATTGCAGCTATGCCAACAATTGCCGTGCCTGGAGCTTCTCTCCCGACTTATTCACATTATTTTGCCAGGGCCCCTGGAGGAGCAGCACAAAAGATAAATGTCGGACTAGCAGGCAATGGTGCTGTTCAACAGTTCCCTTTGAACTCCAACTGGTCATTAGCAGGGACTGAGAAGTATGGAGTTAACTCTGCTGCTTCTTGGCCTTTAGCCGGAAACCATAGCTCTGGACTATCATATAATAACCTTGCAAACCAAGCAGCTTCTGTTATGAAAGAATGGCGCAATGGTGACTGGATATGCAACTGTGGTTTCCATAATTACTCTTCACGTGCACAGGTATTGTTAGACCACCCTAATTAGAATTAATTCTTTTGCTGTCAACAAATTTAAAATGACCTATATCATATTCAGTATTTGCTCCTGTTTTGGCTTCAATTGCAGTGCAAGAAATGCAATGCTCCTCCACCTCCAGGTACGCTCTCGTTACTGGTCAGTAACAACTTGTAGCTGTTGTATCTCAGATATAAATTAACTTTAGGGATTGAAAATTTTCAATCATATATGTCAACCAGAACTGGTGTTTCTAATTCTGCAGAAATGTATGTTTTTGTAATTTATGGTAGTCTCACTTAGCTTAGGATGCCGTGAAATCATCAAGATGCAATTGGATATGATCAACACTTATCACTTCTTGTTTAACTTAGTTTGTGATAATTGTTTGGTCTATTTTAATGGAATTAAAAAATTTTCATGTTTGTTATTTGGTCTTTGTTCTTCATTTTTACTTGGACCGATGTGAAAATGTAATTAAGCTTATTTATTGTTGTTTGCCCCGACAGTATGTTTGCAATATGATTCCCCTCGTATTGTCGTGATGTCACTTGAGCTAGTGATGGATTACAGTTGCTTTTACCATTACACAAGTTTTCTGTGATAAAAATTTGTTGGCAGTTACAATTCCTCTCCTGTGCTCCTCTGACCGGTTATTTGTATACTTGATCTGTAGTTGCTCATCATTCTATCCTTTATAGTGGCCACTATGCATGTTCTCTTCTTCTTTCAGATGCTTGATTTCTTCAGTTCCTGTGATTCTCACACTCTAAATTAGGAACTTTTCTTTGGTTAGCAGTTGTCATGAATTACCATTTGGAAGCAATTGCTGGTTGTAAATTGTTTTGTACTCTGATTCTGTGGTCCATATGGAGTGATTAGCTGTTACTGGTACTTTCTTGTAATTATCCTCTTCAGGGTACACTACACTTGGAACAAAGCGTTTGGCATCAGAAGAGTTTGTTCATGAATGCGATAATAAGAGATTGAATTCAGGACATGTGAGGAATCATTTTCTGGTTTAGAATGTTAGATTAATGTAATAATGTGAGAATGGGTTAACAATTTCAAGCCCTCTTCCCATCTTTTTCTTTTTTTCTGAATGAATATACAGACAATTGGGCCACAGAGACCGTATCCAGGATTTGAGCAAGTGGTAGGGTCCCATGTGGACTTGAAAACGGGAGTATATGCTCCATATGCAGCTGTAAGCTCGGTTGCGGGTCCAAATTGGCAAGCACCTGTGCCATTTCCATATCAAGCAACAGTGCCTGCTCTTGTAGGGAAAGGGTAACTTGGACTCCATTGCTGCTATTACATGCACAAAATTCATCTTGCAAAAATTGTTCATTTTCTTTTTAAGATCATAAAATACTTTAATTTTTTTCTCTGATTATGAAAACTGCATGGTGTTTCTACTGGATGCTTCCTTTTAGATTCTCTAATTTATTTCCAGCACCTCATGCAGTCAATATAGAGAAAGAAGTTCATTAATTGAGAATGGAAATTAACCATTTGATGGATTTTGTTATGCTGTTGGGATTGCATTGAGCTCTTATTGACTATATAAAAATATGAACCTAGTATGCTGAATAAATTGTCACTTGGATCTTGTTATTTGGAGGTTTAAGATGAATTATATTCAGATATTATTATATTTACATTTTGCAGTAATATGTCAGTGGCAGCATTATTAATATTAGGGACTTTTTTTTTTTTCTCTCTTTGATAAGAGACAAGCTGGAGAATGGCTTTTTTGTTGCAAAGTGGCTTCAGCGAATGCCTTTCTGATGATGTTGTAATATATTAGACTTGTTTCACTTGGCAGAGCAAAGCAATGGCGTGATGGAGATTGGATGTGCACCAATTGCAATAATCATAATTATGCATCGCGTTCAGAGTGCAATAGGTCAGTATTTGGATTTGACGTTAAACTTTCACCAACTTGTCAGCTATCGTCTGCCTTGATTATCCCCAAGAGACTAGAAAGCTTTGCTGTAGTCAGTTCAGTTCAGAGATGTATGCTTCCTTAGGAAATTTCTGAAGCGTAGACCTGCTAAATTCATGATGTTTTGAACAATTATTTTTTCGTCCGATCTTCTTCGTCATTATGTGGTGTTTGTATGTTCAGCATCTCAAGCATGATTGCTCACACCATACTACCGAGAACAATCTTAGACTCGCATGCTCATTGGCTCAGTTACCATTGAAAATGAACCTATTTCAGTCTGGTCAAGTTCTTGGCATATAGTTTAACAGCTTCACTTGTTATGATTCTGCAATAACATCAGCTTTATTCTGACCGCAGTTTTCACCCATTTTCTTTTTCCTGCAATCAAGCTGCATATTTAATTTTTGTTTTAAGTATTATAAGATTATCTACAGTTCTGCACAAATTAATCAATGAAACTACATAGCTCGTCAGTATTAAGTTGTTCTGCATGTTAAATGTATATTTTTTCACAGGTGTAAGACTCAAAGAGATACAGTGCCTCAGCCAGTCAGTGCGACCTAGTTGCAAGACTATGGAAGATGTGGAATGTTGTACCTTTGCTGGTGATTGCAGTACCATACTGGTAAAAAAGATGGAAGAATGCCACAGATCTGTTGATAAGTTAGTCATTCTAGTAATTAGTGGCTAGGTCTTTGATATTAGCTTTCACCAAAGTAGGGTGCAGGTGTGAGTGATGCGAGTACCATTTCACTTATTTAGGCTTCTTATGTTTCTACTGCATGTAATGAGATGAGTTGCGAGAGCCGGCTTTGTATTCATTTTTCGTGTTGATATGAAAAATCATTCGTTATGGTTCTGGTTTGCAGTATGCTGAAATCAGACTTATCAACATCAATTACCACAATAAAAAAGATTGTTGTTTATTCTTCTTAACAAAGAGGCATAAAGTTTCGACAAAGTGAGATTTATATGGGCACACGAATATCTACAAAACTGGGAAAAATTATGAACCCTTGAATACGGAGGAAGGGGATAGAGGAGGAGCGTCCAACTGGTAAAGATTTAGAGAAGGCCCGACAAACCGGAACAGTATCCAAGCTCCAATCATGACGAAAATGGAAGCGTAAGCAAACTTGTTGAGCCAGAAGAGCAAACCCTTCTCTCCCATGTAAAGCTCCACTGCCTTCTCAGGGAGACTCATTTCCTCCCACTGCTTGGGAGCAGTACTAGTATTCGTATTAGCCGAAGCTTGCATCTTCAAGGGTTGTTTGTTATTTATGCTGTCTTCTCTCTGCCGTCGTCTCCTTGATCCCCGCCGGAATCGTATTTCCACAGTGTCTGGTGGTGTTATTGGTGGAGGAACCGGCTGTTGAGTATCATTGCTGGCATTGTTGCTACTACCGCTACCAGTGCTGTTGGCGGAGCTGAATCTGATTGACCTTGCATGGTAATTGTTTGATAAAAGGTTTTGAGTTTGGTTTGTGGTTGTCGCTGAAGGTTTTAAGGAGATGGGGACGGATGATAGTGGTGAATTTGAAGAAAGTGTTTGGACGATATTAGTGTTCATCGTTGCTCCCAACTAGCAGCAGCGAACAGTTTGGTTTCCTTATCCTTTTATTCTCTCCTGGTCCATCTCCCTGATTTTGTGCGGTAACATAAATTGTGTTAATGCAAAGATTGCCTATCAATTGGTGCCACGTCTCATCATTCACAACCACAATTCATCATTGAGTTTACCTTTTCCCCACGATTACAGCGATGACTCATGTAGTGAATTTTTACCTTATCCTGCAAGATTATACAACTAATGATTCATGGAATGAATTTTTGCCTTAATATACACAATTTTACGCCCTACTTTCCATTGTTAACCATGGTTAGGTTGCAACATTATTTTCTTCATTTATCGATATTGTAATTAAATTATTTTATTTAAAATATATAAATAATAGTAGATTTTAAAGTGCAACTGTAAGCATAGTTAAAAAAATTATATTCCAGCTTCTTTCTTATAAATTCTTTTTATTTTCTCTATCAATATAAAATTTATTTTCTTTTAAAATTTTTTAATATATATTTATTTATTTACGTATAATTAAAATTTATTCTTCCAGTTACATTTATTTATCAAATATTTACAAACGGTCAAAATCTAGCTGTAGTTGGGGATCCGGCTCCTGTTAGAATAGGGACCGGGGCGGGAGGATGAGAATCGGATTCAGACAAATCCGATTATTGTCAAAAATACCCCCTACGCTTTCTCCTATGCAGCATGGACATCAGATTGTTTATATTCACGCAAATTTATTCCTCAACCTGCACACCAGACTTTTGCTTCAACTTTCTTTTTTTAGTTGCTACTTTTTCTTTTCATACATCACTTATATTTTAGGATTACAAGCGACCGTCCATCGAGTTAACTCTGTCTTTCTGCAGTCATGAAGAACGATCTCAAACGTGTCAAAACGGACGACCCGTTCCTCCTCCAGTACCAATCCTCTGAACTCAGGATTGCCTCCGAGTTTCTCAATACATGGCTCCCTTTTCTCTGCCGAGATCTCTGCGGCGAGTGTACCAAAAAAATCTCGGATCGCATCCGCTCTCTTGAAACCGGTACTTCACTCCTTTTTTTTTTAGGCTGTTATGCTGATCTTTATTTTTCTAGTTGGACGGAAATTATTAAATTATTTTTTCGTTAATAATTAGTGTCATTAGTGCTCTTCTTATTACTTATTAGATTACCCTAGTTCCTCGTCTTTGGGGAAAATATATTGTAAGTAGAAAGTGCAATTTGTTTGCTAGGTAGGGTTCTTTGATCCTGATTGTTTATGTTAATTAATTGTGTTTGGGTTTTTTGGCTTTTAGAACTAGATTGTGTTGAACCGGGAAGCGAAAATTTAGACGAGAATAAAGCGTCTTCTAGTGCGAATAATGTTGAATCAGAAAACATGAATGATAATTGTGACACGAATTCGCTTGGAAGTTGGAAAGACGCTGCAGAAACTAACTCATTGGCTAGTTGGAAAGATGGGACAAACGGGGGGTCTGAACCTGATCAAGAAGCTTCAACAAGTGGCAGGTTAGCCTTTGAATCTCCCTCAGTTGAAACTCCAAATACACGTTTGTCTTGGGCTGACATGGCTCAGGAAGATGACGAGCTTGAGGAAGAAGCAGAGCAGCATGAATCAATCAAGCAGATAGATGATAGTAATGTTTCGATGGGAGATTTGAGGATTTCCAAGGTTGTTGAGAAGCCTCTGTTGTCCAGAGACCAGAGAGAGCACATTCGTTTTAAGAATGTGAGGAGGAAGAAGGATTTCATTTGTTTGGAGAAGATTAAAGGAAAAATTATCAATATTTTGGAGGGACTTGAGCTTCATGCAGGTGTGTTTAGTGCTGCTGAACAGAAAAGGATCGTTGATTATATCTATAAACTTCAGGAGATGGGGAAAAAGGGAGAACTGAAAGGTTAGTTCTGCCTGCTAGTTTACTTTGTTCCCTTTTATCTAAATGCATATGTGTGAGATCATGATGCCTTAAGTTTAATTTTGATATTATGCTTTAGTTATTAATCTATTAGGTCCTTGGGAAGAATGGCTGACCCTTAAATGCATAATGTATCTTTATCCCATGAAAATCATGTTCCATGTGTATGATGACTATGGCTGCCCATTCTATTGATGGCCGCTTGTGTGGTTGGCATGGAAACATTATGTTTGTTTGCTTATAATTATAGATGTTTCAAATTATCTTGAAGTATTAGGAACTTAAGATAGCAACTGCAGACATGTTTTAGTGTGAATTGTAATCTTTACGTACACCTAGTACAACAGTTGTAACTTCAGTTCATTGCTGAGCATTTCACCGCTTTGCACTTAGATTGTATTGTACCATTAGTTTATTGACAGAGCAGTGTGCCTGTCTTTCTGTCCAGCTCCTAGGTGTCTTCTATCCTAGAAGACTTGAGTGAAACTGTAGATTATACAATCGAAAGAACTATCTGGTTTTATGTTTTTTATTACACTACTGAAAGAATCTAAACAGTCCATTTTCTAAATTGGGAAATATTCTTTTGCTGTTGGCTTGATCTGGGTTCGTGCACTAGGGCTGTAATCTTTGGAGAAATTTTCATTTTTAATTTGATACGGTATGCTGTTCATATAATTTTAATTGTTCTTTAATTGAGAAAAAATGAGTGGCTGTGTACATTTAAATGATGAATCCATTTAATTAAAAGGTACTGCCTTTTTACTTACTTTCTTTGTGTCAATAATTATGGCTGGAATATTTGCAGGGCGGACATTTTCGGCGCCGCAAAAGTGGATGAGGGGCAAGGGGCGTGTAACCATCCAATTTGGTTGCTGTTACAATTATGCAACAGTAAGTTTCCTTCATTATGTTTGTTGTTATTTGATTGAATATACAATCTGGACCTTACTTTGTTATGGATTTTGGTTAATAATTGTGTCGTTGACAATATAATTACAACATATTTGTTGTAAATGGTTCATATGTTTTTTATGTTGTTGGCAGGATAAAAGTGGTAATCCACCTGGCATTCTCCAAAATAAACTTGTAGAGCCTATACCTCGTCTTTTCAAGGTGATCATCAGAAGGTTGATTGGTTGGCATGTGGTCCCTCCATGGTGTGTTCCCGATAGCTGTATTGTTAACATCTATGAAGAAGGGGACTGCATACCACCACACATCGATAACCATGACTTCCTTCGACCATTCTGTACTGTATCATTTCTTAGCGAGTGCAGTATTGTTTTTGGATCAAACTTAAAGGTTGTAGGTGCTGGTGAGTTTGCTGGTTCAATAGGAATCCCTTTGCCTGTGGGGTAAGTATGATGTGCAAAATCCTTACCTTTTGCATTGATGTACATTTTGGGTTTTTCTTTTGAATTACGCGACTTGCTGCATTTTGAGATTTTTGGCATTTCATCATTCTTACTAATTGAAAATTGCATCTTTGCAGATCTGTTCTTGTCTTAAATGGAAATTCAGCTGATGTGGCGAAACATTGTGTGCCTGCAGTTCCTACAAAGAGGTAGAAGTTAAAATCATTTAACCTTAATTGGTGTTTGTTTGTCATAATGACCTATATTTAAGTTAATTTCCTTTGTTTCTCTTAGGATATCAATTACATTCAGAAGAATGGATGAATCAAAACGACCAGCTGGATTTGTTCCAGAACCTGATCTACAGGGAATTGAGCCATTGCCTTATGAAGTAGACAACACTAAAATGTCAATTTCTGATGACCATGTCAAGAAGCCGCAAGTTAGAAGAGGAGCCAAGACGGAAGCAATGTTATTTGCTGAGAGAAGTGATACCCGCTGGCAATCTCATTACACTCCTCGGTTTCGGCGAGGGCCTGCAAGTAAGCAGAGGACGAGGGGGAATCTTGGCAGCTGATGCATTTCCATGAACATATCATCCCCTGTCTGTGCTATTGCGGGTTTTAGCTTTGGATGGGTGAATGCTGGTTGTTGAAGTTGCTTCTGAATGAAGAAGCTATTAGAAAGAATGGTTGCATTTATACCTATACTAAATGTGTGGAGATGCATGCATTAATTGTTGCCATATTTGATTCTCGACATGAGCAATATCTATAAGCCTGAGGTGAAGATTACAATCATAAGCTTCAATTTTGTGGTGGTGGAATTTCCAGAGGTTTCAGATTGCTTGCTTGCACATTCTGATGATCAGTCATTTGTAGCCTAGCTGAGGTTAGCATGAATCATCTGCTAGTTTTAAACATCTGCTGGCGTGGTTTATATACTAGTTTGAAGCACAACTGGGAGACCATAACCAAAATAACTTGCTTGAAGCTGCATTTAATTTAATTTAATTTAATTTAATGTTATGTTTTATTTTGTTAGTTTGTCAAGGTATGTGAATGGTTATGACTTCAAGATGTAATTGTAGTATACATAGATATATTTTTCATGACATCTGCAGTTGTATAATATAACAATTGCTGCGTATGCAATTGTTAATGGCTCTCTTTGTATCTTCATTATTAGGAAAGCCAAATTGCAGGAGCGCTAATTTATTCCGTACACCACCAATTTAGTCTGCAACTTGGGTGGTCAGTAAAATAGAGCACTGGAAAATCAAGAAACTTTAAAAGAGAAATAAATTATTTCTAGACTGCTCCTTAAAAGAAATCAAGGCTTGCTGCTGGATCAATGCTTTTACTTTCAAATTTCTCCTCTTTTTGGACTTGCAAGTTTCCATAGCAGCATCGTGTGGTTATCCCTTCAACACCTTGATCAGTTGGGCCTGTATCTGTATCTATCACATTTCATTCTTTTATTTCTTTGTAAAACGATATTAAGTTTAAGGTGGCTTTGGTGTGATCCTTATATTGGATTAGGTTTTGGGTTTGGGCGGTTTTTTATTAGAAAAGTAGTAGGTGAAAATGCGACGATTTGTTCGACGGATAATAAAATAAAAAAAAATTTGATAGTAATGCCATAAATCTAATGTGATTCATTTATCAACGCTGAAGGTGTCGCAAAGTTTTTTGAACGTTATGCAGCTGCGGGCATATTATATTTGGAGGAATTATCAATGAATTTATGGTTGCAACTTGCATCCATGCGCAGGATACCTTATTCCTTTAACACACTAATTCACTATCCATCGACTGGTCTATTGAACACATTACCAACACTTAAATATATAGTTGGAAAGCAATATTCTTACTTTATCATACTCTTCATAAAAGTCGAAATTTATATAGGATTTTGTACATCAAATTATGGGTATAATAGTAAAATCATATAAAATATATAAAATTGAATTGGATGATATGATATCAGATACAGGGATGAATTTGAAATACATAATAAACTCACGAAATTACTTATTTTTAAAAAAAATTATAGGGATCAGTTTGATAATTATATTGATCTAATCGTTAATTTTCATTGAATTGAATATACCCACACGACAGCTCGTGATTGAAAACAGTTGAGACAAAGGTACGAGGAGGTTGGAAAACATCATTTTCGAGCAAGAAAGATCACCTAACCTCTTGTTCACGAACACACGATTTACTCCATGCTCGCTGTCTCTTTGTCTTGTCCTTCTTGCGCAGACTCGGAAACCTACATGACTTGATTAGACTTTTAATAATTACTCGGAAACCCACATGACTCTTCATTTGTTTTTTTCATCGTAAAAATTCACAAAACAAAACTTTTAGTTTTAAAAATACTGAACAAAGACCAAAATAAAAAACAGTTACGTAAAGCACTTAATTCTTTTTATTTAATTTTTTTAATAAAGAAAAGTAATTATTGAGAATTCATATATAAAAATTATAAATTAAAGTACACATTTATTTGTTCTGTTTAAAGTTTGAATATGATTGAAATATAAATTCGATTCAAATTTGAATCTATTTGATATATATATTTTTAAACATTTGAATATAAGTGTTAAATTATTTTTTTCTAAAAATAAAATTCTAAAACTAATTGTATACATATACATACACATACACATACACATATATATATACACATACATATACACCTTGTTAGATAAGGCTTAGAATTTAGGTATTTAAAAATAAAATAATAAAATAAAAATTTTATTGAGAAATAAAATATTTAATTTTTTCAAATATTTGATTATTGAAATTTAAGTTAAATTTTTTAATATAATTAATTTTAGGTTTTTTAATAAATTTTCAGATATAAGTTAAAAAGACAAATATCTCTTAAATATCTATTTAATTTTATTTATACTTTAGTTAAAAAAATAAACAAGTACTAAATTTGAACTTTGCTAATTAGATATAAAGAACAAGAAATTAGATTTGAAATCTAAGCACGGAATCTAAATAAAATAATAAATTAGACCATATAAAATTAAATTTATTGTCATATCAATTTTTTATTTTTTTAATATAAAACTTAAAACATCTTACATAACCTATGAAACTCCACGCTTATTAAGTACGAGATTTTGAGTCTTGCAAAAGCCGACAATTATTTAATTGATGGGTTCTTGTTGTTTTTGAAGAATTGAATCAAAAAGTTAGAGAAAGTTTATCTCATAATATGAGTTTTTACTTTGATAAATTAAATATAAATTGATAATTACTATTAATAAAATACAATATAATTAAGCAATATATTTTGACATTGTCTATATATGAAAAATAACGTAGCTTGTCCAGAGATATATATTGAAATTGATTTAATGTTTTTAACAGTTATATATAGTACTAGGTACATTAATTATTTAAAATTTGGTACATGAAATATTGGCATTAATGTAGGGGCTCAGGCAGACTCCCAGAGGAAGAGCACGTCTTGCTCAGCTGTTGCCTTTCCGGACATCATGTGAACTTCAATGAATCTTTTATATATCCGAAGATTACTGGGTAGGAGGAGAGATAGATATTATATGGATGAAGTATTAATCTCATTTATGTCTTCAAGGATACGGCACGAAGAAGGAGATGGACATAACAACTAAAAAGCTAGTCTTCTCATCGTATTTTAATTATTATTCCAAAATCCATGTATTAATGTCTAATGATCAATATTAATTATTACTGGTGAATGCATGCATGCATGCTTAACAATTTATGGAAGGTAGCGAATCTTATTTTGGCTTAAAATATATAATTTAATTGCAGTTTCTTCCTTGAACTGGAATATAATTTATTTATCAACATTTTCTCTCTGAATATACAATCAATAGTTCTGTTTTCTGTAAGTAAAGGATTTTGCGTTTGAACTTGACGATTACATTTGCAGGTTATGAAATATATATATATATATATATATATATATATATATATATATTCATCTCTGATTACGGTTGTGTTAATTATCAGTTCGGTTTGTACTTTGAACGTGTAAGATTAATTATTATAACTAGTGCTTAATTTCAGCTACAACTTAGTTAATTTTATATATGTCCATGGATTGTGGTTAATTGAACTTAATAATAACGCGTGCACTCTTTTAATTCATTTGCATGCAGATAAATCATGATTGTTAGGAGAAAATTAATCCCTCCCTAGAGTTTTATCTCTTGATGATATTGAATTCATTCAAGTCATATATATACTATTGGTTAAATATGATCCCTAACAAATCCATCACATAAGAACTCAATGTGTCCATGCAGCATAACTTTTATAAATAAACAAATTAATCATTTCAGTTTTATCTTGAGCTATAAAATATTTTCAACGACAAAGTTATTGAGAATTTAAGCTACAAAACTATCACTACAAATCCATCACTAGTTCTGACTTTTTTAAAATTACCTCTTCCCAAACATCTTCAGCTTTTTTTTCCGTTTCTCTCCAACATAGAGGTGGTATGATCAATTCGATGTATTTTCCAGCCAAGCTCATTTTTTAATCGTTTAATCTTCTTTAACTCTCTCTCAACCAATATACATGTATTATCCCTCATTTCTTAAATGGCATTGTTGAATAATATTTCTTTATGAGTCTTGTCTCTTATATTTCTTTTTCTACTCCAAAATACAGATCTAGCTCTGGAGCCCCTATTGCTCGTCGAATACCTCGACAATAATCAGCTCCAGGAACAAAAATTTCCTCGTATTGTTCAGCAAACCCACATTTATCATATGATCTAAACCATGTTGACAAAAATCATCAACAGTAAAGTCCGCTTTAGGATTTAGATGAATCTAAGACTTATGAATTCTTTCTAATTCTCTTTATGAATAAAGAGAAAACCTACACACACCCATCGGATCCCTCTGCACACAACGACGCGTATTAAACACTTTTTGGATTGAACTCCTACAATTGAATTTGGGCCGACTTGTCTTGTGCGCGAGAGAGGCCCTCATACTTACTTGTTATCTCACTCTATAATTGTTTTCATATATAAACAATTTAAGAGTTTTATAATTAGTCAATATATTATATTTGTATTGAAATATCTCACACAAGATACAATATATAATATTTTGTTTGGTTTTGGATCAATCAATGAAAAAAAACAAGGAGACCGAGATGGGAACACATACTAATGTGCTGGGAACACTGAGAAATTAGGGCAGATGGCTAATAATTTTACAGTAGTCCCTATTTATTGGTGAAACATCTATTTACTTGACTAGTTTGTCATATTAATCACGGACGTCCTTTATTTTTTAGTTGAAAGTATCGATTGTACCCTTGGAGACAAATTTAACATGACATGACTTCTTTAATTTTTATTTTAACAAAAATGGCATCTTAAATAGTTTTTTAATAACGAAACATATAAAAATAATTTTTTTTCTCTTTTTAACTATATTTTTTACTTTTAAAACTCTTTCACTTATAATTTTTTGAAAAATTAACACCAATGGTCATTTTTTATTTATGATTTTTCTTAAATGAACACTGTTCAAAATATATTTAAAAAATGATCAATTCAATTTTTTTAAACAAAAATACCCTTACTCGAAAGTATACTTTCGAGCTCGAAGAAAGTTTCAAGTATGAAGAAATTAAAATTAACTTTTAAGCTCGAAGAAAGTTTCAAGTACGAAGAAAATTAAAATTAGTCATTTTTTTAAAAAAATTTATAAGGATATTTTTATTTAAATTTTTTTGAGTTGATCATTTTTTAATGATATTATAAATAATGATCATTTAAAAAATAAGGTTCAAGAGTTAGTCACCGTTAAAATTTTTCTTAATTATTTTTATAGGATCTAAAATTTAAAATTTTAACTTTTTCATTATAGTTCTTTGTAGGTATTATATCTAAAAAAATAACTCTATTTGTATTTTTTCAAATTTTAATGAAATTTCTATGATTTTTTATTGATATATTTTAATCAATATTTTTGATAAATATTATGAATTTTTGCATCCAAGAAAAATGTGTTCTTAATTTTATAAGTTTTTAAAATAATAAAGATACTCGCTTCTTTAAAAAAATTTATATTAAAAAGTAATGACAAAAAAATTATAGTTGTTAGTTATATGATATAACGATATTACTTAATTTTATCCAATATTTAAAGAGTTTAAGATTGAATTTTTTATTTTCAAATAAATGACAAAATAATCATATAAAAGAAAGAGATGTATATCCATTAGATATTATATTTCTTACAACTTGATTATAATGAAATTAAGATGGAGTCTTACAGTAACGGATAGGAAGTAAGAAAACTTTTCAGCTCAGCCAGCCTCCATTTAAAATATGATAGCCTCTCTACAGAAATAATTTAATTAAGGTATCATATGAGAGTATCTAGCTATATATCTCACCATGCATAAGAAAGGAGAAGATAATTTCCTTTTTTTGTTGCAACCGATGCCAATCAATAACAAATTAAATTGATTAATTCAAGTAAATGCATGTTCTTAAAATGTTTGTGGCATAAATAACAACAACTTAATACAATTAATTCAGCGGTTTCGAAATATATAATATTCTTTCAAGAATCAGAGTTTAATTAGGTTTTAGCGTGGCGTGTGATGATGCAGAACGATAACATGTTTCATCTTCCCACAAGTTAATTACGTACAAAAATTATCTTGCAGTCGTTAATTATTATTAATTTAATGGGCTCGGGTCAAATAAAAATCAAACATTAATATAACAACGTTCTATCTATTGCCTGGGAATATCGTTTTTCACCCTGAAAAGGTTTTTGAGTTCACGGAAAAATAATGAATTTGATCAGCTACAAATTTCATTAATATACTGACAACCAGAGGGGTATTGCCATCATTGTTGTAATTTCTAATTAATTAAGGTGGGATAATTAAATCTGGATTTGTAATTAAAACATGCCAAAAATGAAAACACACTCAAATCTCATTCTATATATATTTCCCGAGTAGCGTTGGTAGCTTCAATTATTGCATCTGTACGAAAAGATCTACAATCATTACTTGCCCTCAAAGTTTAGGTTACTAATCAAATCAATCTTTTCCCCTACCATGTTCCAAAATATTTCCAAAATCCAATTTGGTAGTAAATAAATCAATTTTCTATGTGAGGCCATGCTGGTGATCAGAAATATATATAACCTTACGCATAAAATATGATATATTAATGGAGTACGTAGGTGAAAATATTTACCCCCTCTAAGTCAACATTGCTCGCAACAGTAAATACATCAAATCACAATAAATTAATTTACAAAAGCAAACGTTTATTCGAAGAGGATATTTTTGTTTCGGAGAAAGAACAACCAGCACATGCAGTTGAGGAGAATATTATTATACGTGCATGTTATTATGTGGACGGTGCTTTGAATTGCATGAAAGAATATAATATGTTCTCTTTAATCTTGTGGTGATCTAAAAACTGGTTTCATGATTAAGAAAAAAAAAAAAAAACTCAACTAGCTGGCTAATATTATTCATTTGAAACATTAAGAATATATATGTTTTGTTCTTCACGATTAATACTAATTACGATAAAGTTGTAAAAGCATAATTGTACATATAATTAATAGACATCAAATCAAATCAATCATGAATTTTTTTCATTTGTGCCTTGATATGATTGGCTAACAGCCAGCTTAATTCTATGGATATATGAGCTGGGTAGGTTATGATGAATGTGATGGCATGACATTTAATAAGAGAAAATTGTAAAGAAATGAGAAAGCTGCTGGTAAACTTATGAACAGGCCATCCTGATTTTGACAAAGTTCGATTATGTGAATTCAGATCAGTTTGAGGTCATACTTTGATCATGATGAAGAGTTGAACTGTAGGATACATATGACAATTAATTATGGAACAAAATTTGCTATCTGGACGAATTGCTACATTCATATTGGTTTAGTGAGATTTACACATAATTGATGAAAAAGAACTTGCTCACACAGAAGAACCGCCTTAATTACATGCAACCAACTAAAGTTACAATTTTCTTCTGAAAAAATTCAAGAAATTTTGGAATATGAGTACTAAGTAATTAATAATGTGATTAAGGAAACAAAAGCATCAATCAAGAAGACGCGGTACAGGAAGGATCGAATATCTAATATTCATGCTTTCAAGAAAGGAAGTGAACAGCCTGCCATCTTCTCACCCATTTGATTATGTTTAATGTTAATTAATTTAAGTAAAAGAGACAATTAAAGATTAGATCTAAATTAATAAAGATGAGAAATTTCACAGTTTTTTAATATTATTGAAAATGTTTTCATATAGTTAAAAATTAACCAATACATGGGGATCAACCACCTAGTCTAGGGGTTCAACTTCAACTTGAATTATTTATTTGCATATTGATTTACGTGATTTTCTTTTGACCGGTAATTAATTACTATAAATGTTAATTTAATTGAAAAATATTAAGATTTGTAAGTGAATTTAAACCATATAATTAAAGGGGTATAAAATAATCATCATTACCTCTCTCTTTTCTATATGTTTCAAATTAAATTATTCTTTTCTTTGCTACCGTACATATTCAAAATATTCTTAATTAATTTCCATCTTGTCTAATTGAATATTTTGCGAATTATACTACCATATATATTTTTCATATTGCTGCCTAACTATTAGCATTATGTACTCGATAAGTATACACATATGTACATCAGTACCTGAATACAAACATACTTATATCATTACAATTTATAACAACTAATTAAATACAATATTGATATTATTTAAAAAAATCATCCACTGTAGTTGAACTTGGATTTAAAACCACCTCCTCCCAAGCATTTTCAGCCTCTTTCCACATTTCTCTAACACATAGATGGCATCAGTTTGCTGCATTTCCCTCCCAAGTTCGTTTCTTAACCGATTGATGTTTCTTAATTGTCTTTCTACCAACAAGCATGTATTATCTTTTATGCTTTCGATAGCATTAGTTAGTAATAACTCCTTACAAGCTTCATCTTCTTTTTCTTGTTCTGCACAAAAATACCGATCTAGTTCTGGAGCCCCAATTGCCCGTCGGATACCTCGATTATAATTAGCTCCAGGAACAAACAATTTTCTTGTCTCTTCTGCGAGACCAGTATCTACCATATTATCTATTCGTTTTCGGACATATTTTTGTAAAATTGCAAGTGATACATCCATCCATGAAAAACAACACTTTAGTTTAGTTCTAAACTTAATTACAGGATCTTCAACAAGTCTTTCTACATATGTATTGGAGCCACCAACAAAACTGGGTAGTGACCGTTTTTAATAATTTTGTAGATAGCTGGTAAGGAATGTTTACAAAAATCTTCTACAGTAAAATCTACGTCAGGATCTAAAAGCCCTAACAAAAGTTGGAACGCATGGCAACTATGAAGATAGAATTCATCTTGGACATATGGTAAGGAGGTGGAGCTTGAGCTTTGGCTAGCTTCAAGTATTGCAAATGTTTGTGTGTTTAAGTAAGATATGAATGACGTTAATTAAATAGAATTCCAATAATTAACCATCATTAGCACTCTCTTAATTCTCTTAATATTTCAAACCAAACTATGTATTCCTTTTTCTTTGTTACCATACATATGATTTTCAAAATATTCTCATTTAATTCTTTAAAAAATATTCTTATTCTTAATTCTCCTTTGAAATTTTATAAACCATAATAAAATAAATAAATATATGTCACATGCAAACGATAGTAGATAAGAAGAACTGAGAATTAGTGGTTGGATGAATATTGTTGTGAAATTAAATAATAAAATTAAGATCACAATCACCATCAATTTCGTCCTAAGACATCTACTAAATTGATTAATTTTAATTTATATTTAGTAAAATTTCAATACATATATTTGAAAAAAAAATTCTGAAATCTCTAGGAATTGCGTTTATGTCTATTAAACGAGGATTTTGGCTTTAACAATGGGTGTAAGATATTAAAATTGCAAAGAAAAGAAATCACACATGAAAGGACTATGATGCATGCATGGTCAAATTTTGATCTTGCAAGTAAACAGGGAGAATTTTTGACAGAATACCCCCATCATCCCTCTTTTCTCATTATCCCCTAATCTTATCTCCCTTTACACAAAAGTTACTTTCTTCAGTACAATTATGTTTATACCCTTGTACTAGTCAGAGTCACTGTCAATTACTATTTGACCTAATAAAATTAAAATACTATCATTATTTATTTTTATATTATTGATTTACTTTTATATTAAAAAATAATATTTTATTTTTATGTTTCTTTCTTTTTTATTATTTTATTTGTGTTGGTTTCTAGTTTTTTTCATTCTTATTTATCTTTTTGATAAGAAAATAGAGAACTAATTCAAAAATATTATTTATCTTTTTGATAAGGAGATAATTAAAAAACCTTCCATCAAAAAGAAAAGTCTAGACTAAATTAATCTCCCATACCGCTGCCTCTCTCACATGATCTCTTCTCTGCCTCTTCGTTGCAAGGCCTTACAAAGGTCAAAGGCCATGGCAGCGGACGACCATAATGGCTTCCTATACGACCCTCTGCGATGTTCAGAGGCCATATAGATTAAGAAGTAGCTCATGCTTTTCTTCTCCTCCTCTTTTTCCTACACAAATTTGATGAGAGTATGATTTGGGATTGTTAGAAGTTGTGAATCTTTTGGGATTGCAATTTGGATCTACTCAGATTGTTTTGAATGTTTGGCCATTGTGATATGGGTTTGTTGGTTTGTAAATCTATTGCGATTGCTATTCGGATTTGCTAAGAATTTTTTTATTGGAATCTTTGATTGCCGAAATTTGTGAATTTGAACAATTTTCATAGGTCTCAATAAATTAAATTTTGCTTATTTGCTGGATAGATCTGAGTAGATTAATAAAGTGAAAATTGTTGGGTAGATTAACAGCAAAGGGGAGAAAAAATGTTCGAAAAAAGGAAGAAAGAAGGAAAATAAATAAATAAATAAATATTTATGTATAAATCAACATTGATTAATTCATAAACTAATTGACCTTTTTAAAAGTATTTATAAATTAAAAAGCATCTCCAGACTTTTTGTTTTTGTTACCGAACGTAAATACGAGAATTTTGGCTGGTGTTGAGCGAGGATATTTGACATGCTATTATGAGATTTAAAAGACTTCGGATGGTATTAGAGGAAGAAGAAGAAGGAAGAAAAATAATAATAAATAATTAAATTTTTTTATTTACTTTTATTTGTTTTTCTGACATATAATTAATAAAATTATATTTTACTATTAAATATCAATTTTTACTGTTTATTGTTTCTTTGTCACACGTAAACTTTATTAAAGTACACACTCACTCTCCAAAAATAATAAATTTTGCTAACAAATCTAACGTTGAGATATTAGCTCAATAACGGAGGGTTAGAGGATATTATATCAAACAACGGGAGGAAAACGGAGAGTCTCCCAAGTAAACACTACTGTTTAACCCTAAAGGAAACTAGGTAAACAAAATTCTGCAATGGCTTATGAGCTCTACCTCACGAAACAATTTGGAAGTACAGCACAACCTCTTATGTTTTATAGGGGTATAGGCTTTCTATAAATTATTTAACAGGCATTTATGTGCAAGAGTTTTTCAGTTCATTTATCTTCATGTTGTAACTAATTAATTAAAAGCCAATTGATGAATGAACCGTGAATTAATTACCATTTACGAATGTAGTTGAAACAACATGATGAAGAGACTTTGCTGTTAAATATTATAGCTTGAAGCAAGTAATTAATTATAGGAGAAGCATTTGCAAGAAGTCGAAAATGAAGTGAGAATAATTAGTACGTATTGTGGTCCAACAGACCATATATATTCTTATTCAGCGCAAACCAAACCAAAGCAAAGGAATTAATCAAATTTTGGTCTACACTAGAAGAGTAGTAGTGATCAAGTAGCTAGATTTATTACCTCAATTAATATTTCTACGTGAGACTAATCACATTGTCAAACTTAGATCGTCTAGGTAGTATACCTATTCTAAGTGAGTTTCTTTATATGGAATCTTGGTAATAAATGGTTTCATTTTTCACATATTTCTGTGAAGACAAAGCAACTAAATTGTGGATAATTGAAAGTATTAATTATTTTTATTTTATGTTGTTGACATCGCTCTTAATTATAATATTATTTCTAGAGAAAACGAAAAAACTAGCTACTCTGGTGCATTCCACTCTCTCGAAATTCTAATTTAGTATGTACAATTATCAATTAATTTATGTTGCTAGATTTTTTTTTATATCCATTTAGGAAAACAAGAGTTCGGTCGATATGTGTAAAGACATATGAATACAAGTTTAGCACAGTTTTAGGTTACAAATAAAAAAAAAAACAGGTTGTATGTAAGAACTATGAAAGTTAAGATTGTGAGTCCAGTACAGTTATTTTATTAAATGCATCGTATCCTAACCACTACAAGAAAATCAAAAGGGATATTAATCAGAGAAAAAAATCTCGTGGTTAGGGGGATTTCGCCGATCGATGTGGTTGCTAGTCATTTTCTTAGAATTTAATATAAACAAGACATAAAGTGAAAATGAGACTGCTAGCAGGCTAGTTAGTATCTTTAGGGTGAGAAGATATGAAACGATATTGTGATGTGTCTTGGAGACATATAGAGGGAAAATAGGAGCAATGGAGATGATGACCGAAGAGAAAAGAGATTCACTGCCTCTACACATATATATACACAGTATCAGTAATACAGCTAGGGAAATTTCTCTGAGGTAAGCATGCAGCTCAGTAATTTGGATAAGATAAGCATGCAGTTATTGGACTGCCAAATCAATTTCTAAAATAAGTTTGATAATCAAGAGCAGACCTGTGATTATTTTCCCAAGACACAAACATCTCCACGCTCCATATAGAAAAGGGGGTCCAGAGAACGTTATCCAAGTAAATGAATGATAAGGAGAAGAAAATCTCTCATGATGGTAAGTGTCAAAACACAATCTCATAAAGCTGAGAGAGAGAGAGAGAGAAAGAGAGAGAGAGGGAGAAAGGGAATCAAAGTTGTAGATGAATGGAATGAATGAAATTATATTGTGACAACTTGAATTGAAGGATAATATCTCAGTTTTTCATCAAAATTAACAGCATAAAAACCAAGAAATTTTGCTTTTTCAGGTAAGCTATGATTATGCGAGTTGATTTTTTATGTTGAAGTATGAAGCAAGGAACTCAAATAATTTAATTTGTTGTTTCAGACGATCCGTCACTTCTTTTTTCTGGCATACACACGGGACAACAGGAGTTCAAGCAATCAGTATAAGGCTGAAACCATACAAAAGTGTGTGATAAAAATTTTCTTTTAATAAGTTAATACTAATTCAATTATTTTTGCAGTGATCTGTTTGAAATCATGGAAGTGAAGACCAAAAGAACCTGCTGCATGCAAATTTCTGACTCTTTTCTTCTTTCTAAGTTATTGAAAACTATGCATGACGTGGAACATTAATCTCATAAAAAGCCAACAATTGTCACTATACGCAGGATTGGACATTGGAAATGAAAATGAAAATCTTTTCCCCCTTTTCTTTTCTTCAAAAGATTTATTTAAGAATTTCCAGGTCCCCATACATACAACACTTTATAATTAGATGAATATACAATAGGATATGATAGGACCACTCCTTTAAGTTCCATCTATATAGCTAATCTTCTGTTAATCATAAGCCGACCCGACTCTATTTTCAATAAAAGAATATGAACTTACCTCGTTCGACGATGGATTTTCATCCTATATTCATAAACACACACGGACCACTTTCTTTACAGCAGTAATTTCCGGCGATCAGGTGCTTAAAGAATTACTTGTCATTTTTTTCATGAACCTACACTAGTGTTAAGGTGCAATTACAACAATTTATTGAAATTAACTCAAAACATTGGGAGCTTCTATTGATATGTTTGCCTATGTAAACTTGGTGATATTTTTATTTTACTGAATATTCTAAGGTTTGAGTCTCGAGGTGGAGGACATGAGGTGAGTCCGCAAAACTGTACAGTCGTGTCCAATGTGGATGTTGGGAGAGGGTACAAAGTGAATATGGGAAATAAAAGCAAGGTCTATTGAAGCTTTTGATATGATGATGTTCCTATTACGTGTAAAGACTTGGAAACAATGACGACTGACCCACATTATTTAATGCTTTAGCATTTATTTTGGGGCGCGTGCTCAAGTACTGCAGGCTTGTGTGCTCAAGTACTGCAGACTTGTGTGACAGTCAGAATTCTCTCCTCCCTTCTGCAGTATCAGTTCTTCAGTTCTTCGTTCATCGTCTGTGTTCATCCTTTGTTTCCCCCACCTAGTTGCAGTCACGAGCCATTTGGTTCCATTCAGTGGGTTAGTGAAAAAAAAAAATGGCTTGATTGGGGAAATGATTTGGATTCATTCCTTGAATTACAATTTGATTGAGTAATCAAAACGTAAGTAGTGATTCATAAACACAATTCTTTATTCACTGACAATCATTATGTTACAAAGTTGGAGTGGGATGGGAGACTCCTTGAAATAAATTTCCTCTTTTGGAAAAAGTTTCTCTACTTTAGTTGTTTTGTTTAAAGTTATTTCTAATTTAGAACAAAGAGGGTGAAGGAGTAAAATATGTCGTCAACAAAGTTATAAAGCAAAGAAATTTGAGTACTTTTTGAGTATTGAATAATTTAGTTTTATTATTGTAGTTATAATCTTAGTAGAACAAGTAGATCCTATTTACTGATCTAATTGTTTCCAAATAAATAGAAGTTTCAAAACTACTTTTTTCAAAATCGACAAACGACCCTTATTGCGGTAGTGCTTCTTGATATTATTGCAGATGGAAACACACTATCATAATTTCCAAATACTGTTTTTTTCCAAACCCTATGAATGTAGAGTATATTTGTACAGCCTGTTCAACCTAGACGTCTTCAACTACTTTAAGGAACCGCTACAATTTCTTGAAATCCTTGATTTCCTTACATAAAGCGACACAATGGAAAGATTGCAAGACAAAATTGATAAAGCTACTATCAATATGATCTATAAGCTTGAAGTAAGATATAGGAAGACCCTATATATACATAGCTCATATATATTGTATTATTCCCATCGCAAAAGGGAAGGCAGAGAGCCAAGGCTCTTTAACTTTATGACATATATATGGTTTTACCCTTTACTCCCATTAAGTAACACGCACACAATGCTGAGTGTAGCTTTTTGTCCTAGTAAAAGAAAGGGACCATACCCTATTAAAAGGAGAGCTCCCTAACTCCATGAAACTCTAAATCTCATACAACACATTAATTGATAGTACTCATTCATTCATTCACTTTCTTCCTTTATTTCCTCTTTTTATTCCAATAAATCATATAATTCATGACTACAATTATATTATTTTTCACTTTGTGTTTCTCAAAGGTGATCAACCATACCTCGTCGTGCCTTTTCATTCAAGTAATTCCACTGATACCATCTCTTTCTATGCCATCTTTTGTCCCTTGCCCTTTTATAAACATGTCTCTCTGTCAACTTCGGAACACTCTCAGATATCACTGCGGTATCCTCTGTTCATCTATTAATGTGACTCTTTTGCCCTCCCATCTTTTTATATTAACTCATTATCCTCACTCCCATTTCATGCACCGCAACTTACATCCTTCTCTTTCTTTCACTCACTTTCTCTCTCTCTCTCTCTCTCTCTCTTTTTCTCTGTTTTGCTTTCTTGATTATTTTGTTTGCATCTCCTTGTTTTCTTCTTGATTTCACTGCATCATATGGAACCTCAACAGCACCAAAACCAACATCAACCAAACGGGAATTGTGGCGGCGGCAGCGGCAAAGGAAACTGTCACTGCAGACCAACATGCCCACGCTGGACTCCCACAACTGATCAGGTTAGAATATTGAAGGAACTTTACTACAATAATGGAGTTAGGTCCCCAACTGCCGAACAGATTCAGAATATCTCTGCTAAGTTGAGACAGTACGGCAAGATTGAAGGTAAGAATGTCTTTTATTGGTTTCAGAACTACAAAGCTCGCGAGAGACTCAAAAAAAAGATCGAAGGTAACACCAACACCATCACCACTGATGTTTCCATGCAAAGAGCTGCTAATACTGCCTGGAAACATGAAGAATTCATGGACAAGCCTCTGTCTCAGAACATAAGCTCTGGTGTTTTTTCTTTCTCTTTCTCTTGATCTCTTTCATTTTTTTTCCTTTTACTTTCTGTTGTACTTCTTAATTAATTCTTTTTCGCTGTTTCTTAACTTTTTAATAAATCTGCTCAGCTTGATATATTGGTATTATGTTTCAGAGACTGTTTTGGCTCATATTAACTTTTTTGATTTGCAGTTGGCGTTTCTACTCCATCTCCTAAATTTACTGTTTATACTGTCGGGCAGATGGGAGACCATGGATATGGACCTGTGATCATGGAGAAGAGTTTTAGGGTAAGTACATATTGATGACAAAAGAAAAGTTTGTGACTGTGCCTGAAACTGGTATAAATTAACAAGTTGGTGCGCGAGGCCATTTGCTCTAGTTCTGTCCCTAATTGGAACGAAATTCAAGGGTGGGATGAAACTGCTAACATAAATAGAGCCATGTGTAATGATTTATCAACAAAGGAATTTTTAAATCTCAACTTCCTTATTTTAAGTCTAATTAATTTATAAATATCTTGCTCTTCTTATTCTTCGTTTGTGAAACCAGGACTGCTCCATATCAGGTGACGGAAACTTTGATGGATCGAGATGCCAAAACATAAGTTGGGTTGGCATAGATCCACATCCTTCATCATACATTTACTTTGGCGTGAAGAAGTCGGAGGATGATATGAAAGAAGTAGAACAAGAAAATGCCCCTGATATTGCAACCCTGCCTCTGTTTCCCATGCATGGTGAAGACAACATAAACAGTTATGGCAGGAGCCAGCCTAATTCCAGCGGCTATTACTCCGGCTGGTATGGCAGCTCCGATGATGGCAGCAGCAGCAGCAGTTCTTGTGCTTCTCTTGAGCTTACTCTCAACTCCTACGGTGGCAGGTCCTCGGGCTCTATGTGAAAAATGCTCATCCTTGATAAGTACTTAGTCCTGTAATAATGAGCTTTTAGTAGTTTAATTAGCTAGTATTTATATGTTTTATTACAACCTAGCCATAGCTATAAGCCCTGGTTGTCTAACTACGCACTGTTGTACCTCTGTTTTTATGTTAATTACTTAATTAATAGTTGTTGTGAATTTATCACGTGTTATGTTAGAACTTAATTAATTGCTGATTATCTTTCTTTTCACCTTGTCCTTTTTCCAAGAATATAATATTCCACGATAATACAATAAAACTGTGGATTAATAAAAGAAGTCAATCGCACTCACTTTGTTGCTCCCATAAATTATTAGTATATTAACAAGCATTTTTTTGTTTAATTTAAGAGTAGAATAGTTAAAATATTGAAACATCTACTTTATTTAATAGTTATTAATTAATCACAATTTATTGATGGTTCATTTTAAATTGCCTTACAAGCTCATGAGTTATGTAATTTTGTTCAGATACCTCAAGATTTGTGCATCAAACAGGTAACAAAAAAGAATTCCTCATAAAGTTATTTGAAGGAAATCAGTTTCAAAGACAACATAATGCAAAATTTGACGGACTTAGGAGATGGTTTTATATCACCTTCATAGAAATCATTGTAACTATTAATCATAATGCCTTGGTGTTTTCACGCGCTTTGGATAAAATAACTAATGGGCAATTGGACAGAGATTTCCGTGGACCCTAAACAACCAAAAAGAAAATAGGTGATAATAGGTAACAGAAGAAAAAGTATATTAGAGAGAAAAATGGTCTAAAAGTTAGAATGATTAGTACTATTATTATCACACGGGGAGGAGGGGTATGTATTTTGGAACTTGAACCCCACCCCCTTGTCGTAAATAACACCAAATAATTGGATTGTCTCAAGTTGAAGTTGTTAAATGGGCTAGGCTTGTTAATTCATGGCCCAGACAAGACCAGTCCTTCAACAAGTGAAAAGCGAAAATCTAATTAATTCCTTCGGTTCATTTATGTAGCGTGGGGATGTATTAAGGGCCACATCAACAAGATTTTGAGTGTGGATGCTTCTTCTCGATTTAGTATGGCATATTTTCACTCTTGATGGCACGGCATGATAGCAATGTCGTTTTGGGTACTGAGAAAAGGAGAGAAACAACTCGATGAGGAAAGTATAGAGAATGCTTCCATTGATGGAGGATAGATATCTAGAGATTTTTAGGTGTAGATCAAAAGAAGATCTTCAAAGGCTTTCTGAATTTTCAGGTACGTAATGTCCCAGAACAGTAATGTACAGCCATCACTAGCATCACGCTTTTCTGCCTATTTTATGAAAGTAATTCAATGAACTCATCTTTGAGTTGGTTTCATTTCCCTTTCCATTTTTTAAGACAAATGCCTGCCTCTGAAGTTTCAAGTCCTACCAAAGTGCACCCATCTATCCTTCTGTGTCAGCGACTATGACCATCTTCCATACGATGATACATTCGAGCTGACTTAAGAAATATATATATATATATATATATATATATATATATATATATATATACATATTGCCAAACCCAGCCCAAGTTGCTACGGACGATGAATATTGTATGTTGTCAAAGAAAACGATTCTAAAGAAATTTCTTGAATGTCGTTCGATATATTTCATAACATAGGCTTTTCTATTCATTTTAATTTCTTAGATATGGAAGAGCAATTTCTCAGACAACAGTTATGTTTGTGCGAAGGAAGAAGTTATGGACCATAACTCCGATGTAAGAAATTAAGGAAAAAAAATGAAACGAACTCGTGATAACTTGTCTTACTTCAAATTCGAGTCAGTTGATAGCTGCAAGGATTGTACGAAATATCAAGAAATTGAAACCATAATAAGCTCATCAAATGAATCCTGATTTTTGTTAACGTGATACCAACTCCAATACGAGTGTGTAACCAGGATTTTTTTTTTTTTTTTATTTTGAAGCTGAAGGCTTGAAGTTGAAGGCACAGGACAAATTGCAAGAATAAGAAAGAGAAAACTGCGGATAGCAATAGCTTTGCAGCCAAAGTGACTGGGAGTATTGACAATATTCAGAAGTGTATTAAATGTAGGCAATGAACGTATTTAGAATATTTGTTGAAGACTGAAAATCTGAAATTACTGGAATATGTTTAAGGCTGGCAAAAATTTCAAGTCTTCTTACTTCAACAATCACAGGTATGTTTGTAATTGCTATTATTCTACCTAATTTTATGTTTCATCATATGGTATAAAAACGTGTTTCATAATTTCACTGAATTTTGTGGGTAGCCTAAGAAAAAAAAGGTGGTAAATACCAACCATTAAAGAATTAAACTGTACACTTTTATTATCATGAATCAGGACAATATTTTGCAAGCATGTATCGTTAATTATTTTACAAAATTTATCAGATCCAGAATGAGCATAATCTACTTCTGTAATATGATCGATTTCTGTAAAAACGGTCCTGCTAATTCTAGATATCCTCAAGAAACCAGGTAATTACATTAACTTATTAAGATATTATTTACAAGCTTACACAGCTAGATAGTGATAGAACTATATCAGCACACTGCCTTTAACTCAATTTCCAGTTAATCTAATATATAAAGCATCTTAACTCTATTTCGAGTTAATCTAATATATAAAGCATCTCTTGAGAAACAAACTTTTATAGCAAGATAGGAGAGTTTGGAAAAGAAAACATGAAAGACATAGGAAAGAATGGTAGTAGGATATAGGAGACAAATTAACATATAACTATGCATAATTCTATCACGTTTATTAAAAAACTTTCACCATAAATTTTCGAAAATCATGTCATTGAAGGGATACTATCCTTATTTTAGGAATGGGATTATATTCAATAAAGGAAAAATAAAAACTAAAACTAAACCTAGAAGTAAAGATTTTTATACCTTGCTATTTTCTGCATTGAGCTTCTCAGTTCCCACATAGTAAATTAAACTTCTAATTGTTGCATGCAGAAGTCAGAACAACACCTCAGCTTCACATAACATGTCCTTATAATTCATTGTTGCTTCATTGATTCATTGCTAAAATACTCTAGTTATTTGGAAGGATATACTTTTTAACCAGCCGAAATCTGTTTGATGCATACCCAAAACATGCCATCACCATGGAATATCAAGAAAATAGAGCATACTATCCTTTCCCTTGATTGGAATTAGACTTTCTTTGTAGTTACGAACTGCAACAAGAATAGTTCTAAGTCCCAAATTTCTCATTTCCTTGATGTTGGGATAATATAAGAGTAGTTTTCCATTGCTAGTGTATACATTAAAAATGCACCATTCTTCCAAAATCCAACTGGACCGTGTACTCCTAGAAGAGGTCAAACAGCAAACTGTCCCATTCATCACCGATATTATCAAAACAATTCTTAGATGTGTCTAGAAGAAGAAAAGATGGGGGTTTCTAAATATTGCAAGAGAACCACAAGACGAGTTATTTAAGTATGGCCCTTGAATCTCTTGAAACACCTCATCATCCATGTTAAATGAAAGAATCATGTGGTGTTCTTTATCTCGAAATGCTAACCAGTAATAAACTCTCAGCAAATATGTACTAGCAAACGAGTCTTTTGCAGGATAATGAATTATTGCATCGCCTTGAACATCTGTCCAAGAGTTTGTGCTCAAATTGTAAATTGCAACATGTGAAGAATACAACATTCTACTTTGTTTAAGATTCCATAATGTGCGGATTAAAACCAATTCATAATCAATATTTTTGACGGGATTCAATCCAAATCCAATGTGAGAGTGAAATATAGCGTGGAAGACTTGTTCTGCATTTTGGGATCAGCGTTCTAAATTTTTAGTTGCCAAGTTCCACAGAGTTATTGAACCATTTTTGTATAAGAAAACAAGCCATCATAAGGACCCATAATCTGTCCAAGAATGGGCATTTCAGGATCAAGGTCTTTACATGACAAATATTCCAAAGTTTAATTAAGAAACATAGACCAAATATATCTATCGGCTTTAGCATCAAGATAGCTTACAGCGAGACGAGTTTTGTCATCACTGTAATTTCTGAGGTGCCTCAAAATGAAAGCACTGTCTTTTATTAAAACATACCAATATCTGCAAATATTTTTAAATTGCAATAGAGATTTCACAGGCAGCCTTGACAGAATTTCAATCATCAAATCTTCCAAAAAATTGTCCTTTGTCGTCAGCATTGCCCTTTATCCCAAATCAAAACAGCATACAAATGTTGAAATTAAAACACCCAATTCGAATAAGAATATAGAAAGCAATTACGTAATTGTACTGAGGGATCAGATGTTGTATTCTTGTGTGAGATATTTCAAAATACAAATAGCTCACATTAGTTAGGATTTATGTTGTTTCGTCATTGAAACAGATAAGTAGAACTAAATAATCAACTATATATTGAAAAATATTGCAAAATCCAAGCTAATGTGTTTTACGAAGGGAAAGAGAGAGGAAGACTGCAGCAATATTGCAAGGTACGAAAATCCTTTATTTCATTCTTATATCTAATGGACGTAATTAGGTCCCTAATCCTATCATTAATTCACTTTCTGCTATAATGAAATCATAGACTTCTATTTCATTCTACAAGTTTCTACCCCAAAATTTCTTGAATTTTTCTATATCTTATTGCTTTGTTTGTCTCATTTGATACATTGCAGTTTTCTAGAAATTTATTTTTACGTCTCTTTCCATTCAATTTTGTGATCTTTAGTATGTATAGCTGTAAATTTGAAATAGAGTTAGGGTAATGTTGTGTCTAAGTAATTGTTTATAGTCGTATTAATTATATTATTGCGTCACTATAAGTAAGGCATATCTCAATTTCTTACCGGCCATCCTCAATCATGTCGGTATATATAGCGAGCAAGAATATTCTGGGATATGAATCAATTAGCATAATTTCGGCACTCATTGGGAAGCAAATCAAGCATCACAGATTAGCAATCCATTTGCAGACTTGCTGACAGAAATGAATTTATTCTTTGTCAATAACTAAAATTGAAGCTGAACCATTAGCTACGGAGTCCATAATCATCGATTCTGCACTATAGATTTGGTCACTAGAGTTCGCTCCTAGTATTGTTTGGGTAAAATATTCTTTTTTTAGTACAAGGGACCTCAGACGAATTTGCATTTCTTTTTGGTAATATTTCAAAAAACAATTTTTTTTTTCTTCCAAAATAAGTTCCCTAGGCCAAAACTCCCAACAACACAGAGAAATATTACCACCACACCACCCACTTTGATTTGTAACATTTGTACAAACAAAATATATTTAACTAATATTACATCTTTAATTTATATTATTAAAATTATTATATTATAAAAAATTAATTTTATAATTTAAGATAATTCAAATTTTATATTTATAATAATTATTATTATTAATAAAATTATAAAAATAAAAATTATATATAATATTAATAATTATCAAAATAATTTATATTTATAAAAAATATTGTCACTTACAATAGACAACGAGTTATTATAAAGAAAAAAATATAGTAGCGAGGGCAACTTATATTATTTATAGATTTAAAATTTAAAATTTTATAAAATTAATTTAATTCTACAATTATCTCTATTAAAGTTAATATAAATTCAAAAAAGTATTAAATTTGTTTATTAGAATACATATTTAAAGTAATTTAAATAAATTAACTTTTACTATTTCACATATAATCAAAATAACATAATAAAAATAAATATTTGATTTCTTCAAAAAAATAATTGATAACAATCATTAATTATTAATAATCTTAATTAAAAAATATATATATTCTAATATTATAATGATCAATGAATCATTTATAATCATATAAATATATAAATATTTTAAGGTAAAACTTCTAAAGCAAAATAAATTTAAAATTTTAATTTAAAATTTTAAAATTAAATTATAAATTTCAAAATAAAACCCATGACGTTGGGTTGTGTTCTGGTCCTTCTTGAGCACAAAGACAATACATATTATAATTTTTTAATTTAGTCAATTAAGTCCATAATTATTTATAAATTTTTAATTTAATTAATTTTATAATATTTTAAAATTTATTTTCTAATAAATAAGTTTGTTAAAATAATAAAAACTAACAAAATTAAGTGATTTTTAATAATTAGAACAATAAGTTTTGATAAAATAAAATAATCAATTTGTAATTAATGAATTTATTGTAATATAGTAATATAAGATTAATAAAATAAAGAATTTCTTTTTCTTTTTAGATTACATTTTCTTATTTATCAAATAAAATATTTTTTTTGTAAAATTATCAAAAAATAAAAATTTTTAAGACTTATTTTATATATTGTCTCTAACCTTATCAGTTCTATTAAAAATCATATCTTAATGTACTAGTACACTTATTTATTTTTATTTTTATATAGGTTAATTAAAAAATTATAGTCAACATATTAATTAAATTTGATATTTTATTCTAACAAAATCTTTGTTATTGATAATATTTTATATAAATTGTTAATTGCCTCAATCAAATTGATTATTATTGTGAATTATTTTTTTAATAATTAATTTATGAAAAAATATTTATTAGAACTAAAAAATTATGATATTAAAATACAATTATTGTTAATAACAATTTAAAATTATATATTTAATAAATATACTAAATATTCATTTGTTATTAAATATATTATATTTATTAAGGTTGTCATATGTGCCCATGCAAAAATTGTTTAATTGAAAGTTAGCCCATCCAATCAAGTCCATTGGACCTATTTGAGTTGGTCTTGTACGGGCTCATGGCACGGGCCCGCGGGTCAGCACGATCAATCACGGACTTGTGCGAACTACAGGCTATGGGTTTGGTATCTCGTCCTAAGCCGGCCCCGACCATCATGCCGTATCGGACCGAGCTCATACTGTTTATGGACCATACCGATATTATTCACAAATCGGCCCGTGCTGCACCGAATCGGCTCGGCCAATTGGCGACCTCTACTATTTCCTCAGAGATTCTTTAGCGGCTACTAATTAAAACGATGGTTTGGGATTCCCAGCCATCAATCGTGTTTCAAGAAGTTTAATCCCACCACCATTGAGGACTTCTGAAAGATGAAGACCTTCATTTCTGGGTGAAAAGATTAATTAACGTGACTGCCTGTCAATCTGATTTTCAATATAGCAACGTGTTCCAAGTCCCTTCACATCCTCAGCCTACCCCCCATGTTGAGTGCTTGGTGACGCTCTGGCCACCTAACCTATTAAGGAGCTGGTTGTTGTAGTTTTCTTTTCTTTTTTCTTAAGAAAGCAAAGCTTTTGTTATTAAGAGTTTGTCTTTTCAACAAAGGGCAACAAAAATCAGAGCACATTAAATTTAATTAGGATGATGCAATAGGAGTTAAGGTCCGTGGTGATAAGAACTTAATTTTTTAAACAATTTTAGAAATGTATATACTTTTGTTTATGTAAAGATAAAACTTATTTTTTTATTATATTTATACTTATTAATTATAAGTTACATATTTTTAGTTAGACAAAAACTCCATTGAAATATGTCGTTTGGTTCAGCATCACATATTTGAATGGAATTTGTACTGGTTAGCAACACAAAATGAAAGCCGCAGAGTGGGTTCTATCGTTTCTTTACTGCTATTAGATCCAACGAGCGTCGTTTACAGATATGGGTAATACTGTAATAGCGCAAATAAACAGTGGGCCATTTGAGGTCCCCTACTGCTCCTGACAAGTGCCAAGTCGTATCAAATAGATTTTTGGGTAATTACTCTTTTTCTTACATCATCAAATCAAGATAAGCTAGTCAAGTAGGGAACTCATTTTATTTTCATGTATTACACACATATATAAAAAGGACATAGGCTCATTGTTCAACAGAATAAACAGAAGACAACGTAAAGAAAATAACAGAAATGCACGAGATATGACAGAAACCCAACCGTGGGTGGGGGGTTTAAGCAAGGATCTCCTCGATGGGTTTGGCTTCGGCTTCCAATTTGGCTTTCTCCAGGTCTTGCAATTGCTGCTCCTTGGCCTGCTTCTTCAGCCTTGCAAGTTCAAGGTCCTTGCTCATCTTCCTCCTGTACATCTCAGCAAATGTAATTGGTTCCTCAAGAACAGGCTTCTCTCCCTCTCTGATCTTCAGTGGGTAAACTGTTGCCTCTGGTGCTGGGTTTTGGAATGTTGCAATTGATAATCTGCTGCAGTTTGAGTTCACCACTGCTTGGTGATCCGCATTCTTAAACCTCCCATTGCTCAGATACTGATCATTAACCAAATTCAATCAGCTTTTGCCATACATAGCTTAATATTAGCCGTTATTCTTCGATTTCAGTCTTAATTTCGACAATCAATCTTAAATAGGTTACTAGAAAGGGAAACACGTGACAAATTTTAGGCCCGAGTGAATGGGCTACCCAAATTTACGTATTGCCCTACTCACCAAATATTAGTTATTTATTACACTATCTTGCTTTTTGTGGCCACAAGTTATCGTAGTAGCTGTTCGCTATGTAGTGGTTGATAAATATGTTCATTTTATTTTTATTTTTGGTGAATTGGGGTAGGTCCTAGGTAGGTTATAAAAAAAATTGAATTCCCTAGTAACTTTTAGGAAGAACTGGGCCCAATTAACGTGCTATTAATTTGTCTATGCAAATTTCATCTCCTTCAATTAATTATCCTTATTGATTGGCCTAAACAATAACCCACGATTAAAACTTTGGACTTACTCACACGAGACCTTAAATTCTAGTGTCCAAAAGTCAGGTCAACTTATAAAATTTTAGACATCTCCTCCATAACCATAGTTAAATCATTTTCATTTTAAAAAGAGTGGTATAGGCTTTTAAATTGTACACGTACAAATTTGTCCTATAGATGAATATGACACTATTATATATTATTATCATAAAAAATTATTATATTATATTAACATCTTTAATTTTAATATTTGTATACTATTTTAATTTATATATAACAGTTTAAATGATTCTTGTTATTGCAATAGCTTATGGTTTATTTAATTTTAAGGACTTACTCTTTTATCATTAATGTTGTTCTGGGTTAGAGGACTCAATAAATGCTTAAAATAAAAGCAGAAAGAAATGGTAGCATACGTACATGACCATGATCACCGAGGTTGACCACAAAAGCTCCTTCAACAGGTTGAACGGTGATCCATGTCTTGCCATTATCTCTGGTAGCCTGGAGGCCACCAACTTGATCTTGGAGCAAGAGTGTAATGGTACCGGGATCGGTGTGGCGTTTGAGTCCGAGAGTGAGATCGGGTTGTGGGCATTTTGGATAATAGTTGACGACAACTTTTTGATCCATGTCAACGCATGCTTTGGTTAAAGCTTCTTTCTCTAATCCCATTGCTTCCGATAAAACTTCAAGAAGCTTGCATGCCAGTCCCATCAGTTTGTCACTGTATTCTTTTGTCGCTTCTATCCATCCTTCTGGCTTGTCGGGCCAGCGAGAATAGTCTCGGTTTCTAATTGGGTATGAGAAATATGTCACGATTTCACGCCAATCTTGGACTGATTCACCCTGCCCATTTTAATTCATCACATAACAAGTGTATATATGTTAAGATTTTTATGTATATACAATGATATATCTATTCCGTCTAAATTTTCAAGGTATATATTTACATCCACCACAACTAAAGTAGTAAAATAAGCGAAATTTTATTGTAAAATATTTCATATAATTTTCTTATTTTACCTAAAGGCTTTCATTGTTATTTTCATTATAATCGACCAAACCGTTTTGCCTTGTATATTTGTTTGTTTTCATACAAAGAAAACGTAAAAATGATAACTCATGACAAGCACAAATTAAAATAGTGTTTGGCGAACTTTACAAACATGTTACATGTTTACATTTTCCGTAGTTAGAAATAAATATATGGCTCAGAAAATAATCCTAAAAACAGTTTATACTGAAGAATATATGGTTGCAAGAAAAGAGTAGAAGTAGACAGAAAGAGAAGGTGGGCAATCCCAAATTTCCAATCAAAGAAAACTATTCATGACGTAATCAGCCAAAATTTTAATTTAATTTCTTCCTAGAGAAGTGTTCGGTCTTACAATCAGTTGAATTTTCCACATGATCTTTTCAAATCTATACTATTATTTTTTCTCCGAGGCCAATATATTAATATTATATACTATCAAAATCTCAAATGAAAACAAATTTGACAAAATTAAATCCCAAAAGGGTCTTCAAATTAATTACCTGAAGGTGGCTGGAGACAATGAAACCGCCCTTCTTTCCACCGGACATATCAAACCTCAGCTTCTCTTCTGGGGGCAAAGCGAAAAACTCTTTTGCAAGACGAGTCATTTTCGATATAAGCTCCGCGTCAACACCATGATCAATAACCTGAAAGATACCCCAATCTTCACATGCTTCAACGATTTTCTTGCAAATTTCAGCCCTCTTACCCTCGACTTCATCGATCCCAGAAAGTGAAATCACCGGAATTTCGTTGCTAAATTGGTTGTACGCCACCTTGGGACGCTCATCTTCATCGCGGACGAAGCTCGGGTTCAGGGTCTTTTCCTCTGCAAGTGCTGTGAGAGTTGCCGGAGCCATTGATAAGGAGCGTATGTATGTTCGTGTTTAAATTTTCAGTTTGTGAGTGGAAGATGTGATCCGTAATTGTAGCTTGGTATATGGAGAAAGCGAAGGGAGGCTATGTATATAATGAGGGAGTTAAGAGTGTGGTAGCTCTAACTACCTTTTGTGGTTCTCTGAGCTTCCCTCTAGCTACCTAACCCTTTGCTAATTTATTCTAGAATACGGTTGACAATAATACTTCAAATTTTGATAGGATGGAAATTAATTAATTATAATATTAATTCTTAATTAATGAATATCGATGTCACGAAAAGGGATTAACTAATTAATTTTTCAGTAACATATCACTTTTTAATTGTTATATTAATTTAAATATAGAAAACATTTAAATTTATACTTAATTTTAATTTTATTTATAATTAAAATTTGAATATAGTTGATATATTTGATTTTTATCTTTATTTGAATATAAGTATTTAACTAAAATCTAAATTTAATTAATATGTTTGATTTTTTATAAAATTAAAGTATTATTAATAAAATAAAATATTTAATTTATTTATCCATTTGATTAATTAGATTTAAGTTAAAAATTTTAAATTAATTATATTAAAATATTTTTAACAAATTTTTATATATAAATTAAAAAAAAAAACTTTTAAACATATGAATAAAATTATTTGAACAGAAAATTTCGATATTACATTAATTCAAAAAAAATTTAATTACAATTTAACTAATGTTGATATTAGTTTTTACTTAAATAAAAAGTTTATTTTTTATTTTAATTTAAAAAATTTTAAATTGAAATATTCTAATTAGTTATTGAATAACAATATTTATTGAAATTTACAGTTGAGTGTTGACAGAAATATAGGTTATTGAATGGCTATAAATAGTTAAATAGGTAAATTAGTGGTAGGACTGGAAAGCAGTCACGTGTTTGAGGTAGATGATGTGGGAAGTAGCTTACGGAACGGAAGTTCCATCAGCTGATCCGTAAATTTATTTATTTGGTTATAAAAGACAGTCGTCACGTGATTTTCCTCTTAATCTTCTACCGGTCATTCTTCCATGCAACAACTCCTTTTGCATAAAATTTAATAATCTTTAAAAAGAATAATTAATTAGTAAAAGGAAACCGTATAGTTATTTTCAACTTTCAAACTCGTACTTGTTCTATATACCTTCTAAAAGTTAATTTTGAATGAATATTATTAGAAAATAAGAGCAATCAATCATTTTAGTGGGCGAGGATAATTAAAGCCTCATGTTTTTAGTAGGAAAAATAACGATTTGTCCCTTACCTTTAGTTAGAGCTGGTTTGGGAGAGTAGAGTGGGCTTCTAAACACTCAAATTTTATATCATTATTTATTATACATATTTTAATAATTAAGATACTGTAACATTTTAATAATAAATTTATCAAAGATATAAAATTGTTTTTAAAATTCAAATTACTTTTAAAAGTAAAATTTATCAAACATTATTAAACCGATTCTTTTCAAAATTAATTCTTTTTACAATACAGTAAAAACAAATTATTTTAAAATTTACAACAATTCTACATTAACCCTAAATATATTTTTTTCAACTTAATGATAATTTTAAAGTACTTTTTCTATTTAATAAAAAAGTTAAATTTTTGTCTTTTTTGGTTGAATTGGAAAAATCTAACTAATTTTATTATGTCTTTACTTAAATACATTTAGACAAAATAAATAAATAATTTAGATCCAAACATTTAAGTCTATTTAGAATTCAAACTAATTCAGTGTTCATTTGAAAAACAAATGTCACCTTAGTCTTTGAAATTTTTTTAGTGAACCTTAATATTAATTAAAGCAATAGCCTATTGACTTTAAAAATTCTTCTAAACCTTTAGAAACAAATGAGTAATATTAAAAACATATTTTAATCTTTTACTAATTCTTTGTAAAATATATGATTATGTAACACTAAAATAAAAGAGAATATCCAATATTATTAGTAGCAATAGCATCAACATGTCCTCTATTATTATCTTTATTATTATTATGACTATTATGATTATGATTATGATTATGATTTTGATGATGATCATAATAATAATTATTATTATTATTTTGTTACTTCAAAAATAAATATTAATGAGTGATAGATAATCTATTTTTAGAATATTTATTTCAAATATATCCTTGAGAAGAATTAAATAAAAATTATCAAAAACTTTCTCAATATCAGATATCAGTGACCAAATGCGAAGTCGAATTTAGAGGCTGAGGCCGTAATGAACGAATAAAAAACCTTGCAGTTGTCAAAATAAACATTACAAATGGCGCGCTAGCTTGGGGGGTCATAATTAAAGAGAAAGACTTCTGGGGGTTGAAATAGGAAGCATTATAAATAATGGGTACAATTTCTATAAATAATTTTGTAATTTAATTTGTCCAAGGTTCGGGCCCAAGTTTACTATCCTCCTCAAGCTCACATCACATGAGCACTAACAAAATAAAAATTAGAAGAGCAATACCATGCTATCAACCCTTTATTGCCATTGAATTATATTAATATACGTTAGCAGCAGATTCACTTTATTATGGCTTTTATCATTAGATACATCTGTATTGTCACTATCACTAGTACTAGTGCTCATATCCGAAAAGAAAAATAATAACATAATAGATGTATCAATTTAACAAATTAAGCAAAATACAACATAAATGATTTCAACACAATAATAATAAAATGCCAATCATTTTTATTGTGAAACAAAATTTGAAGCATAACTAAAATAATATTATCTCAACAATATTATTGTAAAATGGGTTTGCGTGGGGACAGGAAACAGGATAAAAAATTCCATTACAGGGAAGGAGCTAGAAGCTCATTAAAATTTAGAGTTAATTGATAGCAGGAATTGAATGAATGGTGGGTCTTTTGAGAGCCAGAGCATCTTCCTGAAGGAGAAACGACTCCAATCATGTTACTACAAGTTAAGCACAAATTTAAAACCCAAAAGCATGTTTTTGCTTTCATTAAAGGTCTCACTATTTTCTTGGGACAACCTCTCAGATTTTTATATCAAATGCCTATCTATTATCTCACATAGCAGGACATAGCAACAACAAATTAACAGTATAACTAGCAGCAAATTGACATAAATGCAGCAGCAAACAGCAGTGCCAAAACAGCACAGCATCAGACAAAAACAGTTCACAAGGGCTATTTAATTGAATTGTAAGTAAATTAAGGACTGCTATCTAACTTGTAGACTTTGAGGAATGCCTTTTATTAGCCTTTCTAATATGTACATAATTTTCTAGTGAACTGAATAATTTCAATTCTCATTTGATTCTGTAATCTTCAATCCTCAAGGTTTTTGTTTTTTATTTTCAAAAAAAAATTCCAAGTAGGAACCAAATTAAGTATGGGACCTGCTTTAACCGGAAAAAGGTTTGTAGAAATTTGATGATAAAAAGATTCTTTTATTAAATAAATTAAGGTCTCACAGTCAACAATATTGTGCTCATGCATAACTAAGTATTCAATTAAAAAAATGATGTATATATATACATATATAAACACATCTAGAGATTGGTAGCCAACAGCTGACACGTGAAGTTAAGGAGAATGCAGCAGCTGGTTAAGAAAGGTAAGTTCAACATATTGATGGAGAGGAGAGGAGAGGAGAGGACCACTTTAAAAATCTGATTAAAGAATTTAATCTGATTGAAGGAGGGAATCATCATAGTGGACAAAAGTGATGGAGTTGTTAGTTGTTAAAGGAGGGAAACATCATAGCGGACAAAAGTGATGGAGTTGTTAGTTGTTCCTATTTCCTTACTTAGGCATAGGTAAAATAGTAAAGGGAATAAGATGGATTTTAACCATCCTGTTGCTCTTTAGGTGTAGACAAAAGGATCTAGAATTTTTCAAATCATTGTCCTACTGTGTTTTCTTCACCCATTGTGCGTGTAGGGGTTCTTCAAAATTCATAGGAACCACCAACTACATAGCTAAAAACACAACCACAAAATGCACCGAAACAGAGGACATGACAGCTTTTTGCTTTGTTTTACTCATTTAATTTAAATGTAGAACAAGAATGAATGAGATTGCATGTCTCAAATATTCTATCTTTAACCAACTCAATTCTGCTGTAACACTTGCAAGGGCTCTGTATTAAGACCTGCAGATTGATCTAGCAACAACTCACTGCTTTTAACTCCTATGAACTAACTACAAAGAACCCCAAGCTTAACAATAGCTAAAGAACTAATCTCATCAAATCAATCCATCAAATAATTCAATTTCACTTATAGCAACAATCTCACATGAATGAGAAAAATGCAAGCATATCCTCATAAATAGGACCGCAAAAATGGAAAGTTTCAACAGAATGAAAAGCTGTCTGTTCCTTTTTAAAAAAAAGGAAAATGCTAAAGGCACCTCAATAAAATCAACACCATGAAACCACTTCATATTCAAGTTCCTCATTTCACACGCAAGGCAAGGCAGCATTAACAGACGTTTTCAGTTTCTCCCAGCATTAACTATATATTCACAATAGATAAAAAGTTTAAGCCAACTCAAAACAAACTCAACTGATGAGCTCTACTTGCAGTTCAATCAAATACACACATTCAAATTAATAAATCAAATACACATTCATACATCAATTAAAACAACCACATAACAATTGGCACCGAACTGTAACACAAAGACCACATTTAAAACTTAAGATAACTCAAAACCTACAAATTTCTTTACGGCAAAAACAAAAATTTCAGCCAAACCAACAAAATAAGTCACGGATTTGAACCTTAAAAACCATTGAAATTTTAGCAACATTTAAAATCTTTCACCCTTCTTCTGAGAATATATGCTCAAGTCAACTACCATTTTCTTTTTCCAGTTAAACAAATATTTAAATGCACATCCCAGATGTGTTTAACCACATTATGTTCATGATCTCAAAAACTCAATTAAATTATTCAATAAAAAGAGAATTTGAATTGAACTGGGTTCCTTGTTTAACAGATCCAGATCAAACCCTAGAAAAAAAATCGTATTTTTAGGACCCAAAAAGTGAAGTGATATAAGAAAGACCGGTGGAAGAAAAAGAAGTCTAACCTTGTACTTACGAAATCAACAGATCTCGAACTTGTGATTTGTGTTCCTGAAGAGAGATGAGAGTCGAGAGAGGCGAAGAGAAGAAAGGGAGAAGAGATCGGGAAAAAAGGGACCGAAATTGTTATTTGAAAATTTGTTCAGGACATTTTTGAAAACACAAAAATTCATTAAATTTTCAGCCGCAAACTGCTAATTTTAAAAAAGTATTAAAATTGTACCAAGTGGAAAATCACTTCTAAGTACTAAATTTTTATGATGACTATTTTTTTAAAAAATATATCAAAGACTTCGTTTAACACTTCACAAGTACTAATAAGTGCTAATAAATTATATGAAAAAGTATATGCGAGAGGAAGAAGCTATAAATTATTTTCACAGGATTTTCTGTCAAAACTTAATTTTTCTGAATTTTTGTTTATTTCTTAGGCCATGATATTATTTGTGTTTTTTTTGATAAAAAAAGAGTCATACACATTACAACTACATCAGTTAAATTTTCAGAAGGGTTAATTTATTTTTTAATAATGAGTACTTTAATATACATATTCGTGGTCAGATTTTGTACATGAATCAAAATATTTCTTCTTGTATCATACTTATTTAAACCACATGAATTTGCGTTCTGCAATTAACCATATAAAATTAATGCAGTACAAGTTATATATACTTTACCACAAATCAACAAATCACCAATTACATATGAAAACTTATTATTTATTTACATCAATAACTTGGACTTGGGTCGATCGCGCTGCATCAGTGATCTATGAAAGGTTTTCCACTGTCTCCAGAGTTTGAACATTCCCAATTAATTAGCTCTTCTGCGGCTATTTATTATAATTAATTTTGCATATACTTTTATTTACATTATATATTATCAACTGAGTTGGTTTTAGTTTTTAAAATACATAATAATATAAATATCTTATAAGAGTTTAAATTTGTTCAATTAAAATAAATTTTTTTATGTAAATCCTTGGGAAAAGTCCAAATACCTCCCCTGAGGTTTGTGGAAATCCCAATTTGCGGAAAGTTTTGGGGAAAGGGTCACAAACCACCCCTACGGCGTTTTTTGTCCGTTAAAAAATAGTAAATTGACCAAAATGCCCCTGAACAATTACAAAATAATAATGCTCCCGCTGAGAATCGAACCCGAGCAACTAAAGAAGTTAATCATCATTCTAACCCACCCGCCTAACACACGATTTTGATATTGTTTTCCATTGTTAATAGATAATTCATTCATAAATACATATGTAATAAATTTCTTCAATAATTAAAATTATTTTGTTATAATAAAAACTTTATAATACAAAAATAAGTTAATTTTATAAAATAACTTAAAATTAGAATTATTTTTATTTTTAGATTATAAAATTTTAAACCTATTATTGTTATTTATATTTGTTCCTTTAAATAAAATAATTTATTTTACTTAACAATTATTTAAGAATAATTTTTTAAAATTATTAATGCTAATAATAATTTTAAAATAATTTTATTTATAATAATTTAAATTTATTTTCTTTAATCATTATAAAATTATTAGTGCTAATAATAATTTTAGAAAAATTTTATTTTAATAATAATTTAAATTTATTTCTTTTAATTAATATTTGAAAATAATAACTATGGTCATTATTTATATTTATTTCTTTAAATAAAATAATTATTTTACTTAACAATTATTTAAAATTATTAGTGTTAATAAAAAGTTAAGAATAAATTTATTTTATAGTAATTTAAATTTATTTTTTAATAATTATTTAAGAATAATTTTACTATTATTATTATTATTTGACAATAATTTTAATTTAAAGTTATTTTATAAAATTTTAATAATTATTAAATTATGTTTGAAATGTATTTATTTATTAATTGAGAAAATATATCGAAATCGCGTGTTGGGCGGATTGGTTAGAATGATGGACATCTTATTCAAGTGTTCCGTGTTCGATTCTCAGCGGGAGTATTATTATTTTGTAATTGTTCAGGGGTATTTTGGTCAATTTACTATTTTTTAACTGATAAAAAACGCTGTACGGGTGGTTTGTGACCCTTTCCCCAAAACTTTCCGTAAATTGGGATTTCCACAAACCTCGGGAGCATTATTATTTTGTAATTGTTCAGGGGTATTTTGGTCAATTTATTATTTTTTAACGGATAAAAAACGCTGTACGGGTGGTTTGTGACCCTTTCCCCAAAACTTTCCGTAAATTGGGATTTCCACAAACTTCAGGGGAGGTATGTGGACGTTTTCCTAAATCCTTTAACTTTGCAATAGTCACTTTAATCACTTTAGTCACTTATCAATGGAAGAATGTGATACAAATTAAGTTCCAATCATATATTTATAGGGACATGATTAATGACATCTTTTTTTATATAAAATTTTATATCAAATATAAATTATTGAATCCGAACATATCTAATGATTGAAATTATATATGACATATGCATTAATGATAAATACATTAATTATATAAAATAATCCAAAGAATTTGTCTTTACATTTGCTAATAATTAATTATTTTCATTAGGATGATGGTGACAAGAAAGATTATTCACTATAACGAAATTAATTAAAGAAATTGAGGAATAATTTCATTACCATGCCATGCTGAAATATAAACAGGAAACTGGAACAATGGTGAGAACTATTATCAGTAGACGTGGTCTCCACCATGATGTTAATTAATGTTATTTACGTCAAATGATCTCAAATTTAAATATAATTGGAAAAATTCTCCTTCGAGAGCTATCAATGGCAGCAGGGTATTATGTATCGATGAATCAATAAGCATGAGAGGAGAAATTTGCGGGAAATAATAAGAACTGGAAATCGTCGTTAGAAAATGAATATGGTCAGTTTGTGGTCAGAAAGTAAACTCCCCAGCAATATTATATCGTGTCACTTAAAATATATACATACAATGCTGATGAAAAACACAAAATGATGCAGGGGATAAGCTCCATGATATAATTTCAACACACTTCAAGAAACATATATGTATATATATAAAATAATGCATTCATGCTTCATGTGTATATGTTGGCGTTTAGTAACTTAACAATTGATATACAACAAGCCATAAACCTCAATAACCCTTTAATTAGCATCTAGTCTACTGCTACAAAGTAATGAATCTGTATGAAAATAAATAAATGAAACTGAAAATAATTGAAATATAGAAGCAGTATTAAATAATTTTCTCACCTTAATAAGTAATAACACTTATATTCAAAAACAAAAAACTTAATTAGCAATACTTAGACTATACATTGATGGAGATTAATAAAAGGCAACTGGGAGATTGTTTTCTATTTTAAATAAAAAATTTAAGATAAAAGAGGTGGATATATTTTTTATTTTAATCGATTTGAATCGGTTCGGGTAGGATTGGGTAATTTTACCCTATCCCACTAGACAATGTATGATGTTTAGGTTCGGTATATATTTCTCAATGATAAATCAAGACAATTAATAATACTTCTCATACCCACATTTTTCTACTAGGTATCATGGATATTATTTTAATTATAATAATTTGAAAGACGAGAAATATGATATACAGCCGCTGTCATACGGCCCATCAAAGATTTTATTGCATTTGATTTCGACAATTAATAAAAATTTGAGGACAACAGATTAGATAACAGATAAATTCTGGATTCTCTCGTTGCCGGGTTCCATAAAGTTAAGTAATTACTGTCGTATAAACAAGGACTGGTAATTTGTCCGAGCACAGGCAAACGAGGGTAGGAACAAAGACAATGCACATTCTGGTCGGTGATCATTAGCATTGGTATAGTAAACAACTAGTTGGGAATTCCTATTGTTGTAGCTTTTGAGGTGCTTGGATACGAAATTATGACTTCTAATCATAATAATTTATAAACCTTAATCATCGCATCAGAGATTTTACGAAAACTTTGATAGAATTTCAATAATCAATTCTACAGGCAAATCCTCCGGATAAATTAGCTCTATATCAAATCCTTCTCCCTATCTTAACAGTTTACAAATATTGTAAACTACCAAATTCCAGTTTGACTATGAAACGAATATAATTTTTCACTCAGAATCAAAATTTAATTCCATACCTGTAAGGATGATGTGAAATATGAGAAAAGTATGATCTTTGCACTATGTTCAGTCATTTTAAAAATAAGTAAAATGATTCATGGAGTTTTCTGACTCTTTGAGTTAAAATTAGCTGCTCTTATTATGTGTTGCGTTCATTTAAGAGAGGAATGATTAATGAAAAAATTGAACCAGGCTGGTCATAAACAAAAAAGAAAATGCTTATGAGCTTCGGAGGACATTCCATGTCTTTGAGTAATCATATAAAGGTAAGCATCTAAATTAAAAAAAAGGTTTTTTTTTATGTTTTAAAATTAAAAAAATAAAATTAGATTTGAATTAAATAAAATTAGATTTGTAAGTGGGTGAAATTATTCCAATTTTCGAAAAAAAAAAAAAGAGAATGTCCAATATCTTCTATTTGTTTGTCCAATATCTCATTATCCTCTTATATTTTTTAAAATACCTTATTACTTTTTCGCATTTCGATTTTATCTTTCAATAATTTAAATATTTTTTATTTTATTATTTATAATTCAATATAAACCAATTGAACTGAAAGATAAAATCGAAAAAAAATAAGAGTCAAAGGTGACGGAATATTAAAAAAAAATATAAGGGTGATGAGGTATTAATAAAAAATTAGGAGAGTATTTAGCATTCTCCCAAAAAAAAAAAATAATGCTATTCAAAGTCGTCACATGGAAGTGTGCCGAAGGCCCAAACTAAATAAAAGCCCTAGGCTAATGGGCCGCACGGAGAACAGTAAAAGCCCCAGCAGTAGACAAGCGCTAATTGAAATATAATCACAACGGCTAGTTTTACCATACGTGTGAACAGAAGAGCCGCCGAGCGCTCTAACGGTCATATTACCGTTCAAACCCCGTTCCACCCATTGCCTTCATATATCCCTCTCAAACTTTACGCGAGAAACATCTACTTGATTTGCTTTCTCCGCTTTCTTTGCTTTTCTAATAGTTCTTCTTTTTCTCTGTCTCTCTCGCTCGATTGCTCATCTTTTATTTCAAGAAGCTCAATGGAGACCCCATCATCAACAAGAAGAGTCACAAGGTCACAGACTTTGGCTGCTCACAACAACACTGCCAACAACACTATTCCCATCTCAAGTGAGTAATATTGATCTCCTTATCTTTCAAACTATCAAAGATCGGATACAATTGATTCTCTGCACCATTTCTTGATTTCTTGAACTCGCATACTTTTTTTTGTTCTCGATTCTATTCTCTATTAATTAAAATGGTTCTTAAATTTTCTTAATCTGTTTATGTTCTTCAGGAAAAATTGAAGACTCTGAAAAGAGTGTTTCGAAATCAAGACAAAAAATCACAAAACAGCAACAAGATCGGTCTGCGCTGATTGATATAACAAATGATTCACCGATTGTTGGGGTCGCAACGGGGGGCTTAGAGACGCCGTCATCAGCCATGACTAAGCAAAGGACCATTAGATTCAAGAATAAAACCCCTGGATCTGGGGAGGCCTTACTTAGATGTCAGGTCAAGACACTTTTGCAAAAAGTGGAAGAAGAGGCCGAGCTTTCAAAGCTATCTCTGGAGAGCCGTCCCTTTCTTCATCTTCAAGGCTTTGTCAACTCTCCAATGCGACTTCTTGCCCCAACTCCGGCGAACACACCACAAGTCTCAAATCTGTCTGATGCCAACAATGGATTGGCTTCCATGAACGCTTCTCCTGTTATTGATGAACAAATGATTTCCCAGGTTCGTTGTTTCCTGTCCTTGATGTACGTATCAATGCTTAGATTGCATAATGATGATAGAAACTATGGCAATTTTTCTTGTGAATATTCTATTAACACCTTCTCCTTTATTTTATGAATGGTTCTATCAGGTAGTCAGTGATATCTTTGATGGAAAGATACAAGAGAGCGTCGAATCAGAAAAAAATCTAACTCGATCTTTGCTGTTGGATTTCTCTGAGAAATCAGAAACCTTTAATTCATCAGAATGCAAATCTGTGGTGACCGACCAGGACCAGAAGGGCAAGAGTGACTGCAAAGAGAAATGCGCTGATGACGATGATTCTTCTGTTTGGTCTATTCAGGGCAATGCAAGTGTGCATGACGAAGATGCCGACGAACAAGTAGAAAAATATTATGATGACAATTCTGAAGAGAATGAAGCGGAAGAAAAATATGGAGGGTTGCTCGATGAACTCTGTGAAGACATGAGCAGGATTAGCATGAATAATGAGAAGATAACGGCTGAGTTTACTGGAAAGCACACAAGATTTTTGTACGACAGCGATGACGAAATCGTTGAAGAACAAACTGAGGCCAATAATAATTCGGGAAACGTCTTACGCTTCAAGGGTTTGCCAACACCAAAAGGGAAGCATCTGCGTTTTGCTATTGAGGAAGAAGAAAATGATGACTGAGGGGAGCTCCCTTATCTTTCGTTGTTTGTTTTGATACGAGCTCCCTTATCTTTCGTTGTTTGTTTTGATACACAATTGATTTTCTGTTGTTTTGTTATTCTTGCCATAGCAAAAACTGATAATCACAAACGATGTGATTTTGATGATTGAACAATGAAATATGATGATCATTCTTTCCACTGGCAGCAGTTACAAAGATTTCTGATACTCGTTGATGTGTTTGGTATTTTAGTTACGTAAACACAGTTTCTTTGAATTTTGGAGAAAACACGAAAAGTGCAAGAGTGATGAAAAAGAAGAATATAACAACCAAATTACATTTATATTAGATAGAAAGCTTCTTTAATATACAAAATTTGCAAGTTAAAACCAGGGATGCCATGTTGGATCCATCATGCACAAGTTCCTAGCAGCCAAAGCAGCTTCAACTAACTCAGCTACGCCCCTCTGAACGGACTGTGGTGGCTCCACCGTGGCAACATTCTCTCTTTGTGTCTCTTCCTCTTCAGAGAACTGTGGGGCTATTCCATTGATCCGGCAAATAACATTATCAACATTGGTGCTAACCTTATCCCGGAAGTCAACAGGGTTCAAACTGCTCCCTCCAGCAACGCCCAGAGGCATACCCAGTGGTCTCCTCCAAGACCATGACAGCAGCTCATCACGGAAAAACATGGCCAATTGATACCACAAATGCTGACTTTGCTGCAACCACATCAAAGGGAGAGAGCACAATAGCCAATCAACATTTTTATCGGAATAATAAAAATAAAATCAACATATTGATTGGTGCTTTTTTTTCAGCAAAACACTTACTTTTGGAGAAACCACAGCCTGTGCTGCAGCACACATTGCAGACACAATAAGGCCTTCCACACCAAAATGGGAGAAGAATGATTGCATATTCCTTGTCAGGCGAAAAGGAACTGGTTCATTAAACTCTATCATTCCATTTGCATCATATGCAGGATGAAAATCTGTCTGGAATATCTTCCCAGTGTTCTTAGCAAATAAAATCTTATTTGGGGACCTTCCCCCTATTTGAAGCATGAAAGACATGAAACCCGAAAGGGCCAACTGGACAGCAAATTGTTTTTTGAATGCCCACATATGATTACCATTCAGCAGAGTCTTGTACATGTACTGTGAAAAAATGCTCTCTGACACAAGATTTTTTGTTATATCATTATAAGCCTGGAGGCGGAGATCTACTACAGCTTCAGCTGAGATTTGGCCAGATATAGCTTGGTTTAACTGCTCTTTAAAATAGGTAATGGGCTGATCTGCTTCTCGGTCATTCCTGGCACAATGGTTCTCATATACCTCGAGGAAGGTGCTGTACATCAGATCATCTTCAACCATGCGAACCTGTTCATGCATCCGTTTTTAGTTTTAGTAGGCTTCAGTTTGTATCTTTCTCAGCAATTACCATTAAATTAATACAAGCATATGAACAAGGAATTATAAATGGTACAAGAATCTTGACCATAATTCTGCATGCATGCAATTATGAACAAGTTTCTTACACACATCTCCATGAATTTTCATCACTTTATTATCCATCTAAAAAAATGAAATGAGAAATAAAAGGAAAAACATTATGCGCAAGGAAGAGCTCAGCACCTGGGACCAAACAGGAATGATAATTGGTGTGTGAATGGATATGTGGCGGCGTCTTGATTCCTTGTGCTTATCAAACATTTGGTTCATTACCCTGAAAAGCTGCAAGATGCGTTCATCACTTCTAGCATTAGGGGTCAAAGATGTCTGAACAATAAAGTGCCTTTGAGAACCATCAGAGCCTATCAAAGTTAAACGCCGGAAACTGCTTCCATGTCTTCGTACAATTGGTATATCAGCTCCGACCCTGTCTAACTTTACTGTGTGGTCAGGTGCAATGTCCTGAAGAGTTCAGTAGAGAAGTTTCATAAGAACAATGACTAATGGAGTAATAATGCATAATTGTTGTCTACCTTCATCTTATAACAGGCTTCTTAAGAAAAACAGAGTTTGATAAAATTTCATACAGATAGGTTAAAAGACAGGAATAACAATTTCGAGCCCCCCATTTACTGTCATGAGGACTGAACAGTACAACTAAGCCAATATGAACAAACCAAAGATTATGATGAGAGAATGATTTTAAGAGCATACACACTATTATTGGGCCTTTACATATTAAGCTTAAGCTTCTAAATCAAGTGAACAAATTACAATAAGTTGCGTTAGTTATCATGGTTGTGTGGTGCTATGCTTGCGTTTAGTCAGGGCTTTGTCACTAGTGAGCTATGTTACAGCATAAGCAATATTGTTGCACCCTTACATATTGATTTCAGCTTTTAGGGTAAGTGCTAAGTTCTAACAAATGTGAAAATAATAATAAGATTTTACCTGATCACAAAAATATTGTCCAGGAATCTCTACATCAACTACACGGAAATCACGCAACACTCGGCTTTCCTCTTCCAGTTTCAACACAGCTGGAAACCTGTCCTCAACATTGCTTTGGAGAACATTTTTCCAATGTTTCAATCTTTCAGTCAATTCAGAGAGGGTGGCAGGGAAAGTAGCTGTGCTTTCTGGATCAAGATCACGCTCAAAATCCTGCTTGTATTCCCTCACAAAGTCAACATGCTTGTTGACAGCATCTGCAGAGAAGCATGCCCTGCAAACACCAGAGAGCTCCTTCTTGAGTGATTGGGGAACCTCTGCCGTAGTAGCAGTGGGGTACTTGTAACAGCGGTGCAGCAGAGCATTAACAACTGCCAGCAGTCTCTCTTCTGGCAAGGTAACAAACCTTGAACCAATTTCTGTGAGCAAACTCTGCAAACAATTTCAGAAAACAACTCATGTTAATAAAGTTACTTCCTCATCTTATATCACCGGTACTAGGGAAAACAAGAAAAATGAGGCAGTATCAATGGCAATCAAGAAATATTTCCTCATAGGAATAAAATGTGAAATATAATTTTGCACTCCAGAATTCATTAGCCTGTCTAGTACAGGATAACAAGGCAGACATGATCACCTCAAGTTCACTAGCCAAATTTGCATGCTTGCTTCTAAGGGCCTCCATTATATCCTTTGCAGCATCAAAAGCACTGGCAGCAGAAGCCACCAGACTCAAAGCACCATTACGCCTCATTGCATTCTGAACACCTTCACTGATGGTGGAAGAACTTTGTTGCAGGGTTTGGTCATTTGCGGTGGTCACATTGCTTTCTGAGGCTGTTGGCCTTTCAGGTTCTTGCCCCTGAGAATTACCACCCTCCTGAGATCCAATCCCACTAGATTGAGTGCTTTGATGAATTTGGCTGTTTGAAGGTAAGCTGCCCCCACCATGACCTTGTGCTCTTGCATTTCCATCAGTCATGCCTACAGAACTGGCAGTAGAAGCAGAGACATTTTGCTGAGCTCTTTGCTGTGCCATTGCCATTCTACCAAGTTCAGATTTATTTGCGACGTCCCGGCGTTCAAGCAAATACGTGCGAAGCCAATAGTATAGAGCCTGATAGTTGAAAGGAAGAAAAGATCATGTTTATTTAAATTAAAAAAAAAAATGCATTGTGCATATATCACAACTTAAAAAACATTACCTGTGGGTAGACAGTAGCAATTTTTAGGAGAACAGGTTTGCAATGAGGTGCTTCTGTTCTTTGCAAGGAAAGTAGTAGCTGTGGAATCCAAGAAAGCCAAACCCATTGAGGTATTTGCTCCAAATACTTATCGAATGCCCTACCCACAGGCTCATTGGGACTATCAAAGCTGAGAAGATATAGGACACGAGCTAGATGGCTTCTAGCATTGGAAACGCCATATTTAATACCTTGAAGGAAGCAGTTGACAGCATATTCTAACCAAAGTTCATCCTGGGTCTCTTTATAAACCTGGAATTACAAGTCAAATAGCATATGTATTGAGTTGTGTCACAAATGACACTTATGAAATAAAAGAGCACATAAAGTTGTTACCATGTCACAATAATTCCCCCAGCTTATCCATCCTTTAGGCAGATTCTTGAAAAGGCTGATAGCATTGGAATATGCAACATTAGCTCCTTCTGGATCATTTATCTTTAAGAGGAAATCCCCTTTCAGTCGATAAATTTCTGCTTTATGTTTCACAGGAAAATATTCCAAATTAGTGCTGTTGATTAAATTAAGCCCGCTGGTAAGTTCCCCTTTCATTTCGAGAAAAGCTTTTGCCTGTTCCCTTATCTTAACAAAGGCTTCCTGCATTATGCAAAAGAACCAATGAAATATTCCCAGTATATCATAAAGAACAAATAGAGATAAGCTTGGGAGAGTATTGACACTTCAGCTTTATGCATGATGCTCAAACTAATTACATTTATGATATTGCACCTACAATCTAGAAATTATATTATGCGCCTTTAAGCATACTGTTAATCCCAGTAATTCGAGCAATCAGATAATTTTGATCATTGACATAATTGAAGATATTCTTTAGTCTAACAAGAAATTCTATGATGATGCTTTCCAGCATATGTAGGGATCATTATATAATTGGGGGCATAAAGTTTTTCCCTATCGTCCATTATGAAAGATTCATTAGAGTAGCTAATACCTGCACTTCCATGGTTGAATGGCCATACATCTTTTCTAGTATTGTCACACAAACATCATAGAGACCTTGCTTACGAGCAATGCGAGCAAGCTTATTGACATTCCAAGCTTTGTCACGATAACCAAGATGATGGAGTTGGGGATTTGTGGTTGCGAAATCCTTGAATGCATCTATGACAGAATTATACATTTCATTCCTCCACTGAAGCAAATCATACCAAACAGACATATTATCCCACTCATTTGGAGTTCTCAGCCTCCAAGTCTCTAAGATGTCCTTGAGATCTGCATAAAGATTTCCATGTACACCAGCTGCAGAACTGCCAGAAACCTTGCTGCCATTGGCAATGTCAACAAGAATTCTAGAAGATTCTTGAACTTCTACTAGCTGTTGAAATTGCTGCAAAAGAGGAATCCTGGCATGAACGGACATTTCTGGCAACTGCCACCAATGTTCTAGAGCAAGATCAACACCTTTCCCCACAATATTTTCAGCATCCCCTACGCCATTTGTACTTCTGTCATGGAGAGCAAAAAAGGCTTGAATTAGGCGAAGTTTTGGAGTTTCTTCAACTTGGGCCTTGGGGATTACATGATCCTTCAAATATGCCCAATCAGGCAATTTCCAAAGGGTATCAAGTAGTAATTCATAATTTTCAACATTCTTTCCAAAATCTACCAGCGCATCCCACTGGCTAAGTTGACTGGCACAGTAAATCCATTGCTCTTCCCAAAGACACATTTCAGCCTTTGGTACTGTGTTATTATATGTCCCTTGAATTGCCTTAACCATGGCTTGGTAAAATAGGCTTTGAGCACGCTGCCAGTAACCATGCTGAACAAGTGAAAGTCCAGCCCTCGTTTCTGCAGTGATTGACCTTTTCTTCCACAACCCAAACCTCATATCTTCTTCATTGAGCAAACGGTAAAGCTCTGCCAGACACTCAGAGCACTTTGTATCATTCGTGAACAACATTACATGACTTTCAAGCAAAGCCAATGCAGTGTGCCAAGCGTTGTAAGTTTTTCCTATGTATTTAATGAGTTCACTTGGCATCCGAGGTTGAGGATGGCTCAACTGAAGCCCTTCCAGAAGAGCTTGCACAACATTTGGTCTGTTGGCTTGCTGCTTCTTATGATAATCTTTTGATAGGAGAGTAATCATTGGTTTAGCTAGTGCTACCTGCTCTTCTTTGAGTAAGGTCACCCACACAATGGGAAATACCAACACCCACAGATGGTATGCAACATTTGCATCAGTGTGAGCCAGCTCTCTCAAAGGGATAATAAGATCACCAACCTGGAAGATGGAAAAAAAAAAGGCTCAAGTATAAATAAAATCAGACATATACTTAAAAATAACAAAAAAAGAATCCAATAAAGTATGCACGAGACACCAATGGATCACCTAGAAAATCTTTAAAGCACATAATCAATTAAAGATATAATTATTTATGTCTCTCTTTTAGATGATTTGATAAAACAAACGGGAAGAGGAGGGAACAGTGATTACAAAAAGAATGCTAAATACACATAAAACACCAATGTTAATAAATGCCATCTGAACCAATAAGGTTCCAGACAGAAGAAATGCACCACTGGTACATTTTGTCCATAATGCACCATCCTTAAATTATAACCAACAAATATATTTTAGGTACAAGCTAAAATTAAGATTCAGCTCTAAGCTTTTCAAACTACAAATGAGATCCTAAAAGGTGGAAAATGATTAACCTGAAGTTTGCTCATTTCATTCAGAAACTGAGCATGCTTCTGCACAAGGCTATCAAATGTTAGAGGAGTATCATCAGGACCCTGTGGAACATCTGAGGTATGAGGCTGTGTTCCCGGATTATCTGGAAGTGGACCAGAAACCACGAGTGGCAGAACCTTGGCCGTGTTTGGAGCAAGCGTAATAGGCTTATCCTCAACTAAGATAGATAGAATGAGATCAAGTCCCTGTTTGAGCCAGAAGACATCACTTAGTGCTTCCCAGTCCTGAATTTGGATGATGTACTGCAGCCTTGTGAACAACGTCTTTCCTAGAGATTCATCATATAGAGAGAAGAATTTCATCCTTATTTCAGGGTCCTTTGCCCGTAAACCAAGCATGAATTGTCTTTCCACCTTCTGAAACACCTCTTGACGTAGGGCCAGTGGATATCTGGATCAACCAAATCATATTATTCATATCCTGACCAAAATATAATGTAAATGAAATTCAAAGCAAGCACATACTTATTCGAATCAGCACAAAGTCCATAAAGAAGCTGAAGATATTTCCTGTCCCACTCTTCCAGGATACTTGGGGGAAAGTTTTGCTTATCAACTTGTGAAAGTTTCTGAAGAAACGACAAAATCTCCTTAGTAGCGAGAAAAGTACTTGATGAGCCAGAGGAGCCTGGTTTGCTGAAGTCATCTTCGATCCAGCCTTTTATTAGATCAAGTATGCAAAGAAGCACACTAGGGTCAGTTCCTTTCTCTGAGAGCAAGGCATTCAATATTTGAGTGACGGAGCGCTTGCACTCAGGCACAAGCATGACCCTCTCACTTATAAGCCTTAAGACTGACTTTAGATTAGAGATGACTGCTCCAACATCAGCACCTTGATTGGAAGAAGTGACAGCAGAATCTGTATCACTACGCTGACCCTGGATGAGAAAAGATATTGCTTAAATAAATTCAAGAAAAGTAATGTTGAGAGTCATGTTAATCAAAATAACGTAGAATATATTGTTAGAAAACAAAGAATGTAGGGAAAAACTAACTCATAGCATTTAAACTGAAATGTGCAAATGTTAGAAACTTCTTTAAGTGAACCAGATATCTAAAGCAAAAGCTATTTCAATTGTATAAACCATTACAAATTGGATACAAAGCCAATATACTGAGGAGACTGTTACATGATGCTATGTCCAAAAATCAGAATCAGATAATAATTGTGTTGGACAGAAGGCCTCATGAAGGAACAAAAGAATAATCACTTCATCACATATTATAAATTTCCAAAGATAAGAAGTGCACCCCTTTGATGTCCATCCAACAATACTATTGTTTGATATTTACTAGGACACAATCACTTGCAGGATCATGGCCCCCATTACTTGAAATTTTAACTAAGATGATCACAGGACAAGAATCAAATAGTTGATCCATGGAGAAAAGAAGCATTTCTTTTTATGTTAAATGTCAATGTGTTCAGATCCTAACAACTCCCCAGAAAAGAAGCGATAGAGCACACATTACTAACAACTTACACAAACAATGAGTCTTGCATATGGAGAAAGTTTTAGATAGGACAAGCATACCACATCACCCTTATGCACATTCAATAAGTTCTCGCCATATATACATTACATTTGAAGTTAACCAATCATAATGATGATAATAATTATGAGAGAGAAAATTTAAAACACATGGTACGTTTTTATTAGATAATCTTATTGAGAGTCTTTCTCTTGCATATATAAGAAGGAAAATAGCAGTATTAACTGCAACATTAATGCAGAACAGGAAGAATCCAATATATTGCCACCAATCAAAATAGGTCACATTGTAATGAGAAGCAACATATAATGGTATTTCATAGATTACGGAAGGAAAATTTGAAATATTTTTTTGGCCAGTTTAGCATCTCAATTTACTTTAAATGAAAATTCCCAGTAAAATAAGAAGCAAAAATCCTCATTGCCACCAAAACCAACAGCATCACCTTTCTCGTAATCAACATCGTCATAAAATGCATCAGCAGGTAAATGCAAAATCTTCTTACAGTTAACAGATAGAAATTTGTACCCCAAGGAAATTAAAATTTGCTAAGAGAGCAAACGTGAATAAATATCAGGGTGGCATTTGCATACTTGTTTCGGATGAGAACCTGCCGACGCTCCCACATCACGTGCCAAGCGTTGAAGGATACGAACCAAGATGGAAGGATCAATGAAGTTCTGCTGCACCTCTGTCAAGGTTTTAATGATAAGCAACACAAAGCTAATAGAACTATTGGCGATATCTTCACCTGATGTCTGAGGAGCTGTAATTGTATTTACTTGTTTCTGTATTAGTTCATCAACCTTCTGATACACAAGCTTTACATCAGATGGCGTGCTCGCTGCATCCATAGGGAAAGCAAGAAAGACCATCTTCAACAAGGCACACAATGACTTTCCAGCATCTAACATTTTGTATTTGAAACAAGGGTCGAGCATCTGAGAAAAATGTAGCAACATTGACAAATATGAAAATTTAAGTAATTGCATGCATACTTGAAACAAGGGTCAAGCATCTGACAAAAAATGTAGCAACAATAAGAAATATGAAAATTTTAACCAATTGCATGCGGATCTTGGGAACAGTTGTAAGCCTACTGCACAGGGACATACCTGAGAAATCTGATTTATGTTATTTCTGACGAATAAATGTGGCTGCTTCTCTAGAATCTTGTTCATTACATCCAAGCCTTGTGCAAGAGCTGTGGAAGGGTCCTTCGACTGAGATGGTTGAATACTACTCAACAACCTTTCCAAATAATTAAACTTCACATTGGCATTTGGCCAGACCTCCAAAGCTTGTGAAAGTAGCTCTAAAGCCTGTTTGTACATAACACTTGCTTCCTTGTCCTTTGGCTCTATGACCAAGGCAACCTGTTTTAGACAGTGAAAGAATTATCTTGTTCATCACACACTTAAGTAATTCAACAAAAACCTAAAAAAAATAAGAGAAGACAAACTTTCATTGTGGAGTGTGGTAAGATTGTATTATACTTCAACTCTAATACAAGACAAAGTGGGAGACCTGACGCAAAAAGAAAATAATAACAACCATAAAGGTGGTATGCAAGTATGATGAACAAAGAGACCGATTGACCTTGATCTTTCACAAAGTTGCACTGCAAGACACTCATATATCTTGACCACGTAAAGCAGCAAATTAGAATTATATTTTACCCTTATCACGAACGGCCACTTTAAAATTGTGTGTGTGTGTGTGTGTGTCTATGAGTATATGTGCATATATTTGCATTGTTGAAATGTTTTAACAGGTAAACCAAAATTGAAATAACTTTCTACCAGATCTTACAAAAACAAGTCCAAGCTTAAATAGATTATAGAAAAACTTATATATAATGCTAGACACTATATTCAGCTTCAAGTCTAACCAGATCAGACTATATTAAATTGTAAGTTGTAGCCTGACATTTACTATATCTTACTATATAAGAAAGCACAAATTGGAAGAAAGCCTCACTCTTATAAGAAAATTGATAATCATTTCTTCCATGGCAGCATTGGGCTTGAATTCTTCATCAGGTTGCCCGGCAGATCCTGGGGTTTCTACGTTGGGAATTGATGAGGCACCACCAGGTGACATGACACAGAGGGATTGAAGACCAGATTCTACTCTGGCTCGCTTACTTGGATCTTCAGGGAGTGTTGATCCATCAGCTGGACGCTTAGGGTCAGTCCCAACGGAGCCAGGATTAATTCCATCAGTCATCTGGCTAGCTGCATTACAATCATTTACCGCTTTTATTTCATTTTGCCTTTGTCTTTCCCAACTGACCACCAATCCAGCAAGTTCAATGGCAAGGCGCCTGTTTTCTGCTGCTGTGTTATATGGCAATCCAAGGCGACTAAGAGAATTCACCATCTGAGGCACAAATTGTGCTCTGCAGCTGTAAAAGAGATCTGAATGACGCACAATGAGCTGGAAAATGTGAATCAAATTGGGAATGGAGTGACCCTCCTCAACCAGAATCTTTTTGGTGTATCTTATCCAAATCGGCATACGAGAATCCCCAAGAGGTAACCTTTTTGGTAAAGCTGGCATTAGTATATCAAGGGCCTGCCTGACCAACATTTTATTCTCGGGTTGGCAAGTTCTAAGAAGCGCAACAAAAACCTATATTTTTAAACTTGCATCAGTATTCTCTATCACATTACAATATAACAATAGAAATGAATTATACATAAATTCTCAAGAGAATGAATGCACTCACACACTCATTTGTTCATTTGAGAGCAGCACATAACTACATTCTGGACAATACTCCAGAATTTTTAATAGTTTACTAAGGTTGATAAATTATTATAACCCTTATGGTAATTGACTTCACCGGTATAATATATCACAACTGATTCGGAACAGGAAAAAAAAATTCATTTCTTTAAAAGCTTTAACTAGTGCAAAACTGCCAGACCAAAATTCACTGAACCAAATTAATTCAAAAGATTCCAAAAATGATGCCAGATAACATAAATTACTGATCTGGTTGAGAACTTGCCAGCATAATTACTTTTTGGTGAAAAACAATATACCAGATATCAGGCTTCTACTTTTCTGTGCATCATGAAGTTACCTGAAGAATAATTTTTTCCGGAGCTTGATAGGCCTCCAAGAAGTGGCAAACATTGACAAATGCCCACTGCTTACTAGCACTATCTTCTCGTTTGAGATGATTCCAACCGAATTTGATAAGCTCTTTCCTGTGGTGAACAAGGTCATTCTGGAGATACTTAAGAAGCAATGTGGCAAGTTGCAAGAGTTCTATCCTCAATGGCTCATCATATTCAGCAGAAACCTGTGAGAAAAGTAAAGAGTACTTGAAAAGACAGATCATATTTGATAGATGTCATTACCAAATAGAAGTGGCAAAAACTGCCAAAAGAATACCAGTAAAAAAAATGTTAAAATCACACATTTGGAACCTCACCTCTTCTGGAGGATCAAGAAGTTTGTCAACGATTGTCTTTATAATACTAGGTTCAACAACCTCCCAACTTTGGCCATTTCGAAAGGCATGAGCTAGCATCGGAAGAATGAGCATTTGCATCACAACCACCAAATGATCATGAGCAAGTTGTTTAGATTGGAAAAGGTTTAGGAAATGCAGGAGAAGTGCTCTCTTCATGTTCGGGGGATAACCTTCCGCAACCTGAAAGAGAGGAAAAAAGATTCATTACACAGATGACCACATGATATTTACAACATTACGGGGATACTAGTGAGCCAAGATATGATTACCCCCAAAGAAATTACCTCAATAATGTAGAACTCCTTCAAGAAAGTATAGTCAATGCGACTATGAAACAAAAAGATAGAAAGAATATCAAAGAGAACATTCACTTCTGATTTGTCATGTCGTAAATAATTCAAGAAGCATTTGACAAGCCATTTGCTTTCTTTCACCTGCATATGAAACATCAATATTAGAACAAGATATAATGACCGCATAATAATCAACATACGCAATCAGCTTCACAAGAACACTACAAAGACCACTAAATTGTGAAAACTCATCACACATTCTATGTTCACAATTTCATAAATCAAGCGTAAATAGTGACAGATCTTACCTGGATTAAGTTCATCTCCTGTTCATTTTGCAAACGAGATATTCTTGCAGGTGACTTCCAAAGAAGAACCAAGGTATCAAAGACAATACGATTACTCTGCAGCCAACCAGGTATGAGTTTGACCAATGTTTTAACTAGTGCAAGGCCATGAAAATAAGCATCTGATGCTGCAGCTGGAGCAGCAGATGTTAAATTAGAACTATCAGGCGCAGGAATAGCAAGGCCTTCATCCCCTAATAAAGCAGCAGGTGGAGTTGAAGGACCAGTAGTCATTGCTGCATCTGATTTTGGCAGAAATTCAGGAAAGGCACCAGCAAGTATCTTCTGTGGGGACTTCGCAAGTTCATCTCTCAACGGCTGGCCAGCTTCCGATTGTATTATATACATAAACCTGGACATTGCAGCAGAGAAAGAAATCAAGAGAGAGCAGTTATTATCGATCACATTAATATGATAATAAATGTGTTGACAACTTCAATCTAGCATTTTAGGCTTACCGCCTAAAGTATTTTGGCTCACTTAATCGAGCAAGAAAATAGTCAACAGCAAGTGTTGCATATCGGTTTAAAAATTTTGTGAGTGGAAGGCGGTATGGACTATTAATCTCACTGTAGACTTGTCCAGGAGGGAGAGCCCCTTCCAAATCAATAGTTAAGGTTACAAGTTCATCAAGAAACTTTGATGCAGCCTGGGGAAGCAAGTGAAAAAGTTCAATAATAGCTGCACAGAAAAGAACAATTAGTATAAGATCACCAATGCATGAAAATCTATGCGAGTATTAAGCAACTCTGGCAGTACCAGGCATCATTTTGATGCAGTACCTGCAGCAATTTTCGGTTCTTCACCAGCTTTCCATGATTTCTGGCTCTGAGCAAGTTTTTCTGGCTCCAACCATTTCTTAAGGTGCTCTAACAGTTTGCCGCCCAAAGTAACATTAAACCAATTGGACAAGAGTTCAAGCAGGCGAGCTAGACCTTGCAGAAGAGGCATGTTGAGATTCTTGGTATGGGCCAAATTGACTAATATGGGCCTGAGGCTGTTCTGCAGAAGTTCTTTGGGCATCCTTTGTTGATTGATAACCTGAATAGAAATAAACTATATCAGAGGACCAAATCAATCTCATAAAATTCTAAATAAAACATAAGCAAATATAAAAATACTGACAAAAATGTAAAAATCAAAATTAAAATGAAAACTTACTGAATTTAATAGTTATGGTCAAACTACATTTGCTGAAACATCCATAATGATTGAGATGCCTTGTTGAAAACAAAAATAACATGAAGGAGTTGAAGCCTAACTATAGAGTGGGTACCATGCCTCTCAGAACATTATTTACTAAATATTATTAACCAATATGTGTCCAAACCTACTCCAAACGTTGTACATTTTAGTATGTCTTATGGATACAGTGACATGATAAGTTTTCTAATAAGAAACCATGAATAGCTATAACAAATATAGAGGAAAATATTTCAACTTCATACAGTGACATGGTAAGTTAACCTATATGTAATAAGGGTTGCTATAGTCGATTTTTATGTATGTGCATATATCCACGCATAAAATAACTACACAATTTACAGGTGACAACCTGCACAAAATTTACAGGTGACAATTATTTATGTAATTCAATGATCAAAGTATGCATTACATACAAATATAAATTTGGACAATAAGTAATGCGATAACAATAAAAGTTCAACAAACCTGCCGTAGGCCCTCCTTTGCAACAGCAACAATTTCTGGTGTCCGACATGTCAAAGACTTGAAAAACATGGAAATGATCTTAGCACGAAGATCGGAATGATTAGGAGTTTTAAAGTCTGCCCAAGCCATTGTAGTACAGAGAAGCTCAATGCAAGCTGTTCTGAGTTTATTTAATGATGACGCCACTTTGGGGTTCATAAACTTCACAACCCACACAGTTTCATCAGCTTCAGCTATGTGCAATGCTTCTTGGAGAAAGTTCACTAATTCTTGAGTCAACTTGATAAGTGGAGGCCTCAAGGCTAAACAAAAACTCAAAGCTGTAATTGTTCCAACCTGTAAGGAATAAAAATGAAGTAAATGGAGAAAGTTGGCAAATTACATCAATGATAATAACCAACAAAAATTACCTGTTGATCAACAGTCTTCGACCGGAGTGGGCGCATTATAAGAGGCTGAAGCAAAGGCTGATATAAAGGCTCAAGCAGCTCAGATACCTCACTGCCAGTACGATTAGCTAAAAGAGCCAAACATGACTGCACATTCTTTCTCACAATAAGAGATGAGTTAGGATTGAATAACTCCGAAGCTAGAAACTCAACTATTCCTTGAAAACTTTGCCTGCGAGCCTCACTGTTTGCTTCATCCACATTATTCACCACACGAAGAACCTGTGTAAGAACCTGACTTGTCTCTTCCTGCTCTTTGCTAGCATTAAAAGGCAGATTTTTAAGGACATAAACCAAACCCCGAACAATTCTTACTTGGAAAAGGCACAAAGTCTCAACAGTGACCTTGCCAACCAATGCACCAAGCCCCATAACACCTCCCATTTGTGCTTGCCATGTAGTTCCATAGCAACAATGCAAGAGACGGGGTAAAAGTTGCTCAAATACTGGTACACGGACACTAGGAGGTGGTGAGTATACAGGATTCATTGATGGACTAGAGACAATCATAGGAGTACCTGGGCCTCCTCGTGACATTAGTACATCAGCATGTTTAGAGCGAGCAAGAAACAATAGTGTTTCAGCAAACACATGTAGCGCATTAAGAGCAGCTTTTGCATGAAGCCTATTTTCATCCGTCAACACATCAACCAAAGCATCTAAAAATATTAAAGGGTCCAACTCTTTCAGGTTAGTAGTGCCATTTTTAGATCTGGAACTGGCAATCACATTTGATGACAGCACTGAACCCCCAAGTCCAGAGGTAGGAATTGAACCATTTGTTGAGGTATGATCAATGTGAAATAAAATAGCAAAATGACGGCAAATATTTGCAATAAAATCATCCTCTGGCCCGCTGAGATCTGGTTCTGCACTTGCAGCAATGACAGTCATTAGCAGACTCTTGAAAACAGATTTCTCGGCCATAAGTTGGGTCTTTGTCTTCACACCCAAATCAGCCTGCAACAACAATGCACCAATTACCAGTCAAGCAGCAGAAGACTCATTATAACATAAAAACTATGCATATATTTTGAGCAATCAGTAACAAAGTCCACAATAGAAAATAATAGCCCAAAAAATGGTGAGGCCAGTAAAAGAGAAAATTGTAAATATACTGAATCAGAATATGCATGACCTTAAGATATATGAAATCACAATTTCTTACAGGCGACTCCATATAAATGAAGTGCAAATGATAAACTTGTCCTCAGTATAATATATTGTAAGAATTAGCTAAGTTTCTAGCCCTGCACATGCTACTTGAAGGAAAAAAAAACAATTACAAAGGGAAAATAGACAACTACAAGGAGGGGGTTGCTAATGCATGAAGATAATATCCTTGTTATACTTATACAGTATACAACAGACTTCCCAACTATAGACAACAAAATGTATATAATCCACTAACAAACAACTACAGCTCTGACCAACATAGTTCTATATCCAACTTACCTTTACATCTGATGTCTCGGACCAGCAACAAGATACATCCACCAAAGAAAGTAATATAGATGACAACTTCCTAGGTGTACATCCTTCATCAGCGAAATTTCCTGGCAAATTAAGCTGAGAAGCCAAGCAAACTTGAATGAATTTTAAAGCCTGCTTCCGGTAGAAAGCATCTATGCCACAACTTTTGTGCATAACAGCTGCAACAGCAAGATTTATGCATCGATCCAGTGGCACCAAAAATGGGGTTGAGGGCTCAAATGTAAGAATTATTCGGAGCCCATGCTCTGGGTTCTCCTTGCATTCAAGTGCAAGGGGCTCTTTGAGAAATCTTCTGTTGCGACCACCTAATTTACCAAGTAATTGCAATGCTTTTCCTCCCCACGGATGGGGTGCAGGTCTCAGTTGAGACCATAAGGCTAAAATCACATCTGACATCACATTAGCCATGCTGGGTTCCAGAAAATCAGGATTCAAACTATCTACCCAAAACTCCAGTGTCCTCAAACCTAAGCCCACTAGCTCATCACTTCCGTTGAGACACAAAACAAGAGGCTTCATTAGGCGGGGAAGGTAGGGTAACAACGAACTTAAGCGTGCCGGCAAGGTTAAGCATAGCTCCAGCAAAAGATCCCTCATATCTTCTCCCATTGGACCCTCAAGCATTGTTGATAGCATATTTAGGCAGGGTAATAAAAGAGGAATTAAGTCACGCAGTAACAATTCAAATTTACATCCATTAAGTGCTCTAAACATTGTACGCAGAAGTTGCAAATATCCTATAGGCTTCTCAACTTCAGTAGCATTTTTTGTACAGACTTCCATTATAACTGGCACATGAGGCTGCAATATACGTTCAAAATCTGAAGGCGCTTTAGCAACAGCACCAAATATAAACCGAAAGAGATGCAAGACCAGTTTTGCAGCAGGCGAATCTGGATTCTTCAAAACATCAAGTTTACTGCTTACAAAAAAATTAACCAGAACATCTGCGAATGGCCGGTAAACTTTAGGGGCTTGCAAAAGGGTAGAAAATATATGAGCAAGCTGAGTGTTGGAAATCATGCACTCGAAAAGCTCAGGCATACACAATGAGAACATGTCCATAAGATCTCGAGGTTCCATGATAGCCAAAATCTGGGAGAAGAGATGAAGCATTTCTCTCTCTTCATCCTTCTCCTTGAAGAGCGCTAAGCAATGGACACCACTCTTTAGAACACCAGAGGCTTTCCACACCTGCCGAAGTCAAAAGTCAGATAAAGCTAATGGCACAAAGAAACCTTGCTAGCACCGATCGAAATTTATGTGATACCTCTTCTTCTCTCAGCCCTTTGAATGCTTGAGGCACTGGCAAATTAGATGATGAACCAAGCCCTTGCTGTTGGGTTCCTTGAGTAGATGAAGAAACCTAAAGAAGAGGAAATGTGACAGAGGGAAAGAAATCTCGAGCGAAACAGGAACTGTAAATATTAGATCATAGAAAAACCTGCGATCGGGGCAAATGAGCATGAGTGATGCTCCATATGATAGTCTTCATTCCTGAAAATACATCTAGTCAATGGTAGACATAGTTGTAAAAGATTTACATCACCAGATCAAGCATCACGAATTTCAGAAACTCTACCAATGCTTATTACCCAGTATTTCACGAAAGGAAAATAACAAGACAGGTCATGAAGAGATCAATTACCCATCACTAAGGTCTTGATCAGATTCTTACAATCACTAACTTCCTTTGAATGCTCCACAGGGACCTGCAAGTTTAAAACTGTCTGCAGCAAAACAATACATCTAGATTTTAAAAAGAAGACCCAAAAAACAATAATTTGATGCTTCAGGTGAGGAAAGGAATATCAATTGGACAGATCAAAAGAATCAATGACATGTACAACAGAGCACTGAGAAACAGAAAAAATATGGTTTGACCATCAAACATTGCACAAAAATATTAAAATTCTTTTCCTTTTCTTCCCAAGAGAAGGAATACTGGTTCACTTTCTGTGCTGCATGATAATTATCAAAAGTATCCCTAACTAAAGGCATTGTTTCTAAATATGATCTATACCACTATAACTTATCATGTATTTTCATAGACCATATATCTTTAGCAATGGTGTTTTGAATTTTTATATTTTAATTTGAGAATCTGAAGTAGAAAGAGAATATACTTAAGTTTGACCTGCTTTCCACAATTGGTCTCAAATACGCAGCTAAGCGAGTTGAGAGATGCAATGCTGCCTAAATTGCAAAAATGCATTCTCTGTGTAATCTTCAAAAATGCATTCTCTTTTTATGATAGCAAGAAAAAACCTGGATACAGTCCAAACCTCCAGTTTGCCTCAAACAATCGTTAGAATATCAAAATATACTACATAGCAAAATAATCATCCATATGGTTAACCAAGGGCACATCTGCTATCATTTTCAAAGGTTCTCCAGACCATTTTCACAAATGAAATTAGTGTTGTAAACTCAGTGTTTCCATTTCTGGGAACGCCTTTGGTAGTATCTTTTGAAAATAGCATTCTTAAAATCTGTTAAAAACACGTATATATTGTATCATATTTGAAATTCAAAAACAAAATTATGATTCCTTTGGAAATTTGAAAAACAACTTTTGGATCAAAATGATGTTCTACACTTTTGTATAGAAATTAAGAAACAGTTCTATGTTTCTCAAAACAGTAATCCCAACACAGTATATGTCTTTACCAATTCCATTGGAAGAAAAAGGGATTGTAAAAACATTAAAGAACTCAACCTAACTATCATAAAACTCGATACTGACTTCTAAAATACAAGTGAGTCAATAACTACTTTTCTAGCTTGAAGCAAAAACACATTGGACATTAGACAGGCACCAGCAATACGATAAGTTTATCCCTACAAATCAAAGTTAATAAATAATGATAACAAATAACCAACCAAAAGTAATATTTTATGTGCTTCAATGCAATAAAGACAATAAAAAGGGGAGATAAAATGAAGTAAAGAATAGATGCTAAAATAATTAACTAAAACAATTCCAGGTCTTAAAACATATTAGGATGTTCATAAGCACGGCAGTAAATTAAACAAGAAGTTGCCAGAACAACCTGAACCGGGAGTTCAAGCTTTGACCTTAAAGTACCACGATCCTTTCCCTCCTCACTCTCCTCCAACAGCTATCACCACAAAATGAAATATATAAACATTGGCATTCAGTTAAAATAAATTTAATAAGAGCCGAGACCAGTGACATTTGACCAAGAGAAGGTCAATGGGTTCACAACACAAACAGAATCAGGTGTATCATCCAAGCATATCAATACAACAACGATTTGGGGGATTAGAGCATATCAATACACCAATAATCTAGTATCCTTAAATGCATTCACTTTCTAAAAAATAAAGATTCAATAACATTGATTTAGCCTTCCAAGACAAAATACATCGATAAGGGTCAACACATACAGCATCAATCAAATAATAGCTTTATCATAGTATGTTAACCAACCAAAAAAGGGGAAAAGAAAGTTACTAAAATGCCTAAAGCATTTGAAGTTGGTTTCACAAGCCAAGTGCTCTACAAGAAACAAAGCACTAAATATCCGAGTTAAGCAACTTATCAGAAGTAAATTCTTGTAGGAAGAGGAAAAAAAAAAAGAGTGAGCTCAAGTGATTATACCAGAGATAAATTCCTTCATGCATTGTTCATTATGCACTGAAGTATCATACACAATGAGGAAATAAATACAAGGCAAGTATCAATACAGTACCAAATCGAAACTTATACAGCCAATCACAGATTACCTGAGGAATGGTACGCTTGAAGGTACTAAACTTTCCAACAAATGCATCCAGGATGCGGCCCTAGAGAAAATGAAAAACATGAAACAGTGGTACACAGATTTCACCAATAAAAAATAGTCTGTGACCAATCAGATTAAAACTCGTACCAACAGAATCCTTGCTTCATCCATGGATTGCTGGTCAACGCCTTTCTCAAATATTGGCTCCACCTATATCTCAAAGAAGCCATTGAATTTAAGCTAAATTGAACCATACCACAAAGATGTTTGAAGCTAAGTTAAGATGGTAAAGTGCTAATAAATAAAATTAAAATATGTACCAGATTTAACATCAGTCGTGCACAAGTTGTATGAATACTGAGTGACAGTGAAGCATCATGCATGTTACTTGAGAACAAATAGATAATCCGTGATAACTGCAGCACAATGATACAAGTTTGTCAGCTTTGTGATGATAGAAGCAATGACCCTAAAAACAACGCTGGCAACAGATCACAGTGATCTGTAAAACAAATGCCATCCAACAATTGCAAAGACAGCCAAGAATCATAAGATCAAATATGAAAAAGGAAATGGCACATTGCTATATAAAGTCACGAATTGAAACAACCAAGTACGTGGATACTGCCACACATCTTCTTAAGTTTTAACTGCCACCAGAATACAGAGGAATAATAACTGAACAGATGAGCATTTTGGGTCACATTGGAATCTTCTTTATATAGTTTAACATGATACAGTCCATATGCAAGGAAAAATGAAAGAAAGCAGCATCAATTGTCGGCTCACACCCTTATCTTCATTCTCTCATTATAATGAATTATAGGCAAAACTGAGCAGCAAACATATACTTACTCAGCCATTAAGGCTATATGTGCTTTAAATGCATTCCTCAAGATTCATAAACAGTACATATCATTTACTTCTCAACAAACTTGATTTTCCTAGTCACTATATCACGAATTACATACAGATTACGGAGAATAATCACAAGTAGGAACTATTCACTAACAAGATGCACTATGATCAAACATATAGCAGCAGCAATTTAATAGATCATGGAACCAACATTAGCTCTATAACATGCAACCAAAGTAAATCCTTCTTCAGGCCATACATAGAAGACACTGTGTAACTGATGCATTTGAAAGGAAGAGGGAGAGCCATGGTTAACACAATGTCTTCCTGAATTCACATCATATTTTCAATCATATGGCACATATCAGCCCAAGGACAAGACACCCAACCACACACATCACTAACATGAAGAATGACAAAAAACCCAAAACTGCTACAAAGACATTGAATAAAAATAAAAGACCAAACACCACAGCATGCAAGTTTTAGTGAGAGCCTCATTTAAACTTAAGGAAAATATAATATACATCATCAAAGAGATGAAAAAAGAGTTCTACAATTAGGTCACCAGTATCTCATGCAAAGCAGCACCTGTGATAAGGAGAGGTCTCCTCGAACATGATGAACAATCTCTGCTAGAAGACTATAAGCTAAAGGCCTTAGAGTCTCAAAGCATGCCCGCCCAGTTCCAACAAGAACCCTGAAATGGATTTTTTGAGAAGAAAAGATTCTAATGAAAAATGAACATATCAAGAGCTAATTTTTGGAAATATGCTATTGACAGCAGATAGAGTTTCACATCACCCATAGAAACTTTTAATAATTATTAATTCCTTTTGGTGAAAACGTAAATTCAGAAAAAAGTTCGGGCAAAGATTTCCTTGTGCCTCCATAGCAGTCATTAACCAGTGTTCTACACTGTGTTAGAGCGTCAGTCAGAAAAAAATCAAACAATGTGCAAATTCAAAGTTTACTTTTCATAAAAGAATTATAAGTTCTTTTACTTGATCAATTTTTTTGTTTGCATGCATCAAAAGTTCATCATCTGACATTTCCCATCATTTTAAAAGTCCACCAAAGATGAGAAAATCCCTTTGCAATTAAACACTAAAAAAGCATACTACTTATTCACTACCTGACATGTTATAAAGAATGAGGTGCATGTTTCTAATTATTTAAAAAACTACATTGCACATGACTAGAACTAGAAAAGACGGCAGCACACGGAAAACAGAAACCATTACACAGCTGTTGAACCTTATAATCTTCCTCCATTTTTTAGCAACTTAGTTGTTATTTCTCATGATACATAATGCTTACATAGCTGTTTCTTGTTCGCTAACAGCATCTTATCTCATGTCTTAACAAATTTAAGGTTTACCTCTCCTCCAAAAGCGTGTCAATCAGCGGAAATAAACCCCTCTTAAAATCTGTACCCAGAACATGTTTCAACGCCACTAAGAGTTCCTGCTTCCAACATGCTCACATTAAAATTTTAACAACAGGGAAGAAAAAGATCCAAGTTCGAAACCAAATTCAAATAGAAGACAATCTTACCTTTCTAATGGATACAGAGTCTGAACATGTAACAAGCAAATTTACAATACTTTTACATATGCTTTCTTCATGAGGCCTGATATAATCAGCAAAACTCTTCAACAGGTAAGTTAAAAAAGAAACAGTCTGCAATGATGAAGCAGAAATTAGTAAAGTGTAACAGCAGAACATTTAGGGAAAAAAAAAAATGACAGACATGTACATATAAGCTTCAGGATGTACAGGCAAACATATACATATAGTCGGTGTGTGTATCTGTGCACGAAAAAAAATCTGACAGACACATATATATAAGCTTCATGATACACAGGCACACATATACATATATTTGGTGTGTGTATCTGTGCACGTATAGAAGCTTCTGCTAGATTGGGTTCTATTCACAACTTATGCACAAAAGATGATATTAAAATTTGACAACATCTCATTATCCAGGGTTTAACTTTCCAGGATGGAATGCCCTATGTGACTACTGAAGAATATGTTCATCTTTTTCTATAGCTGTCTACCCCACTTTTGTGAAGAAAGGCGGGATGTTTAGAATATTCTGCAGATCTTAGTACACTTGGGAGGAAACAAATAGAAACTTGTTCAAACTTCAAGTACGCTTTAAAATCTTCTGAATCCCAGGAGTGAAACTTTTAGCCACCCCCTGGGCCCCCAACTACAGAAGAACTAGATTCATCACTATGAGATTATGAGGGACCAGAAAGTAAAGGCTCCTCTGTAATTCAAAAAAGAAATATCTTTTAAATAAAATGGGACAGTAAAAATGGAGGATTTACATTTATAATCTCTAAGCAAGTCAGATTTTCAGAGTCCCTAGGCTCCTTTCTACGAAGCCCGGTTTAAGTCCGTATCTCAAAAAATGCTTAAATTAAAAATGGCTTTATTTGCAAGCGAATGATGGAAAAAAGTTTAGAATTCCTATAAGCAAAATAAACAATTTTGTAATCATGTAAAACATATTGGCCATAAAGTGGTATATGGAAAGCATGTTTAGTCTAGATGGTTCAAACAACACAGCCACATCCCTATAGCATGCTGCATAGCTATAGCATCTAACAACATGAACAATAATCACTCACCTTAACCTGTGCACCTTTAAGCTCAATAAAGTGATTCTTGAATGTGGGAGGAACCTTTTCAGGACCAGCAACAGATATAGCAGCAACCATCAAAGGCAACAAGTGAGGGATATTGGTTTGCACCAGCCGGCTGTACAACTGGAATAAAAACATGACCACGAGTGGACTCTCTGTTATTATCTTGAAAGACCGGGTACTAGGATTAAGCTGCCCAGTCCCAATGTACCCAGTACCAGTAATCCCTTGCTCTGAAGAAGAAGTATCCATAGGCTTAAGTTCTTCCACACCCGCTGCTCCATTCTCAAAGAAATGACTAACTGTCAATCTAAAGTTTTGGTATATTTTGCATACAAAGTCTAAGAATGGTTGTACTTCATTTTCTAATGTAGGCCTAAAGTTCCTTAGGAGATCAAAGATAATACGAATACAAATCAAGCCATTCTCTTCATTGTCAGTGGTTAATACTTGCATTGCAACCTTCAAGAGATCCTGAACAAAGGGGCGAAGAACTTCACTGTGAGGGAGCCGATTGAGGATCTCCACAACAATGTTTCTGAGCTTGTGCTCTGGATTATCCACGAATTGTGGTTTTGTGATCTGTAAGAGAATCACCGAGAATGCCCGGAAGTAGCATTTAAGGAAATTCAGGTACTCAGCTGTGTGGGCAATCTCTAGACTGTCCCTTACCTCCATTGCCATCTGTAACCTAGTCTGGATTGCTGTTTAACCAAATTCATGAAAGAGTTAGTACAAAATTATATTATAATTCATAATTCAATTGTGTAATAAATTCAGAGAGTAAACAAATGCTCTATTTCGTTATTTAGAAAATTTAGAAGAAAAGACAGACCAAGATTGAGTTCAAATTTACATATAAGAGAAGCCAGAGTAGAACTACCATTTTGCTACAACTTTAATTGGGCTAAGAAAACTATAACTTGACTAATGATAAGAGACACTAGCTTTTCAATCTGCTTTAATTATATTTTCATCATGTTTATATGTAAATGTTTTAGCTTAGGTTTCTCGTGCAGTTTAGTTCATTTGTAAGACAAAGATACCAAACTGCAGACATTCAATAACGATTTTCTTTTATTCTTTTTGCATTTAATTTTCTCACAACGAAAGAAAGCAATAATGTAATGCAAAAGAGGGGTTGAGAGAGTACGAAGGTCAGGCTCCACGAGATGGCGAGAGTGTTGCTCGAAATTCTGAATAGGACTCATTTTTTCGCAGTCGAGATTTTGAATCGAAAATTCTAGCTCTCTTCTTTCAATAAATTACTAGCTCCCAGCCAATTTCGCAACTTAGGGCTTCATTCGCCAGGAAATTCTTCCCTGCTTCAAACTTTAGTAATAAGCTTGGTTGGAATAAACTATACACAAATATATGAATTGAATTAATTTATGCGCTGATAACTTTAATTAGAGTGGTTTTGGTAGGGTGAAAAGTGAAATTAGGGTTTAAGAAACGACTGGGTTTTTCAGTCCATCTGAGGACGAAACGCACACTTGTTAGCCTAGTTTCCCTCCCTTTTCTCTGCTGATATGGGTTACCAAGATCGCTCGGGAACTGAGACTATTACATGCGACTAACTGAGTTTTTGCGTTTTCATAAATAAGGATAAAGTTTTTCTATTTGTCTCGAATAGGTCTCTATCCCCTGCTGAAATGAACAACTCGATCAGACATGATTTATATAGAATAATTCGGTCATTTCGATAAGAATGAGGACTTTTCTGAAATATAAATAAACGTTTATCAATGTTTGTAAAAATACAAGTATTTATAGGGATCCGAATTCATAGCCTCGAAAATTTACAGAAAGATTAGAGTTAGCTCCTCAAATGTTTGACTAATAAGAAGGAGATCCAAAATCTAATTTAATAAGCATAAACACCCCTGCCACTGCCACCTTGACGTTACAACTTAATTTTACAAGCCCTATCCGCTATTATTCAACGGGAGGGTTAAAATAGTAATTGCAGTCTATATAAGATAGACATGAAATAAAGTAGAGGCCAGGGACTTCTTCGGAAATCAAACACTGTTATTTTTCTTTTTTCACTCCAATCCAATCAACAGTCGGCAGCTACTCTCATTGGCTGTATTGTCCATTCGCCCTCCTCGTCCATGCACACTTTCTCTTTCCGGCGACCAAAAGCTGTAACGCTCAGTAGACCCAACCAAAGACTGTGAAACTCGAAAGCAAGGGAGCTTCAGATAGACAAAGGTTACATGATAAAATGTCATATCGTTTGATGAATTACTGGGCACACTTACCAAATTAAACTTGTAAAATTATATGAGATTTTGTTGTCGATTCATTTTATAAGTAAAATCCTATATTTTTCTTTGTAAGTATTGTGCTTCAATTTAATTTTAAATAGTTAAATATTTAATAAAGTTATACTTTCTTTTATTTAACAATTAATATTTATTAAACATGAATTTTTTTTTGTATTTAATATCTAATTATCTCATTTCAAAACAATTATTCTCCCAAATATCAAAATAATAAGTATTCACTATATTTGCCACTAAAGTGTTGTGACTTTTAAACCACTGCTTTCCATATGTTGAATATGAGTCGAAATAAATGGGTAATCTCTACTAAAAATTAATGTTTATCTAATAATTTAGTTACCTGCTTTCAAAACAAATAAATTAAGATTTTATTGTAATGTAAAGAGTGCGTTGTTACTATAATTTTTAATTATTTAAAACATATATTTTTAACTTGTAAAGCGTCTCGTCTCTTATGTATATGCAATTATGCATCTAATAAATTATTAAAACCAAATATATATAGTTTATAAATCGTCCTATAAGAATTGCCCTGAGCTTTTATTGGCCTAGACAAAATTAATTTCAATTATCTAGGCAAAAAGAAAATTAGTAAATAGAAAAACGAAAGTTGGGGTTGGGCTTTTGGGGTTAGGTAGAAAATAGTAATACTCTCTTTTAGTAAATTTTGCAAGTTTTGAAATAATGTGTTGGATAATAGATGAAACTAAAAATTTAAATAAACACATCTAAATCACATAATATGTCACAAATTGAAAAAAGAAAGAAAAGAATCTACGTTGAAACAAGTAGAGAATCTGTATTTTTCTTGAAAAAATAAAACTAGTCTAGACGACAATCTAAAAAATTACTCATTATTCATTACACTTGCAAATAACATTAATCATGACTACAATAAAAGAGATTAAAATAAGATTACTCATCATCTAATACACCATGAATAAGCAGATTGATTCTCTCTAATATTTACGCTTGACATATGTGTATAGTTTTTGTATGGTCTACAGAAGTTACATATTTAATTGACGAATGAGCTTAATTGCACCCCTCATATTTCTCGGCATACCTCCTTTCATGTAACGCAAACTCCAAATTAGAATTTAGACCATACTGACAAGTAAGGTCTAACTGTACTAAAGTGTTTCTGGTAAGTGCTTTTAAGTATAACTTTTTTTTGTTTTTTTAACGGGCAGCTGTTTGGAATCCAAACTAACGCAACTGGATCACGATTGATTTGGGTAAAATTTATAATCCAATCCAGTCCAATAACTATTAAGCTGGGTCATGTTGGAAATAGAATTGGACGAATTCTACAAAAAGTTTATTGGGTTAGATGGAATTGACAGAGTTGGGCTTAATTAATAAAATCTACAAAAAGTGTACTGGGCTAGATGGAGCTGACAGAGTTGGGCTTAATTAAGGAAAAAAACGAAAAAGAATTATGGTATTTCCACCTCCCCTTTTCTTCAATATGCTTTTCCAAGTGATGTCCGACTTACAACTCCACTTTTCAATATTAGTGGATGTCATTATTATAATAAGCTCAAACCGAAAATTCTTTTACTCATATTTACGAGTGAATTTTTTTGAAAATCACAACTTGAAAAATAAATAAATAAAATGCTTGTACACAGCTTATTGCTAATAAAGTAAAAATTAAAAAGAAAAGATTGTAAACTTTGGAGGGATATGAATTTAATTTGGTTCCTATCTATTTAATACAATGCTTTTATGTCTCTAAATTTATATCATTCCTTACACGAATTCAGTTGGAATTATGTGCTATGTTTAGGGAAATGAATAAATCCATATTTGATTCTTAAATGTGTTCTTTTATATTAAATTAAATTTACCAAACACATATTTTAATTTTAAAATCTCAACCCATTCAACAATACACTTTTACTATATATTATGTGAATTATTTTTTCAACACTATAAAATAACAAAATTTTCTAAGTCAAGAATCTCAAGATAATTATAAATATTATTAATGTGATACAAGAAATATGTTATATTTCTAACAAATATCATGATAGATGGATTATACTATAAAATAAACATATTGAAAAACCAAAAAAAAAAACATATCCCAATATATAAGAGAGAGGGAGTGAATGTGGATATGTAAGACTAAAATCAAAATATTTGAAAAAATTGAATTCTCTGTAAGGATATGAATTTAAATTTTAGTTATAATTAGTCTGATTCTCCCTTGATAAATACGATGGAATGTCATTAAAATTGAATAAAACTTTCCTCTCCGTTAGTCTAGTTAAACTTTCTTTATCGATTCTTCAACAACAAGATCATATAAGAGTAATTTTCCATTTTCAGATTCTCAAAAAAAGCATCATTCTTCCAAAATGCAGTTGGTGAGTAGGCTCCTATAATAGATTTAATAGCTAATCGTTTAATCCAATTCATGCCTACCATCACCCATAATTCAAAATATGGAGTATTGTTGGCATCTAATAGTAACAGAGCAAGAGAGTCATCGCATAACCAAGTGTCCTCTGCTAAACCGGGAATATTGAAACTAAAAATAGGATAAGGAACATCAATTGAAGACAATCAATACAAAATTAATCTTAAAGAAAATAAATAATTTATAGAATTCTTTGATTACAGTACCGACATACATAATTAAAGATTCCGGAGAACGGATGTCAACTGTTAAGAAGTTTAACAGAGTATCAAACGTCAAAAAATCAAAATCAATTTATGAATTCTGATAAATAGGTAGAGGTGTAGAGATGAGAGGAATAAGAGGAAAATTATTTAGACAATAGTTATTTTAATAGAATTGAAATGGGAATAAATATGAATTTTTATTTCTTCATTAATTTTCTCAACGTACATGGTTTTTATAGAACTGAAAAATAAATAAACAAATAACACACACATACTTGACCCATACCATACACACATACTTGACCCATATCCGACATACTTTAGCAATTCCACTACCTACCCATAATTCTACCTACCAAAGTAATAGACAAATATAAAGATATTAAAATAATATTCAAACAAGTTATTTAGACAATTCCATTCATCTTGGATGCATTAAGAAATTTCTAAAAATAAACATTAAGAGTTTCCAGGTAGAAAACATGTTTTCATATGGAGCGAAGAAAATATAGACCAAACTCTAAAGTATAGTCGAACCAAAATAATTCAATATCATATGTTGTTTGTGAAGTAATTGATTGTTGCTGTAAACGAGCAAGCTCAAATATAACGAGAATTTTGATTAGAAAAGTGGTTATGAGAAGTTGCAAGAAGAAATGAGAAAGGGTAATCAAATTGACTGCAAAAGCTGGGATCTGTTGAAGTATCGACGTTATATAGTATTTCAGTATGCCAAATCTTACTTTAAAAAAAATTAAAGATAAAATTCTCACCGCAAACTGAGCACATTACTTGTAGTCAACGTTATTGCGAAGCCCTTTCCAATCCAATTATTTTTCTGACATTCTTCGGATTTGTCATCTGTGATACAATTTCAGAACAATTAATAACATTCATCATGAGGCTTGCATTTGATAAAAATCCAAGTTGCTTGTGACTGATCCAATTATTTTTGCATACCATAATTAAAATTTAAAATGATTTTAAAACAATTAGATTCAAAGTTTATTTTTGAACTTTTCTAAAACCTAATTAGAAAATAAAAAAGAATATTATTCCGACTTTTGTAATTTTTGTGATATTTATGTACTAAATACTTTAATAAATCATAGATATGTTAATAGTACGAGTAAATAAGCCAAAAAAATGTAAAAAGTTAAAAATTTAAAACAGTAAGTATTTAACAGAATTTTTTATAACTGTAGAAAATTATTGCTGAGAAATTAAATAGGGCTACTCTATTTAAAATGAGCGGTGACTTTCACCCTCTGTTTTTAAACCGATGCCTTTCAACGGATTTAATTTTAACCAAGACATTTCTGCCCGGGAATGTTTTACTTTTGGCAACAATTCTCTTTCCAAATTGAGGATTTATTTCCATTAAGTTTTCAAAATTTCCTGCTTATGAACTATTTCCTTTATAGTTTCGTAACTTTGTTTCCGTTCCCATGGTCGTTATATATTAGGTACTATCATGACAATCAATTAGATAACAAGCAAGATAAAGGTATGGAGTTTTATTTACGTCTTTCCTGACTTGAGTTGATTTATAATTTCTTCATCCTGCCGTAAAACGAAATCTGTTTCTTCAAAAATAAAAAATAAAAACTTTCCCATATAAGGAATAAAATTTCTATATATGAATATGATATTATCTTATATTTATGAATGATATTATACGAATAATGTTTGTCCATCGTCCTCATTACCAAAGTGTAATTCATTTTGGTATATATAAATTTTAGTCCGTGTTTTAAATGATAATTATTGCAGGGAAAACAATCTATTTATTGATATAATTAGAAAGAGATGACGGTGACAAGTAATAAAGAATTGCTTCAAGATACGGTGATTGAAATTCTTTTAAGGCTATCCGTGAAAGCTCTGTTGCGACTCAGGTGTGCATGTAAATCTTGGTATGCGTTAATTAAAAACCCTGGTTTTATTTCTAAACACTCAAAACATATGAACACCCAACTAATAGTCCTTTATATGGACGAAGATGATGGCACAGATGAGTTTTATTATCCAGGTGATTTGTTTTGTATATTCCCTGATCATACTCTGGTAGACTTATCGTTGCAAGATCTTCATCCTGAAAAGCCTGTTTGTGGAGAGTTCGGAGGTCCTTATAATGGCATATTTTGTATATTTGGACTTAATGGTCACATAACTTTGTGGAATCTCGCAACTAAGGACTCTAGAATGCTCCCGAAATATGGAGTTTCTCCTCCACAAAATACAGAGGAATACATTACCAGCGTTGGATTTGGATTAGATACCATAAATAATGATTACAAGCTGCTTTTGATATTCACCTTTTGGGATGAGAAGAAAGAGGACACATATGAATTCTCATATTGTGCTATATACAACCTAAGTACTAATTCTTGGAAGGATATAAATTACTTCAAATCAAATCAATACCGCATCCCCCACTCACATGGTTGCACATGTTTGGACGGAAATTGTTACTGGTTATGGGAAATGGACGATAATCTTGACCACGAAATAATCATGTCATTTGACATGGGTAATGAGGTATTTCAAGAAATTCAGTGTCCAGAAATTGCTAGACCAGAACATGTGAGACTTGAGTTATATAATGACGAATTTCTCTCTTTATTACTTTTAAGTACGAATAAAAATTGTATCGAAATATGGGTGATGAAAGAAAGGATTTGGAACAAACAATTCTCTGTTGGACCTCTTTCGGGAATCAGAGAACCACTTGGACTTTGGAAGAATGGTTTATATTTCGTATTTTCCGACTCTGGACGACTTCTCTTGTGTGATCCTAATACTCAAGAAATGAGAGATCTTGGATTAACAAGTTTTTATATTGGAACTTTTAACTATAAAGAGAGTCTAATTCCAATCAGGGGAGATTATCAAACAGATACATAATTCCGTAGAATATCCGTATTTTTCTATTCGATGACCGATCTATTATACCAAGTCTTGTTTCGGGAGTAGAGTGAAACCTACTCCTTGTGTTTAGAGAGTAGTAAAAATGATTTTTGAACTTGGAAAAGTGCAATAATTAATGATTGTAGAGTGAAACCTTAGAAACTGATCATCATTTCTGTTTCTTTAAAAGGATTTATTTTTTTATCCATAAAATATCAAGACCAGAAAACGAGGATTGTTAGTTTGTTTTCTTTAATGCAGACAGTATAAAACTAGATTTAATTTAAGACCTTACTATTGTTTACTATTACGTTGATTGATCAACCCAAAGAACTTTTTTGATCAAGTCCACATGATAATTTCTGATGACAATTCAACTTTTGATCAATTTGCAAGACAATGCAGTAAAAAGTAATATCTGACATACGACTGCCTTCCACTTGTCCATATTACAAGCTAAAATCAACAATATTATCTAGATTTATGGGCTCGATTTGGAATTGAAAATTACAGTACGTGAAAAAAATAATAATTTAACTACTCATTTTAACTCAATAAAAATGTGAAAAGTAAACTGCTTAACCCTTAAATTTTGATAGTATATACTCTTTAATTTCATTGTTTTTAGAATACCGGTACAGGATTTTGATTCTGAAAGACGATATGATAGCAAGCTATAGGAAGGGAAAATTGCAGCAAAAATGGTATAATCATGTATGGATGGGCAATAAGTTCGCAACTAATTTGACTGATGCACATGGGTGCAAAATTACTTTATGTGCAGTGTTAATTTGATGACACGTCCTCCTATAAAAGACTATTGCATCTTCAATTACCAGATTAAAAATGATTCCGCCAAGATGGGCAATTGGGTTGGGCATATAATTCTTCTGTGTTATTACAAGTAAAAGTAATGCTTTCGTTTGTTATCATGTAGCGATTAACGTTAATTCTTAGATTCTGTTAGAAGAAACAAAAGTAGTATTTACTAAGATTGCTTGATAGTCAATCCACATATATAATACTTTCATGTCGTTGATTTCGAATCCATTGATCCTTTTATTATATAGGAGTTGGATCCTTATCAATAAATCACAATCTATCATATATTTAAATTTTTTGTAAAGAAAATTATTTTTAAGATAGGTGATGAAACGTCTTAAACAATGAATTATGCGACTTTCTCAAAATGGGTCACAGAAATCAGTCTTATTCTTTTCAATGTTTTCATGATATAAATATGGTTCTGTTTTTCAGTTATAATATTCACAAATTAATTATCTATATTTGTAAATTCTTTTAAAAAATTAGATAAATATTAATTTAAGCGTCCAAGTACTTGTACGCTGAAAAACTGAAAAAAATTAAAGAACTAAAAGTGATAATCATCGTGCATTTGCTCGTAGAGAAGTAATTTCTCTCCGCAAAGATTTAGGAGGTTACATATTAGTATGCGTGATAAGGTTAAAGTCAAATTTGGCAGCAAATTAACTAAGAATAGCATGAAAACAAACCACATTATTCGCATAGCTGACAAAATTATGCCAATATTTAATCTACTTTTCACTTTCCTCATACAACAAAACGCATCTTTTTTCCACAATATATACACATGTACATATCCACTGCTTTTTTTTTACAAAATTGATTTAAAGATATAGTTTTAGATAGAAAATCAAATAAAAAGTTTAAAATGAGAAATTAAATCAGGAAAAGAATTATAAAAAGGAAAGATGTGAGTAATTTTTTTTTGTAACTCATGCTATTGTCATCCTCCAAAATTTTTATAAAACTCTTTTCTTTATTTACTCCATTAGAATATATTAAAATAAAAAAATTTCTTATAACATTCCGTTAGTTCCAAACTAACCCTCCTCGTCTCACTTCTTTCAAAACCTAGTATTCTCAAATTTTCTTTTTGACTGAAAATGATTAAATAATTTTTGTTAAAAACATATTCAATTAATTCGCAATAGGTAAATTTCCACCAAATTTAAGATTTTATTTGCAAACTTATTTTTCATCATCAATTCTCTCTCCATTCATGAATTTTTTTTATTAATTTAAAACTCTTCTAAATTTGTTGTAAATTAAAAGATATATTTATTCAATTTAGGGTTTTAGAAAAGAAATTTGTGGTAAGTGAAAGTTAAAAATGAGTAAAAGTATTGATTAATTATAGGTAAAATATGTAAAAATGTTTAACATAAACTAAAATATAATGAGATTTTAAGAGGAATTTGATGGGGTAGCGGTAACATCACTCTTTTTTATCCCCTAAAATTTGTTTATTTATTTATTATAATTGGAGTTTGCTTGTGCAAAACAAAAATAGGAGAAAATAAAAGTTCGTTAGTTTTCTCACTGATGGAGGTTGTATAGAAATAAAGTAGCATCTAGTATTGCAGTTTGTAGCGGATTGTTTTCTTCTACGTATTCAAGCTACCGAACTTATTTCAGTCAAACCATCAATTTGTTGCTCTATGTGATTTTAATTCATGATTCGGCGAACTAGATTCAAAAGCCTTCTGCTAGTCAAAAGATATTATGATCTGAAAATTCAATGATTGTTGTTAGCAATATGAAGGGGTATTAATCAAAATAATCAAAGTTGAAGACGCAGTATAAATAGAAGGATGTGTCACTAAGATGCAGCTTCTAACACTCTTATGTTTTCCAAAAAAATAAAAAATAAAATTCTATATAAGCTATAGGCAGAGATATTATACTAATTAAATAAAAGAAAAAAAAAGATTGAAATGCGTAAATTATAAGAAAATTAAGGATCTCATAGTTCTATCAGTCAACTTTGTTGCCGAAGCTGTTGGCAATCCACGATTTACTCTTTCTCATTTCCTAAAATTTCTCTTATGTGGTGACTTTTTGCCCAAAGTATGTGGAGGTTCGAGTAAATTAGTACGACAAGATTAATTGAGATCAATAAGATTTGTGAGACAGACATATTCGATTCTTGTCAGATAAGAGTTTTTAAGTCTGAGCATTTACCATTGTAATTTTATTTTAAAGAGTACTTATGAAGATTACGCATACTGTATGGTGTTTGGGGTTTTCACGTAAAATTTTGGGCGTTGTCACACTGAAAGAGTAGAATCTACTTTGATATAGTTTTAAGTGCGGGAGATAATGCTGACAAATAATGGTGATTTTTCTGAAGACGTGCTCATTGAAATTCTATCAAAGTTGTCCGTCAAACCATTACTGAGATTCAGGTGCGTTTGTAAATCTTGGTATGATTTAGTTGAAAATCCTAGTTTCATTCATAAACATTTCAAAAATGAAGACAATACTCGTCTCATTGTTCGTTATACAGATTCTGATGATGATGGTTCAGATGATTTTTACTACCCAAAAATTTGTTTTTCGTTATTCCTGGACGAAACATTGGCAGACTTATCATCGCAAGATCTTCTTCCACAAATGCCTATACTTGGAGTGCTTTTCGGTCCTTTTGATGGTATATTTTGTTCATTCGTAAATAACTTTCGGATAGCTCTATGGAATCTTGCAACCAAAGAATGCAAAGCTCTCCCTCAATGTATACCTATCCTTCCGCAGAATATAGAAGTTTCGTGTTCAAATGTTGGATTTGGATTGGATCCCATTAGTAATAACTACAAATTAGTTTGGATACTCACATTGTGGGATGATAAAAGAAATACATTTTATGAATTCACACATGTTGGGGTTTACAACTTAAGTACTAATTCTTGGAGAGATTTTAAAGGCTTTGAAATCAGTAAGTACAATTTGCGTGATGTGTTAGATAGCATGTATCATGGAGGAGTTTGTTACTGGTTGGCAATACGAGATGGTTATGGGGAAGTGATCCTTTCATTTTCCCTGAATGATGAGATTTTCCAAGAGGTACAAGAGCCATGCATTATAGAATTCGCACCAAAAACTCTAGGAGTATACAATGATTATCTTTGTTTGATAATATTGGATCCAAGCAAGAGTTGTTTTGATGCGTGGATAATGAAAGAGAGGCATTGGATCAAACAATTCACCACTAGGCCTTTTGCTGAAGTTGATAGGCCAATTGGACTTTGGAAAAATGGTGCATTTTTTATAAGAACTAGTATGGGACAGTTGCTCTTATACTATCCTAGTACTCAAGAAATTAGGGACCTCCAACTCAGAAGTTCTGAATATTCAATCTATAACTACAAAGAGAGTTTAATCACGCTAAAGGCAAAAGATAGTTTGCTCGATATTCTGAATATGGGGTGAGATAGTTTGCCCTTTTGTTTTGAGGGGATCAGCAATGAGTTATTAGGGGAAAAACTGTGTTTGAGTGGAGCAACACAACTTGTAAAGTGTTGCAGAGTAAAATTTGCTGTTTCGTTCTATATGACCTTTGAATTAATATAGTCATTTGACTTAAATTTATTTGATTTTTGATTTTTTATACATATTTCTTGTCAATATTCAAAACCTTGCGCTAGTCGAAGAACACGATACGAAAATCCAAAATTGATTGTTGATGTATAGCATTTGAAAGTTGAAAATTTTCAATTGATATATTCAAGTCTAATGAATATATAAAGGTATTCCTTTCATTGGTAGGATCATCCAGCAGAGAGATTCATAGATTTTTGTGAAAGGATGTTAATGGCTTCTCTTTTCTTGACTCTTTGACTTATTCAGTCTCAAGCTCGATGTTTTTATTAAGGGGTAGGGCTCTATACGTCCCCTGACTCTTTTCTTGTATTTATTTGGTTTACTCTCTCAATAAAGGTTTCAGTTACCTAAAAATTAATGGCGTTTGTCTCTCCATTATTTAATAAAATCTATGTAAGCACTATTTGTTATCAAAGATCTCATTAATAAAAGGTCACTTAATTTTTTAATAAGTTTAACCTTTCAAAATGTATTTATAATTTTATTATTGTCTGTTAAAATTTGTTGAGAGTATTAAAGAATGCTAAAATACATAATCACTTATGTACTCTAATATTTTCTTAGCATTTTTAAAAAAATTGTTAAGATACTTCGTATGACCCATAAAACTCTAAGTACCATTTTAATTAGTACGTAATTATGTACTATTTACGTACTAATTAAAATTTTTACAGGAGAATTTCACTTTACTCTCTAAGGTTTGTTTCCTAATATTAGTCACAATTTCACTTATTTATTACTTTCATCTAAAATGTTTGATTTAATTTTACTTTCATCCTTTAACCAAAGTTTTACTCCATTTTTTCAATTAATTTGAATAAGGATAAAATAAAAATACAATTTTGCTCTCTAATAGCATCTTTGAGGATAAAATTGTTAAAAATTAAATTTGATTTAACCCAATATATAAATTAAATTTACAAGTCTTGGATCGAGAAAGATGTAATGTAAGTAAATATCTAAATATTTACATAATAAAAATTTAAGTGTTTAATAGTAAAAATTTAAATATTTGTAGTAAATATTTAAAGATTATTATGGGTATTTTTAAGAGAATTATATCCATTGAATTAAATGCATGCTAACATAATTCTACCATTGGTTAAGGAGGTACCATATTATAAATAGGAATAAATTCTCTCATTATATGTGAAGCCAAAATTAGAAATCAATAAAATTGTAAACTTCTCACTCCTTCATTGTGCCTAATTATTTTTACCAAATTTATCTTCTCTTGTAAGCTAAGTCCACCATCTTTCAACAAAAATAAATCAATACAATTGTAAGCTTCTTGCTTCTTCATTGTACATAATTATTACTAACAAATTTATCTTCTCTTGTAATCCAAACCGACCACCTTTCAACAAAAATAAGTTATTGAGACGTACAGGATTAGTCTTTTTTAAGCATGTAGAGTTAATTAACTTTTTTATTTAATTGATAGGATTAAGTAATTATTATAATTTGGTAGCTAACTTAAAGTAGTCAAGTCTCATACGACAGTTTGTATTTATTATTTTTTTGATCAATACATTTAATTTCTCTTTAAACTGAGATTGTAATAAAATATTTAAATAAAAGTGAAAACTACTATATTTTCTCAATTATATTTTTCTTCAATAATTATTACTAGTTTCATTAGGAGATTCCGCGTGAAAGATCACTCATGAAATATTGGTATATATAAAAGACCACTCAATAAATATATAGAAAAAATGACATTTACCCCCTATTAGATCCCAACTTACTCGACTTTGCCCCTGTTAAAAAAATATCCAAAAATTCACACCGTTACTTTTTTCTATTAATTTTTAATAAATTTACATATTTACTCTTATTGATTGGTTCGAATTTTAGATCTATTTTAATTAAATTGGATTGGACTGGACCAAATCGGATATAAAAGTTTAAAAATTTGACAATATAGAATGGTGGTTTGAACCGTTACTTTTTTTTTATTAATTTTTAATAAATTTATAGCATACTAGTTGCTTAGAATTTTGGATCTATTTAATTAAATGGAACTGGACCAGGTATAAAAATTTGAGAAATTTGATAATATGGTGACTTGAACCTTTGCACTTTTATAGTATTTATATTACTAGTTTATATATTATTAATTTAATATGCATGACAATATTATGTTAAAATAGTATATATATTATTAGTCAAAAGTATTAATTGAAAATTTAACTTGACCTAATGAATATACATTTGTACTTTTGTTAGAGTGTAAAGGTTCAAGCTACTGTATTGTCAAATTTTTAAAAATTTTATATCTGGTCCAGTTCGGTTTAATTGAAACGGATCCAAAATTTAAACCACGTTAAATTCCCGACTCAAATAGGCATATTTTTTTTTGTTTTATGCTTTGTAACTCTTCCCTTTCCAGGCTTAAGCAGAATCGTAGAGTAATAAAAATGAATTCCCCATCATTAATATACAAGTATTAGTATCTAAAAAAAATGCATTCCTCGTCGTTAATATGCTTACTCGCAATAATTGTTGTCTCTCTAGAGAATTGATGACTGTATCTTTGATGCACTTGCTAATATTAATATATCTGAAAATTCTTAATGGGTTAATTGTAAATATTCCCACAACTATGGAATAAAAGATTATCTCGAGAGTTTACGTTGAGATATTGATGGTGATTCTCAAATATTGCAAAATAGAATATGATACGATGAGATAAAATGCAACATAAACAAAGATATCGAGAACGAATTATTTACTTTTAATGGTCAAAGTATAAGGATATATCTAATTGTTTTGAAAAATTAACAAAAAAAAGCGACGACAGGAGGTTTTTGGATATTTTTTGAAATCGAGTAGACTCAGATCTAATAGGAGGGTAAATGTAATTTTTCACACACATATATATATATATATATATATACATATATATATACATATATATATATACATATATACATATATATATATGTATAGATATATGTATATATATATATATGTATATATGTATATACATATATATGTATATATATATAAGTATATATATATGTATATATATATATATATAAAGACCGTTATTCTATGGATAGGTAGTCTTTTTCAATTTGGGTATGTGTCTGTTTCACACACGCCCAACACATGCCATGGAATGTCAAAAAAATTATCTTCTCCCTCAATTGGAATTAGACTCTCTTTATATTTATAAACTGAAAAAGCAAAGCTTCTTAGTCCAAGATCCCTCATCTCTTGTGTATTAGGGTCATACAGGAGCAGTCGTTTAGAGTCAGATCGCAAAAAAATTGCTCCATTCTTCCAAAATCCAAGCGGTTCATCGACTCCTGGGAGAGGTCCAACAGATAATTGTTTGCTCCAATTCCTATCTTTCATCACCCATATTTCAAAACAATTCTTGATCAAATTTAAAAATAGTAAAGAGAGAGAGTCATAACATAACCCAAGTGTCTGATATCCCGATTCATCGATGTCCGGGCCCTGAATCTCTTGGAATACCTCCTTCCCCATATCAAATAAAATGATTATAATTTGCTGTCGACGCAAATTCCATAACCAATAACAAACTCCATCTAAGTATGTGGAACTACATGAATGAGGTATACTGTAGTCTGTTGACTTGAAGCATTCAAAATCCCTCCAAGAATTAGAAAGTAGGTTGTATATAGCACAATGTGAGAATTCGTGTTTTTTATTTTTCTTTTCGTTCCACAAGGTGTGTATAAAAACAAACTTGAAATCATTACCCACGGGATCCAATCCAAATCCAACATTGGTACTCAGCACCGTTGTATAGTGTGGAAAGATAGCTCTACATTTTGGGAGCATTCTGCAGCCTCTCGTTGCAACATTCCATAAATACAGGCGATTATCTAATCCATATATGCAATATATGCCATCAAAAGGACCTGAAACTGATCCGACAATAGGCTGTTGGGATTCAAGATCTTGCAATGACAAGTCTACAAGTGTTTCATCAGGAAACAAACAAAACAAATCCGTTGGATAGTAATACTCGTCCGTTCCATCATCCTCATTCATATATATCACAATTAAACGGGTGGTGGCGTTTTTAAGGTGTTTAGAAATAAAAATAGGATTTTTAACTAAAGCATACCATGATCTACAAACACACCTGAGTCGCAACAACGATTTCACGGGTAGCATTGAAAGAATTTCAATCACCCCATCTTCGAACAAAACATTATTACTTCTCACCATCATATAGGACGTCTCTTTCTAGTGTAGTTAGCTTCTAATCAGATTGTTAATCTTTCCTGGAATAACAGTTTAGAGCATGTATTATAATTTTATATAAAAATGAATATGAAATTTCACTTATTGATAATTAATATTTCTGGGCAATTAATTACTTCTTTATTTTAATCTGTGATTGAAAAAAGTATAACATTATACAAAACATGAATATCAATTTTCACATGGCGGAAATGACAAAAAGAAAAAAACACGATAATTATTAATTACCTCCTTATTTTAAGGCAATTACCACTTATCTCTTTCTCTGTTTTTTTTCTTCCTAAAATACCAATTGTATGTTAATGGTTACAACTTTTTCATTAATGTTTCATTATCGTTTGACATATTATATAAACTATAATATATATCCATGTGAAAATTAGATGAATGACTAAATAAATATTAGTTCAATTTTTTTTAAATAATAATAAATATAAAATTATCTAATCAACAATAAAATCAAGAAAATTATAAAAACTCATTATGAACATAAATTTTTTTGTACTTTCCATTGATTTAAGAAATCAAAATGTATTACTTAATAATTATTTTGATAATAAAAAATTAAAAAATAATTACACTCATAATGAAAAAAATTTAAAAACATATCACAAGCATAATGAAAAAATTCATTTTTTAAAAATTTTCATATTGAGTTTTTGCGAAATATTTAAATTTTATTCATTTTATTTTTTCATTTAATTTTATTGTTGATTAGATAATTTCATGTTATTATTTAATTCTTTAAAAACCAACATTTATTAAAAGAAACTAAGAAAGTTTAATTACGGATCAAATGTTTATATTGGAGTGTATATATATATATATACACACACAGCAAATGCATAGGAAACCTATAAATATAGTCGTGCTATGTTTTTAACGGCACTTTTCAAGGAAGCAACAATAACAGCAACTGTTTAAATTAAATTTGACATATATATTAACTATGGTGCATATGTGAGATTCAATATCAACCATTGAAAATGCATAGAATAAATAATTTATAAATAATATAAACATTTGTATAAAAAATGAGGTTGCTGATTCATTTTATATATATATATATATATATATATATATATATATATATAGTTTGCATAATGGTTATCAACAATTCTGATATAGGGTTAAGCATATCATTTTTAACTTTAAGTTAAGGGTTGAAGCCTCCATATTTGCCTATTATATATTTTTTTTCAATTAAAAAAGCGATTTTTAATTTAGACCCAGTTTAGGTTTAATTTTTTTAAAGATAATTGTGATAACTAGTAAAAATTTACATATTTTTATTTTTTTAAAATAAAGAAAATTGGATTGGCCGGGCTGTGTCGTAATTTTAGGGATGGTAACAGGGTGAGGTGGGGTTAGATCTGTTTTATTTTTTATCCAGTTTTTCATTCCATTCCTCAATAAAATTTAATGGGATGGGGATGTAGAATCATTATATAAGGAATGAAATTTTCAATCCCATTTACTTTTCCTATTTTTGTATTTATCTATAATATTATTAACTAAATTTTTTATTAATGTATTATAATATTATTTATACATAATAGTTATATTAAAAATATATACTTTACTATCTATTATGATAAAAAAATTATGAATTATAATTTTTTTTATATAAATAGGGTATGTATGTGTATTTTTTTTATTTTACAAATAACATTATGATATTGTATTATATTTATATATGGAGAATAGGGTGAAGAGTACTAAACCGTTCCCTACCTCATTAACAATATAGGGATTACTTTCCCTCGTTCCCTATCTCATTCTCTATTACATCATCCCAATTTTATCCCATTTGAGGTAGATCCCCATAAGGCCCCAAAGCCATGAAGAATTTTGCCATCCCTAAGTAATTTAGGTTAAGTTTGGATTTGAATTTCTTAAAATTAAATGTGTTAAATGGCCAAAAATAATAATAATAATTAATTGAAAGTTTGTAACAATGTTTACATATTATTCCTTTTTTTTTTCAAAACTAAAGGAAATCAAATTGACTCGGGTTGAATTTGAATTTTTGAACGGTAAATATGAACCCTCCATGTTTTTACATTATTCTTTTTGCCAAAAGCATCGTGTAACAAAATAATTAGTTAGTTAATTTATCAGAAAATAAAACTCGAAGAGTGAATTTTTCTTTGGTAACATAAGATTTGATTGTAAAAAGAATCATGCGGAAAATAATTATTTTTTTTACCGATATTACGGATTAATAATAAGTAAATCTCTCTCAATAAAACAATATAAAAAGAGATTTTTTCTTTGAATTAGGAGGCAAGGAAAATAAAACCAAGTGGAAGTTTTTGGCTGTTTTCTTTCCAATTTAAGAAATCGGGTTATTCTAGGATATAATTTAGACAGTTTAGATTTGAATTTTTTTTAAGAATAGATAAATATTTCAAATAACAAAAAAATTTAACAATTAACGAGAAAGTTATAACAGTTAGAGGGATAACTGTTGTTTTTAAAATAGTAGGGAGGTGAACGATAATTGTCCATCAGTTTGGTAACTGGTATTTCTTAAGAAAAGAATATCATTACTGGCACAATATAATACTGTATATATACAGGAAAATTTTAATTACCGATCAGAACAAAAGAACATTCTTCTCTGTTTGCAAAATATTTCCATTTACGTTCGTTTGATAATTCGTCGTTGATATTGCCTTTTAGAGGACTAATTTTTCAGAATGCAGAAATTATAAAACAAAGTCAAGCTAAGAAAGCAATTTAAGAACTACTTCATACCTTTCTGTATATCTTCCTTGTTATTAATTGTGTAAGAACCAAAGAGCGTAATATTCATCGTCAAGTGTTATGGCAAAGTCCTTTTGATGGCATTAAAGAAAAACTGAGAGAAATAAGAATAGGTATATTGTGGCTGGGCAATAACTTCGCAAAAGTTACCGGCAACAACTTTTTTTTTTTTTTAAATAAATGGAAAAAAGTTATCAAAGCTTAGCCCTGACGGTTAGAACACACTTCCTTTAAAAGAGTGCGTTCGATTCCTACCAATGTAATTATACTGGTAAGAATTTTCACATAATATGGGACTTTCTTAGGAATATCTAGGTAATTTTCTAAATGCTGAATGTAAATAGATCTAATAACAGTTATTTACATGGAATATGGTGTAATTATTTTTTTTTATCCCTATTATGTCATGTGTATTTACCATGTCACTTTAACTATTTGCGACATTAGCACTTCTACTTTTTTTAATTTAAGTTATTATTATTTTACCATACTATCTTTAATCAAATTATATAATGATAAAAATACCATGATGAAATATATATCATAAATTTTGAGCATGTTGTCTTCATTAATTTTATATAAAGAAAAAAATTGTCCTTATATTTGTTTCTTATTATTTTCTACCATATTTTCATTTAATTTTCTTTTCTCAAAAATGTGTTCCGGAAATTCAAAATTAAGATGGGGAAGAAATTTTGTTATTGAACACAATTAAATAATGTATTACAAGGATACAAATTTTATGTCTAGATGTAGAATTATTCTAACTAGTATTTATTGACTACGATCGGGTCCCTGAAAAATAATGCTCATACTCAATAGTCATTGAGTGTGAAAAAATAAATTCAGAATCACAATTTGCAGATTAGGATTTTAACGAAAGAAGGGAGTTGTTATAACTTATAACATTAGCTGCTTGACTCACGTTCAAAAGATGAACTTTTCTAAGTAGCAAGAATAACCAGATAACAAAAAGCTTTAGGCGAAAAATATCAGCTTGTTGAAAAATAAGAATTTCGTAATGACTCAAAACACACAAATATATTTATTTCTCATACAAATTTACAAGAAAATATGTAAACACTCTCAAATACTTGAACAAGGACTCAAGCTTTATTTCTAACTTATATTTAAAACCTTAAGGGGGGAGGGGTATTTATAGTTGAAGCAAACCATTCTAAACCATTGATTTAGTCTTCACGTAGAACACCAATGTTGACTTTGTGCAGCACACCAATGTTGACTTTGTCCAGCACACCAATGTTGACTTTGTCTAGTACACCAATATTGACTTTGTCTAGTACACCATTGTTTACCAAATCTAGTACACCATTGCTTACTAAATCTAGTACACCAATTTAGACAATTCAATATTCTAGATTAAGTTTACAATTCAACACTCCCCCTTAAACTTAATCTAATCACCTACGTATAAGCACACGATCAAAATATCTCCATCTTTGATCTTGATATAAAGTGCGTGTTCATAAGGGCACTTAGTGAAACCATTCTTTTGGAAATACTTGTCGATTCGACTATTCCATGCTCTTGGTGCTTGTTTCAAACCATAGAGAGCCTTTATCAATTTCAACACCTTGTCCTCTTGCCCTTTAACTTCGAAACCTGTAGGTTGTTGTATGTAGACTTCTTCTTCAAGAACTCTATTCAAGAATGCAGATTTTACATCCATTTGATGGATCTTCCACTTGTTTTGAGCTGCTAAAGAAATGATTAGTCTTACAGTTTCTAAGCGTGCTACCAGAGCAAACACCTCATCATAGTCGATGCCGGCTCTTTGACTGTAGCCTTTTGCAACTAGCCTCGCTTTGTATCGTTCAATTTCTCCTTTTGAATTCTGCTTTACTTTGTACACCCATTTGACTCCAATAGCTTTGTGTCCTTTAGGAAGTGACACAAGCTCCCACGTATCATTCTTCACAATAGCTTTAATTTCTTCATCCATTTCATTTCTCCATTTTTCATCTTGTATAGCTTCTCCAAAACTCATTGGTTCACACTCAGCAAAAAGACAAAAAAGAGTGAGATTATCTAACCTCTCAGTTACCTCATAGAGATCTTGGAAACTCCTTGTGCGTTCTTCATTTCTTTCCTTTAAAAAGGATGGTGGTGAATCTCCTTGATTGTTTGTTGTTGGTGAAGTTGGTGGAGTATGCGGAGTAGTAGGTTCTTCTCTTGCTTCTCCTGCTTGCTCCATTATTGGTTCTTCTTCAAACAAAGGAAAGAAGTTGAAGTCATCGACATCTGGACCAAAATCCCATTCTCCTTCTTCGTCAAATATTACATCTCGACTGATCATAATCTTTTTGCTGTTTGGATTATACAACTTGTAACCCTTTGAACTTGAATCATAGCCAATGAAGATAAAACTCTCGCTTTTATCATCCAACTTTGTTCTTCTCTCGTCTGGTACATGAACATGAGCTACACTTCCAAAAACTCTAAGATGAGAAATACCAGGCTTTCTTCCACACCATGCTTCTTGTGGTGTTTTTCCCCACACGCTTCTTGTTGGAGATCTATTGGATAGATATACAGCAGTTGATACAGCTTCAGCCCAAAACTCCTTGGGTAGTCTTTTACTTTTCAACATACTCCTCGCTATGTTGAGAATTGTTCGATTCTTTCTTTCAGCAACACCATTTTGTTGGGGGGATCTCGGAACGGTTAAGAATCGTCGAATTCCATTTGCTTCACAGAATTCTTGAAATTCCTTGGAAGTGAATTCTCCTCCACGATCAGTTCTCATGGCCTTAATCTGACGACCACTTTCTTTCTCAACGGCAGCTTTAAATTTCTTGAAAGCTCCAAATACCTCAGACTTTTGCTTCAAAAGGTAGATCCATGTTTTTCTTGAAAAATCATCAATAAAGAGAAGGAAATAATTATTGTTACCAAGAGATCTTGGCTTGAATGGACCGCATACATCAGCATGAATGAGCTCCAGTGGTTTCTTGGCTCTAAAGGTAGACTCTTTTGGAAAGCTTTTTCTGAATTGCTTCCCATGTAAACATCCTTCACAAAGTTGGTTCGGATGATTGATGTAAGGAAGACCTCTTACCATCTCCTTCTTAGCCAATAGCTCTAACCCTCCAAAGTTGAGATGCCCAAATCGAAGATGCCATAGCCATGATACATCTTTGTAACAAGCTTTCAAACATTTCGCAACATCGTTTTGAATATTCAAAGAAAACATTCTATTCTTTGACATTTTCACTTTAGTAATTAAGTTGCCTTTGTCATCTCTTATAAAAAGACTATAATCTTTCATATGAATATCATAACCTTTTTCTAAGAGTTGACCTAAACTCAAAATATTACTTTTCATATTAGGCACATAGTAGACATTTCCAATAAATTGATGTCTACCATCTTTCAATTGTATAAGAATGTTACCTCTTCCTTTCACGGCTATTTTTGAATCATCACCAAAAGAAACATTTCCATTTGTTGATTCGTCTAACTCCACGAACATGCTTCTTTTTCCACACATATGATTGCTCGCACCAGTGTCAAGATACCATGTGTTTTCTTGGCCTCCACTATTGTCTTTGTATGCTAACAAGACAGTTTCATCTCCTTGATTCTTTTCTTCTACATAGTTAGCCTTTTCTTCCACTTCATTGTTGTAGGCTCTACATGCAGAAGCATAATGGCCAAACTTTTGACAATTATAACATCTGACTTTAGACTTGTCGTACCTTGTATTTGGATTGTTCCTTCCACGACCTCGTGTTGAGCTTTCTCCTTTCTCATAGTTGTTGAAATTATTGTAATTATAATTCCAACCTCGTCCACGACCATGGCCTCTACTTTGTCCTTGACCTCGACCTCTACCTCGACCATGTTGGTTTCTATCATAGCTTTGAATTTCTTCTTTCTCCTTGAATTGCATCTTGAGAAGTTGTTCGGAGATGCCTTGCTTCTTTTTTATTTTTTCTTCATAGGCTTGCAATGATCCTTGTAGTTGGTCGATCGTCATTTCTTCCAAATCTTTAGTTTCTTCAATTGTTGTGACTATGTGATCAAATTTTGAATCCATAGATCGTAGTATCTTTTCCATTATCCTTACTTCACTTAATTTTTCACCATTTCTTTTCAATTGATTAGAAATAGCTTCAATTCTAGAGAAGTAATTAACAATTGACTCGCCTTCCTTCATATATAAAGTTTCAAATTCTCCTCTCAATGTTTGAAGACGTACCTTTTTTACTTGCTCGGCGCCTTTGTAGGATGTCTGAAGTTTATCCCATGCTTGCTTTGCGGAAGTTGCATTTGATATCTTCTCAAAAGCATCATCATCTAATGCTTGATAAATGACATAGAGAGCTTTTTTGTCTCTCTTTCTCGAGTCCTTCAATGTGTCTCTTTGTGCTTGAGTCAAAACAGAAATGGCAACATCATCTCTAGGTTCATTATAACCTTTCTCCACGACCTCCCACACATCTTGTGCTCCAAGGAGTGCCTTCATTTTTATGCTCCAATTATCATAATTGCTTCTATTGAGAATTGGAACTTGAAATGGTGTCATACCTCCATTTGCCATAACTTTCTAATAGTATTTCGGATAGTAATATGAATGTTTATAGGTGTGAAAATATACACTAAGAAAATTCCCAGGAAAGACTGGAGGGGTCACAACGGTCCCACTTAAAACCCAGACTCCTTAGGCAATCTTGGCCTTTTTGACAGAATTTTCTAAATATGCACGTAATCACACAAATATAACATCCAAGTTACAAAACCGAGCTCTGATACCACTTTGTTGAAAAATAAGAATTTCGTAATGACTCAAAACACACAAATATATTTATTTCTCATACAAATTTACAAGAAAATATGTAAACACTCTCAAATACTTGAACAAGGACTCAAGCTTTATTTCTAACTTATATTTAAAACCTTAAGGGGGGAGGGGTATTTATAGTTGAAGCAAACCATTCTAAACCATTGATTTAGTCTTCACGTAGAACACCAATGTTGACTTTGTGCAGCACACCAATGTTGACTTTGTCCAGCACACCAATGTTGACTTTGTCTAGTACACCAATATTGACTTTGTCTAGTACACCATTGTTTACCAAATCTAGTACACCATTGCTTACTAAATCTAGTACACCAATTTAGACAATTCAATATTCTAGATTAAGTTTACAATTCAACACAGCTTACATCTTATTTCAAAATCACTCGTTCGAGTAACACATATCATACTACTTGAAACTTGAAACTCTACCAAAATCAAAATTAAATCCCACATATTATAACCCTACAAGAAGTTCCAAGGAGAGATTTGAATACCCTTTGGCCAGAACGAGAGGAACATTACCTTCCACAAAAGATCTTGGGATCAATATCGTGTGAAACACTTTCTACACTCAGCACTTTCTACAATTAATGGCACTCGCTAGTTTAGTGAACTCAAAAGTCCAGCTTCTTTGTTATTGACATAATACTATAACATATCAGGCTTCTCTGGTTCTTCCTTCTCAGGAGATTCCTCTCTCTTTCTCTTCCTTTTGCTCTTTCTTTTCTCCTCTTCCTCATCTTCTTCTGGAGGATCGCACGACAATGGCAGCAGTAATGGGATTTTCGTTTGAGAATTGGGGAAATATATCAAGTCTATGACCAAGATTGGGCCTCTCCCATGCCTGCCACGTAGATCAATATACATTATTACAACTCCCACATCTTACCATTGATGTTCCAATCAAAAGATTCATACAATCAATATTTATATAAACAAATGTCCAGCAAATCAATTTATTTTAATGATGAATGTTCACTAACTAGCACCAAGAAGATTAGTAATCACTTAAGATGCACCATGAAGTTTTATATATGAATTTCCCAGAGGTTGCACTTCACAAACAACCATTTTGCCGTTTCGCACTAATAAATTGTTTTAATAAATAGATTGAATCATCTTACGAAGGATACCATAAAGCAAAGCAAGTGCCTCTGAAACCTTTTTAGCAACATTTAAAGCAAGAATAAAAGCACTAGAAGCTTTTTCGAAGAAAATCTCTAAAACCAAAAGCACCCAGCAAAAACATTTCCATCAATTATTTTAACCACACACAAAACTGTAAAAACAGTAATGTAGTATGGATTGTGAAGTTGGTAATCCATTTGCTCAATCATCTTTATAATAAGTTCAATTTGTTGGGAATCCATTTATTCTAACACCTATAATCAAGGACGGTGGAATCATCCTAATTTTTGTTGTAGGGAAACCAAAATGCCACAAGACCACTACCTTGATTTCAACCTCAAGAGAAAAAAGTTACTTTAGAAGAAGCTATAACTCAACTCACAATGAGTACCTCCAAGTTCATGAAAAAGATGGAGTCAACTTTGCAAAATCAAGTGGCTTCCATTTGAAATCTTGATGTACAAGTGTGACAAATGGCAAATTTATTAACGAAAAGGCAACAAGGATCATTACCAAGTAACACTAAAACAAACCCAATGGAGCAAGTGAAGGCCATTAACTTTGAAATGGAAAGCAAATTGAAAAACCACAATGCAAGTCAAAAGAATCAATGAGGGAATAACTTGAATCATCACAATCAAATCATGCAAAAACAGAGGACAAGGATGATGAAGAGCAAATGAAAAATACCACTAACACCTTTGAGGAACAAAAGACATCGACTTCTTTGAAGAAAGTTGTACTTCCTTTACCACAAGTGTCACCAATTCCCTTTCCTCAACATCTCCGAAAAAGCATGGTAGATAAGCAATTTTCCAACATTTTTTATGTTTTTAACAAGTTACACATTGATATCCTTTTTACAGATACCTTCGAACAAATGCCAAGCTATACAAAATTCATGAAGGAAATATTGTTCAACAAGAGAAAATTGGAAGAGAATGAGACGTGGAAGAATGTAGCAATTTTGCAAAACAAGTTGCCATCGAAATTGAAAGATCGAAGGAGTTTCACCATATCTTGTACCATTGGAGGGCATTATTTTGAGAAACCTTTATGTGATTTGGGTGCAATTATTAATCTAATGCCTTTTTCTATTTTTTAGGAAATCAAGACTTGGTGAAGCCAAAGCCACAACATTTCACTTGCATTGGTGGATAGGTCAATGAAGCATCCAAGAGGCATTATTGAGGAGGCATTGGTTAAAGTTGATAAATTTATATTTTTGGATGATTTCATTGTGCTGGATATGGAAGAGGATAGGGAAATACCACTTATATTAGGGAATCGTTTTTAGTTATCGGGAGAACGTTAATTGATGTTCAACAAAAAAAAAATAATTTTAAGAGTTCAAGATGAACAAGTGGAGTTTAATGTGTTTAAGGCTATCAAGTATCCTTCCGAAACTAATAGTTGCCTTTAAATAGACATTATTGATAAGTTACCTTGTTAGATTAACACTCCTTATGAGAACAATACTTCATTTATTACTATATTACTTGTTTGTAATCATGTGCACTTGTGTTAGTAAATCATACAACGAGCTTTTGGCACCATTGCCAAGGAGTGTTAAATTCTTTTAATATCAATTTGGGTTAATTATAAGTTTAATTATAAGTTTTTTTTTTAATTTTTTATTTCATATGCTTTCATGGTGCATGAGAAAAGTAGGAAGTGGCATTTTACTACTCTTTGATTATAAAAGGAAAAGAGAGCTTTGAAAGAGTATACTATTCCAACCGTTAATGTAGCTTTGACAAGCATTAGAAAACCCACAATTTGAGTGCATAACTTTGAAATCAAGCCAACGATAATTTAGATGATTCAGACCTCAGTTAAGTTTAGTGGGTTGCCATATAAAGATTAGAAATTCCATATTACATATTTGTTGGATATTTACAACACTTTCAAACATAACAGTGTGTCGGATGATGCGGTGAAGCTGAGGCTATTTCCATTTTCAATAAGAGAAAAAGCGAAGTGCTGGTTGGGTTCCCATCCATAGACACTATCACCACTTAGGATGATTTGGCACAAAATGTTTCGGCGAAATTTTTTCCTTTGGTGAAGGATATCACTATTTTTTCCCAACATGAAATGAAGTCATTATATAAAGCTTGGGAGGGGTACAAGGATATGATGAAAAGATGCCCACACCATAGCTTACCTAAATGGCTACAAGTTAAAACATTCTACAATATTTTTAGATGTTCAATGCGAACACTTGTAGATGTAGTAGTAGGAAGTGTGTTGATAGGAAAAACTATTGATGAAGCTTATGATTTGTTAAAGGAGATGGCTGCCAGTGCTTATCAATGGCCTATAAAATGCTTAACATCGAAGAAAGCCTTGGGAGTTGATGAAATAGATAACATTACTACACGCACTGCTCAGTTAGTTACATTAACCAAACAACTTGAATCCATGATAGCAAATTCCATTCTTATTCCACTAGTGATTTGTGAGTATAGTAATAATCACTGTAGCATGGATTGTCCAGTTGGTAGTTCTTTTACCTCTTCATCTTTAGAGCAAGTTTAATATGTTGGGAACTTCAATTAGCAGCAAACTAATCCATTTTCTAGCACTTATAATTAAGGATGGTAGAATCATCCTAATTTATCTTGGAGAAACAATCAAAATTCCATGCAACCACCTCTCGATTTTCAACCTTAAGAGAAAAGAGTGAATTTAGTAGATGCCCTTGCTTAGCTCACCATGAACACTTTTAAGTTCATGATGAAGACCGAAACTACAATGCAAAATCAAGTAACATCTATTTGGAATCTTGAGGTACAAATGGGTTATATGGCAAAGTTGTTGATGGAGAGGCAACAAGGCTCCTTGCCAAGCAAACGAAGACAAATCCAAAGGAGCAGGTGATGACAGTTACACTTCATAGTGGAAAACAATTGATGGAGCCAAAAAACAACTTGGAAAAGACATTTCAAGGGAAGGAAGTTAGTGCATCATGCACAAAGGACAAGGACCATGATGAGCAAATTGAAAAGACTGCCAAAACATCTAAGGTGGCAAGTCCTTCAATGTCACAATTGGAAGCATAAACTTTTATTAAGAAATATGTGCCACCTCCACCATATGTGCCACCAATATTGTTTCTGAGCAAAAAACTGAAATTCTTCTTCACATTGATCATAAATATAATACACTAATATTGTACAAGGTCAAAGAATATTTTAGGAAATAAACTAATTCCTACCAATTAGTTATTAACTAAATAAATCAAGAATATTCCATCTAGCCTAAATTAGTACATAGTTGCCAATTAGCTATTTACAACCTTATACAATCTTCTAAAAAAGGTAAAGAATATGAGATTCTCCAATAGTTTCCTTAAAAGTTAGTAAAGTTAAAGAAAGATTTTCCAACCAACGCAATCTTTGAGCAATTAAAAAAAGTGTCAATCAACATCCCTTTCCTAGATATAATTCAACAAATTTTGTTTTACGCTATGTTTCTCAAGAACTTAGTAATCAACAAACGATGATTCAAAGAGCATGAGAAGGTGATGTTAAATGAAAAATGCATTGAAATTTTGCAAAAGAAATTGCCATCGAAATTTTTCTTGTTAAATGAGATTATTGTTTTGAAAATGTTTTATATGATTTGGGTGCAAGTATGAAGATAATGCATTTTTTTTTTGTTTTAAGAAAATTAGAACTTGGTAAAGCTAAGGCTACAATTGTTTCTCTTCAATTAACAAATTAATTAATTAAGCATATGAGGATGGTAATTAAAGACTTATTATTCAAAGTTGGCAAGTTCATACTTCCAGCAGATTCTGTGGTGTTGGATATGAAAGAAGAGCATGAGATTCCTCTTATTCTTGATAGACCTTTCTTAGCCAATAACAGAGCTTTGATTGATATGAAACGTGGAGAGTCGACAGTAAAGTGAATGATGAAGAGGTTAGGTTTAGCATTTCTTATGACATGAGATCTCCAAACGAGTCAAGTACTTGCCATAGGGTAGATGTCATTGACAGTTATGTAGTGGATGTTTATGAAGATAAGATATAAGAGTTTCAAAATGAGGTATACAATAATACTAAAATTTGTAAGGAGACAAAAGAGTGGTATGATAGAATGGCTCTTGAGAGATATTTTGCATCGGATCATCGTGTTATAATGTTGAACTCGAAATAGAAGTTTTTTTTCGAGTAAACCTAAGTCAAGATGGTTGATTCGTTCGTGATTGAGGAAATACTTCTCTTTGGTGTTGTTCAATTGAAAGATAAGAATGGACATATCTTTCAAGTTAGTGGCTAACAGTCGAAGTACTACTATGAAGAAGAGAAAAAGAGTGAAGCAAAACTTTCTCATAAGAACCCTATTTAATTAAGGAAGAACTTGGTCCAGTTGAAGACATTAAACTTAGCGCTGGTTGGGAGGCAAGCCAAGGTTTTTGATAATGAGAAGATGATCTTTGTGACGCTTGAAAGAGTTATACAAATCAGATGTTATTTGTTCTTTTTCCATCCATTTTTACTTTTAATATTTTATTTCGCTTCCAACTTAATCTATTCATTGCATGATCTTGAATTTCAAACATCGAGGACAATGTTTATGTTAAGTTTAGGGGAGAGAATTTTATTATGGAAATGTTTTGTTGACTATATTGTTAAAGCCACCATTCATAGACAAAATTAGTTTTTGTTTGACAGCTTAATTTTCATGCTATTAGTAGTTTTTGTTTATGTATGTCTATTAGTCTTGTTAATTTTCTTCAAAGCTGTTCCCTTTGTTTTAATCTTTATCTTTGTTAAGCTTGCATTATAAACCCCATTTTCTTTTGAGATGATCATGTTTTTGTTTGAGCATGCTTTTGTCATTTTAAATGAAAAGCCAATGATATAACTTTGATTGAGAATGCTATAATTGTGAAAAAGGATAAATGTTGTCTTAGTCTATGAGCTTGACTTGTTGGCAAATTCATTTTACTTGATGCTTACTTAAGAATTTGAGCACTTAGTCATGAGTATTTGACTATTTGGAAAATTTAGAGAAAGTTTATGTAAACTACGTAAGATTGTTTGGCTTTAACAAATTCTAGAACTTATTTGATTGTCACTTGAGGCAAAATTCTAAGTGATATTTCATTAGGAAAATGAATTAGGATTTTAGTGCATTTGAGCCTTTCAAGCCAACCTAAAATATAAATCCTCAATTCACCCCCTTTAAGCCTAAATTTATCTTTCTTTGTTTTCACCCACATAACAACTAGCTTGAAAATAAAGCTCAACACCTTGTGTTTAGCACCCTGAAATTTCTAACCATTCTAAGGCTATCTAATTAAGGGAGGATGGGTAGTGCATGAAGGAATACAACCAATTTCTCCTGAGTAACTGGATCTCATACTTAGGTAAGTATAGAGAACTCGTTTTAAAAGGTAGACTGAGGCTGTACAAATAAATAAATAAATAAATAAATGAGTTTGGGTGTATACATGTCCTTTTTACATAAAAGTATTTTTGAATTATAGAGTGTTGGGTGAATAAAGAAAGGAAATTATAAAGATGTGTTGAATATGAGAAAGAATCAAAGGATTAAAGATAAAGTTCTAAGATGGTTTGAACTTGGCCTAACATTATAAGCTTAATTAAGTCCTAAGGATCCTTGATGTGGTGTCCTACTACATTAATGGAGAGTGACATGAAAAATTAAACCTATGGAATTCCCTAAGAAGTCAAATTGAGTTTTTTTGTTTGCATAAATTGATCCAAATTGAAGGATGATCAAGTATGAGTGGCAATTCATAGACACACAAGGAATCTTTGGGTAAAATAAAATTTCTTGTTCAGTTGAACTTCGATAAAAAATGACTACATTTTGAAGTTTTCCTTAATTTAAATATGACGCTTAATCTATGAGGCTTATTTATGCTTTAACTAAAGGTATGCTCAAAAGTATATTTAGTCTTAAGTATGGATATTTCTTAGTAAAATCCTTGATCTCTTTTTTATTTGGGTTTGGTTTATTTGAGGACAACTAAACATTTAAGTTTAAGGGTATTTGATAAATGTGTAAAATACACACTTATCAGTCACTTTCAGAGAAATTGTTTGATAATTCCTCAAGCTTTATTAGTATTTGATAAAGTGTAGGAATGATAAAAAATGGTCATCCAAAGTGATTTAGGCTAAAAAATAAAATGAAGAGAAGAATTCGAACCAAAGTACAAGGTTTTGAGGGACCAAACTACAATGTTTTCAAGGTCCAAACTACTATAGTTTTTAAAGAAAGGGAGCTATATATGGCATGACCTCGCTACTTGGGTGCACAGCCTCGCCACTAAGGCTCATGGACGTGCCATCCCTTCTGCCATTTTTGTGGCCCCGTGCTGCTCTAGTGTTGTCGCCCCCCTGAACTTAAAGATGACATTTTTTGGGTGAGATTTGAGCCATATGATCATATTATAAAGGCCTGATTAAGGTTGAATTAGGTTTATGGGTTTTTGGAGGTTGAACCACCAGAGCCACTTTTTGGAAAAGGGATTTCTTGAGAGAAAAGAAAAGAAGAGAGAGATAAAGAGAAATATATAGAGAGAGAGAGTTGAATTGGAGAAAGATGATCATGCAAGGATGATTTCTTGAATAACAAAGCTCTCCAAATAATAGTTATATCTCTTCCCTTATCTTATTTTTACCTTGAATTGAACAATATTGTAATTATTGATATTATGTTATCAATTGTTAAATTTTTGATGTTTGGATTTGAACTCTTTCTCATGATTGGCTAAATTTAATATCTAGGGCACTGGTTTAATTAATTGAAAGCATCTATTTCTTATAATTATACTATTCTTGATTAATAATATCATATTACGTATTTGTCATGATTTTAATGCTTTTAATTAATTGTCCATTAATTAATTGAATTATAGACTGGTTTAGATCATGTGACAAATACTATAGATTATATATTAAACAGAACTGTATTAATATGGTTTATATAGTGTCATTATAGATCATTATTGATCATATTGTGTTTCAGTTTAATTAATATTTATATAGAGATATAGTAAATGCATAAATGTGAAATAATTTTGATTTATCTTGAGAAAGACGTTGAATAGGATAAAGTAATTTCTCCAACAATATAGGTAATTAATTGTAATAGTATAACTTGAAGAAATAGATGCGAGTAAATATGATTAAATCATTCACCCTAGACATTATATTCATTGAAATTTTTGTTTAATTTGTTCATTACGTTTTAGTCTATTTTACTTTCTCATCCATACTACATTCGTTTCTTTAAATAATTGTAAAATTAATAATCTTCAGTACTTATTAGATTAGCACTCCTTGTAGGAATGATGCTTCATTTATCACTATTTTATTTGTTTGTAATACGTACGCTTGTGTTAGTAAATCACACAACAGAGTTTCGAAGAATACCATTTAGGTTGTGTAATGCACTAACTACATTTCAACGTTGTATGATGGCTATATTTTGTGACACAGTGGAGAGGTTCATAGAGGCTTTCATGGTCGACTTCTCTATGTTTGGATCCTTTTTTGATAATTTCTTGGATGATTTGGCATTAGTATTACAATGTTGTGAAGAAACCAATCTTGTCTTGAATTGGGAGAAATGCCATTTCATGGTTCAAGAAGGCATTGGGTCATCATATATCAGCTAAAGGAATTGAGGTTGATGGGGGTAAAGATTGAAATCATTAAGAAATTACCACCACTCACTTTAGTGAAAGAAGATAGACGTTTCTTGGAACATATCAGTTTCAATCAACGCTTTATAAAGGATTTTTCTAAAATCTCTAAACTTTATAATCTTTTGAGTAAAAATGTGCCTTTTGAATTTTCTGTTGATTGTTCTTAGCATTCAACACATTAAAGATGAAGTTGATTTTAACACCTATTATTGTAGCTTTAGATTGGGATTTACCTTGTGAGCTGATAAGAGACTCAAGTGACTATGTTGTCAAATTGTTTTAGGGTAGTGAAGAGGCAAGGACATGCATGTCATCTATTATGCAAGTAGAACCTTGGCGGATGCTCAGTTGAACTATACAACCACAGAAAAATGTTTGCATTTGATATTAAGTTTTGCTCTTACATGATTGGCTTAAAGGTGATAGTCTACACGGATCATTCGACCACAAGTATTTGCTTGTAAAAAAGGATACTAAACCAAATCTCATTTGGCAGGCACTTTTACTTCAATAATTTGATTAGGAGATGAGAGATAAGAAGGGGTTCGAAAATCTTGTGGCCGATCATTTGTCTCGATTAGAGTATAAAGAGATTAAAGATAGTTCAACAAGTGTCTGAATAAAATTTTAGCTTAATGCAAATATCAAATGTCTAAATGAATTTAAAATTTTTATTTCTTTAAAATATCTCTATATTATTATTGTGTGATTCATGCAGTGTGTGTGCAATACCCGCAAGTACATGGGATCATAACAAGTAATATAGTAATAAAATGATTTCCATCCCACTAGAATTGTTAATCAATTAAGTACTAAAGATAATTAATTTTGAATTTGTTTAAAGAAATCAATTGAAATTGAGTAAGAAAATGATGCAAAAGTAAACGAATGAACAAAACTAAAGGGAAATTTCAAAGAATGTGATGCCTAGGACTAATGGTTTAATTCAATTTACTTACATTTAATTCTTCAAGCTATGCTATTCTGATTAATACTCGTGTTGCAAGTGAGACTACTCTATTCTATTTGATAGTCTTTCTTGAGATCAATCAAATCTATTTCACGTTTACGCACTTACTATATCTATATGTATACACTAAATAAATGAAAATGCATTACAAACGATAATCATCACTAACCTTACTAAACGAACTATATTAATACACATTTGTTCAATATGCATTTTGTGGTATTTCTCACACGAACTAAACACAATAAATATTTCTTAGTCAATAAATCAATTAATTAATGCTCAGTTAATTAAAAGCATTACAATCATAAAAAGCACACAACATGGGAGTATTAATCAAGAACAACACAATATCAGAACGTAAATTCTTTTAAATGATTAAACCATTGCCCTAGATATTAAATTTAGCCAATCATGAGAAAAAGTTCAAGATTAATCATAAAAAATTCAACAATCAAATACATAATCTTAGTCAACACAAATTATTCAATTCGAGATGAAATTAAAAAGGAGGGAAAGAAAAACTAGATGAAGAGAGCTTGAATCCACAAGATTGATGAGAATCCCTTAACTTCTTGATGAAGTCGCTTGTTCTTATTGATTTTCTCTTATCTCGCTCTATAGTAGCCTTCTTTCCCTTTTCTCTCTCTATAACTCGCTCCCCCCCAAGTGGCTAATGAAGGTTCTCTCCCAAAGAAAAAATATAAAACCTAATAGAAGTATAAATGAAGCCATTAATTAGTGATCTAAGGGTAAAAAAATCATGCAAAAATCGTCAAGATTGAACCTAGGTGGCGCGAGGCATTGAGGAGGTAGAAGAGATGGCACAACCGCGCACTATGGTTGCTGCTTAAGGACAGAATTTGCACAGAGAAAAAGCAAGCACGACATGGCCACACATAGCTACTGCTATGATATATTAAATTGAAGCTCCGGATGTCTAGTTTCTAACACTGAAAATGGATTGTGATTCTGAGTTGAGTAGATAAAGTTATCACCATTTTAGTACACCATACTAAGAACGTTGATTTCTGCAACTTTAGCCCAAGATCAATAAAAAGGCTCGTGGACTTGCACTTGTGCTTTGTTTTCACATTTTCTCATCAAAATATCTTAACACCTAAAAAATAAAATTAAAATGCTTAAAGAGAAAATTAACGGACTAAATAATGCTAAGTATGCTACTTAATGATAGATAATTCAAGTTTAAACATGTGTCAAAAATTAAGATATCAAATACTCCTAAACTTAACGTTTGCTCGTCCTTAATTAAAAGAAAAATTAAAAGGCTCAACAACATAAATTAACTTTGTTACTTAACGGATTCATAGCCAATGAGAATGCAACAAAATATAAACTCAATGATTCAAGTATCTAAGTATTAACAAGATTTCATTTGATATGCTCATGTGTAGTGTATGAAAGTCATAAATTGATCATCTTCTATCATATCATCCTTCACATTATCATTGCATAGTATGCATAGAAGTCCAGAACTCTAAATCTCACCAAGATAGTCACTCTCAAGCAAGTACACTCGAAATTTGGGTTAGTGCTCAAATGTATGCAAGACAAGCACTATGCTTAGATTTTTAATGGAAGAACAAAGCTTGCATACAATCAAAAGAATAAATTATTTCTGATGTGATGATGGTGATTTCATGAAAAGAATACTACTAACTTCATTTTCATGGAAGTGGATGTAGACTAATCAAACACCACACATGATCAGCATAAGACTTGTCTTCTAGGTTATAATGAGGCTAATGGGTAAGACATTTACAAGAAAGAATGGATTAAAGATAAATCAAAGTTTCGGGAACTTATACATATGCTTTTACCATCCACCTTTGAATTTCACTGAACAACAAATCTCACCTTTACTCATTTATTTTCACCTTTTTTTTAAAGCACAACTCTTTTTATGTTTCGCCTTATTTTATCTTTTGACACGAGTGTTCATTGCTTAACTAGGCAAGAGTCTCTGTTGCTCAGTAAAATTAAAGCCATGCATCTGTATTCCTTTTTTTTATCCTTTTTTTTTGTGTGCATCAATTAATACTATTTTTTTCTTACAACAAGCAATAACCCAAACTTATTTTAAAGCATATATCATTACATTTCTAGGATAGCTTAGAAGTTCCTGCAAGGAATAAGACAATAATTTCATCTATCGAGCTTAGGTTTTGTTGGTGCTACCACATATTCTTATGTTATTCTTTTTTTATTGATATTATGATCAAGTCGCGGTAAGCTCTTATTACCTCTATGATCTCTTTAGAAGAATATGGTCAGATTAAGTTGGGCTAAGAATAAGCTTAGGCTAGGGTGAGCTCCTGATCAAGTTAGGTAAGAATAAGCTCAGGTCAGGTATAATTCTCACCACAAATAGTATATTGATAAGTGTGTAAAATACACTCTTATCAGTCCTTTCATACTCAAATTGTTTGATAAATCCTCGAGTTTTGTTAATATTTGATATGTTTGAGTTGCATTGTACAAAAATGATAGGATTTGATCATCCAAAATGATTTTTGGTTCTAAAAGAAATTAAAGGGCTAAAAAAGAAAGCAAAGAAGAAGTCTAGAGAAGGATTTAAGGACTAAAAAGCAAGAGATTCAGGGACCAAAATGCAAGCTACTTGGGAACCAAAAGAACAATGCCTCAGGGACCAATTTGTCATATTTTCAAAATTGGATGAGCCTTGCATGGTGCACTAGCTCCATGCATTCTGCCTCATGCGTTGTGCTCATGGGAAGAATGTATGGCGCAGTCACGGCATCCCTGCAGCTCCCCTTGCGCCCTCGTGCATGTTGGTCTCGAAATAGATGTCTTTCTTGGCTAAATTTGAGCCATTAGATAATATTTTAATGGCTTGATTTGGTGCAAAGCTAAGGTTATATGTTTTTGGGGTTTGAGAGATGATAGCTACTTTTGGAAAGGGAATAGCTTGGAAGAAAAGAAAAGATAAGAGTTCTAAAAAGAGTGGAAGGGGAAAAAGGAGAAGATGAAGGACGATTTCTAGAAGAGAAAGCTCTCCCAATCATATTTTTATTCTTATCCCTTTTTAATTTCTTCTTAATTTGAACAATTTTTGTGTTTGTAAAGATTATGTATTTGATGATTGAATTATTGATAATCAAACTTGAACTCTTTCTCATGATTGGCTAAATTTACTACATAAAGCAATGGTTTAATAATTTGAAAGGATCTATGTTATGATATTATGTTATTCTTGATTAATGCTACTATGTTGTGTATTTGTCATGATTGTAATGCTTTTAATTAACTGGTAATTAATTAATTTATTTTTAGAATAATAAATATTGAGAAATATTTACTGTGTTTAGATCATGTGACAAATACTGCAAATTGCATATTAAACAGATGTGTATTAATATGGTTTGCATAGTGACTTTAGTGATTACTATAATTTGTAATGTATTTTCGTTTATTTAGCTTTTACATAGAGATATAGTAAATGTGTAAATGTGAAATAGATTTGATTGATTGATCGCAACTATGCTAACCGCAAGTGCACGGGTCGTATCACGTAATAAAATGATAAAAAAAGATATCGTCTCACGAGGATTGAGATTTAAATTAACTACTAAGTACTATAGTTTGAAAGGCTAATTTTATCTAACCATAATTAGGTTTCGACGAAATGGTCTCCTAAAATTCAAAAGGGGAATTGACACATAACGCCCCTGAGGTTTAGGAAACGAGAAACCTACTACTTAGTTGTTAGATTTAGAGTCCCTTGCACTGTTAGTTGACCATCTAATTTTTATGAAAAGACCAAAATATCTTAAATATTCTCTTAATTCGTTGATCAAAATAAAATATTTCTGTTATTTCACATGCTTATATATATATAATATAGGTTCTATATTATTTGAGTTTTACTATTTTATGCAATATATTATTTATTCATTATATAGTGAAATAACATAATAATATTTTTAAACAAATTAATAAAAAATTTATTGTCTAATTGATAATAGAACATCACTTTATATGAGATATAAAAATTAAAAAAAACATAATATTAAATTTTTTTTAACCTTTAAAATTTATAATAGGGATATAATTACTAATTTTTAAAGTATATAGAAATTAAAAAATAAATAATTTGTTACTTTTTCATGAATAAATTATGTTTATAACACTAAAAAAAATATGTTAGTTAATTTATAAAAATTATTTTTTAGATTTTTAACTAAATATTGTTAAAAAATTGTGAATGAATTGATAATATTAAATATTATTATTTTATTTTAAATTCTAATTATAGACTTGCATAAAATTAAATTATTAAATTATTAAATTAATAAAATATCTAAAAATATCTTTGTTAGACTGTTCTTTTAACATTCAAAATTAAGTCAATTTTTCACTCGCATACTAATCCAACAAGATAGCTATAAAATCCATATTAAAGAATAGAGGCCCAAAAGATAAAAAAGTCTAAATTTATAAAATTTCAATCAATATTTTTTATTGAAGGCGAACTTAAGGGAGATTTTGTTTGATGAAGTCGTATCTCATCTGAATTATAGGTAAACTAAAATACTGAATTATTTTTTAATTAGAATTTTACTAAATTATAGATTATCTCTAATAAGAGTTTTATCTAAATTAATTTTTCAAATAACCTAATGGATTGACGAGTATATAAGGAAAAGAAATAAGAGAGAAAAGGGGCTTCTTCCTTTCACACACAAACAAAATTTACTAGTTGATATCAGGTGACGAAATTTGGTATCAACAATCCTTAATTATAATAGTCAACTAATAATTTAGGAGTTTCTCTAAATTTAATATTTAAGTATATATTTTCTACACCTCGTACAAGTTAATTATCCAAGTTGAAGAAATTGAGCTAGGAATGCTAAATGTTCTAAAAAACTCGTACCACCCTTCTTGGAGTTATCGTAAAAGGCCCCAGTTTCATAATGAGATAAAGTTCCCTTTCTTCATAGGCAATGTTTTGACGAAGTATATCAAAAGCTTTTTCTTGTAGTGTTTCAAAGTTTAATGAGAAGACGTAGCCATGACTCAAGCAAGAAAATGGCAGCGCAGAACAGAAGAAAAATCAAATAAGGGGAAAAGAACCGAAGGACACGTGATTTCATTTAAGGCTAAAATGGCGTAAAGGATGAACTTCTTTGGTCAGTCCTTCCTCCCCAGGGTAGGGATTTCAATTGTAATAAAAATGGAACTAATCATCGAGGACATCCAAAGGCTGAATTACATTCATCTTTTTCTTGAAAAAAGCAACTGTAATTAAAGTGGAGTGCATTAGTAGCAGTAGCAAAACAAGGGTGATACTTTGAGTCTCAACACAATTATTGAACACCAATTTAATGTGATTAAATAGGTTTAAATTTTAAAAAATATTATAAATAATAATTATGTCGTATTCATATTTAATATTTTAACTGATTTATTAATTTAAAATAAATTTATAATTAATTTAAGAGATAAATATCTTTGCTTATCTCTACATTTTTTGAAAATATTTGATTGTCCCCTTAGATTTGAAAAATACATATTAAATTCATCTTTAATATGTGTTAACGAAAAAAAAAATCACTTTTTAGAGTATTTTTATTATAATAATACTAAATAGTAGCATGATGGAATAAATAGGTACCATTTATTTTCTAGTGGGCCCCATGCAATAAAATAAACTAAATAATTTATGTCCTACTAATGAGTAAATTGATAAAAGAAAAAAAAATAAAAATAAAAATAGAAAAATGTGTGCTCCCTCCCCATTTCTCCTTCTAGTTTTTCTATGCACATTAAGAAAAACAAAATTATGTATAGTAAATGTAACCCCTATTTCATTCTTCCATCATTTCTTAATTCTTTGATAGAGGTATTATCAATTTCCTCCCCTAGGTTTTTCATATTATCAATTTTATGGATAAGATTGAAGAAATAGGCAAACTTCTCCCTTCTAAAACGGCCAAAGTTAGTATAGTTAACAGATATAAGGACAAAAAAGTAAGTAGAGAACAAAAAAATTGTTAACTAGGTAGTAGATTTAGTGCTTTGTGTAGAGATTCATCGAGAAGGAAATATACACCATGTCTAACTTGAGAGATAGTTGCATCTTTGATTGAGAAAGAATAGGGGATATAGAGATAGGTATGTGTCAAATCCACCTATAAAATCAGCGGGTGAGGGGTATGAAGCGCTAAATCATTGTCTGAGTTTGGCGCTAAATCTACACAATAATAGGTGTGTGGGTATAAAAGAACAGACTCTGATAGTTTTGAAAAATGGTGGTTTGTAAAGCTTATGATCTCTGTATTCAAGTAAGTTTCTAAAACAGTTTATTATTTATCAATTTTGACAATATTTTCTTTGAGTTGAAAAAATGGTTTTGCGATTTGCGATTTTCACCTAGCATAATTACTATGTTTTGGTGAATATTGTTGAAAATTGTTCTATTGAGAGAGGTTTGGTTATGAATGATGGTATTTGTTGGATTTGTGCTTTGTAAACTGAGTTTGATTTGTTTGATTTTGAGAGTGCATGTGCTTTTTAAACTGAGTTTGATTTGGAATGAATATAGCCTGATTTGAACAGAGTTTGAATGTTTCGACTTTGAGCTTTGTATGTGCTAATTAAATTGAGTTTGATTTATTCGATTTAGAATGAATATAGCCTGACTGAACTGCATTTGAATGTTTCAATTTTATGCTTTACATGTGCTTTTTAAACTGAGTTTGATTTATTCGTTTTGGAATGAATATGCCTTATCTAAACTGGGTTTGAATGCTTATATTTTGAGCTCTGCATGTGCTTTCTAAACTGACATTTTTTTTTTCGATTTGGAATGAATATGGCATGATCTGAATTGAGTTTGAATGTTTTGATTTTGTGCTCTATATGTGCTTTTTAAATTGAGTTTGATTTGTTCCATTTGGAATGAATATGGCTTGATCTGAACTAGGTTTAAATGCTTCTATTTTAAACACTGCATATGCCTTTTAAATTGAGTGCTTTTGTTCAATTTGGAATGAACATGTGCTTTCTAAACTGAGTTTCTCCGATTTGATTTTGATTTGTGCATGCGTTGTTCAAAATTGAGTGCTTGATAGTGAATGGTTAATTTTTCTATTAAAAAATATAGATGTATTTTTCAGGTTAATTTTATAACAAATGCTAAAATGGTATATAATAATTATTTGATGAATTGAGTTTTAATGGTTTAAGTTTTGTCTTGTGTTGATGGTGAATATTTTTTTGATGTCTATTTGCTTATGTCAGTGTTTTATTTGCATCATTATTTGATGAATGATCTTATTCACTTTGATGAATAATAAATATGGATATTGTACTTTACCCTCTTGACTTTTTGAGAAAGGAAATATATCCACCTAATTATTTGAGAAAAGTAACATATTCCCCTTAAATTTTGGAAAAAGTCTAAGACTCCCTCATAGGGTTATTATTTATGTTTTAATTTGACTATTTTACTCCTCTACTATTAAAAATATCTAAAACAATTATTTTATCTTTATTTTTTTTTGTAATAACTAATATAATATTATTCTGACATTTAAATTTAAAAGTTATAATAATATTTTAACTTTTAGTTATTTATTTCTTTTCAAATCTATTATCAAATTTATATAATATTTAATTATATATTTTCTAAAAAATGTTATATTATTAAAATAGTTTATTTTTAAAATTATGTATAATTATGTAAACATTTAAGAAGTTTTCAACATAATTTTTTAAAATATAATATGATATATTTTAGAAATTATATATAATTAGTTATTATAACTATTTGATTATAAATTTTAAAAAAGGAAATAATTAAGGATTAAAATATTATTATAATTTTTAAACTTAAATATTATAATAAGATTATATTGATTATTATAAAGTAAAAAAATAAAGATGATATAATTATTTTAGATATTTTTAACAGTTGAGGGATAAAATAGTCAAATTAAAATATAAATAGTAACCCTAAGGGAATATTTTAGACTTTCTCCAAAATTCAAGGGATATGTTGTGTTTCTCAAATATTTAAATAATATATCACTTTTTCTCAAAAATCATGAGTGTAAAGTACAATATCCCAATAAATATTAATGTAATATTATTCAATGAATATTAATTGTCATATATAATAATTACACAAACTTGTAGTAAAATTTTAACGTGTACTTGTGATCATCAATATCATATCATGACATTGTTGGTTTTCATTGAAAATAAATCTCATTTGTGATTTAAAGATTTTTATTAGATAAAAGTAAATAAAAATTTTCATTTTAGCGTGAATGAGATTGAACAAACTTTAATTTCAAACCACACTTCTTTTGTGTCATGTTAAAATTTTCTATCAATACAATCAATATTTATATAACTTTGCTTCTTAATTGGAAGTAATAGTTTTATACTAATTTTTATTATTAAAATCTCAAGTAGAATACACACACACACATACACACACACACATACACACACACACATATGTATATATATTATTTTTTATATCTTATAACTTTGATAAGAAGGCTATGGGTTTGATGTTTGGTTATATTTTCCTTAAGCCCAACAAAAGACCTAAAAGTCATTCGAGAAGGACATGTCACTCATTTAAGTAAAAATATATTAAAATACTGATTTACCCTCAGTCGACTTCAAACGGCTGTTATAAACTAACGGACTAGGACTTGCATGGGCCTTTTTTAAACCTTTGGGATTAATCAGTATATTTCTCCAAACCTAAGGGACCTAGCAGTCCTTTTCCCTACAACCAATTTGTCATCTCTATATATAAAGGGTTTTAACACATACCTCCCATGAGGTTTGAGACTTTAATACATAGATAACAAGTTTGAAGAAAGATACACTTACCTTCCCTAGACTATTAGTTGACCATCAATTTATATTTAAATAACTATAATATCCTTAATTGTTTTAAAGTTAAAATTTAAGAAATTTAATTTTTGATTTATATAATGTTTAAAATATTAAAATAATTAAAATTTAATTAACAATTTTAATTTATATTTATTTGAATTTTACTTAATAATATTTTAATTTAACCATTTTAGTTTATATTATTTATTATTTGTTAAAATTAAGAATTTAATTAATAATAATATAATTTGACAATTTTAATTTATATTTATTTAAATTAGAAATTTAATTAATGATAATTTAATTTTTATTCATATATCATATTTATTCAAATTCTAAACCCTAATATGCAAAACGGCTGTCTTTCTAACTTGATAATTTTAGTTTTTAATTATGTATCATATTTAATATTTATTTAAAATTAAATTTATAACTTTAAATAAATATTAAATAAATTTAAATTTAAATTATTGTTAATTATTTTAATTTTTAAACATTATATAAATTAAAATTAAATTTTTTAAATTTTAACTTTAAAATAATTAAGGATATTATAGTTATTTAAGTAAAAATGGATGGTCAACTAACGGTCTAGGAGAAGTAAGCGTGTATTTTTTCAAAACTTCCATCTAAGTGTTAAAGTCTCAAACCTCAGGAGAGGTGTGTGTTAAAACCCCTTATATATAATTGTAAGAAAAATACTAAAAAATATAAACTAAAAAGTTAATAACTTTAATTTTATTTAATCATTTTAAATGAATAATCACATCTAAATAAAACGTATTTTGATACAAATATAATTCGTTTAGACACTATTGATAAATAAGTCATGATTAGTAAACAAATTGAAATTTCAGACATGATTAGTAAACAAATAAAATTTGTGTTGATTGAAAATTATGTTATATCTATTTCTGACATGCAACAAGTACAATTTATTACGTGAATTACCACCATTAGGAGGAAGTGCAAGATTGTTCATAACTGAGAAAGGTCATCTAGAAAAAGTACCAAATTACCTTTGTTTGCACCCTTCAAGCTTGTTTTAAGCTTCTTTTGTGTTCTTTAAGCTAAAAAATATAGGGAAATAATAAAAAATACCCTTGTTTGTCCGGAGAAATTAAAAAATGCCCTGCCCCCAAAATTCCATTAAAATGTGCCCTTTTTCCCCTCATTCGGACCAAAGTACCCTATGCCCATGTAACTAGAACATTTTGCACTGCATTTCTCTTCTTCTTCTATTCTTCTTCTTTAACCGAGATTCCTAGTAATTTTGCACAAAATGTTTTAATTTAAATTAATTCTTGATAGCAAATTAGTTTCGATTCAATTTACAAGCCTAATTTGAAGGTAAGTATAATTTAGTTAAGTTGATCTCACCTAGAAAAATAAGATTTCACGGAGTGGAAGTCGACTTATTGTGTCGTATACAAAGATAGCTCGAAATTCACTGTCGAGTAAAGAATGAGTATGGTCGAGTAAGGCGAAATCAGGCCTCACTTGACCAATACGTTTGAGTAAGGCAAAATTTTGCCTTACTCGAGCATAATGATCAAGTAAGGCCTGATTTTGACATTTTTTTTTTAGTTTTTATGATACAATGAAATAACACTATTATATTTGAGATTTTGTACTGATGGTTGGACAAGTGATGATTGTTATTCAGTTTGGAGGTTCATGGGAACGGTCTTCAAATGATTGTGATGTTTATGTTGGGGGAGAAGTAATGTCATTTTATGTTGATGCAAACATTGGGTATGAACAATTTATGGAGATTTTATACGCTACATATGGGATTAATCTTGCAAAATATAGGATTATAGCGAAAGCAATCTTTGTTGATAGTGCACAAGTTGTAAGGGTACCTCTATTAAAGCCAACCATAATTAATACAAAATCCATTTTTTGTGCCTTTATTTATGTCAACAATGCATAATATGTTAACATGGAGGGTCATAGTTACTTGTATCTTATTATGGAACGGGTTAGCAACGCACAACATTCAAGTCCAAATTGTTCCAACCATCCAACTGCCACTATTCCTCCATTCAAATCATCAAGGGAAAGCAATCAGCTAACCGATGTTGTTCCAACAATGGCAGCGTTATTTCAGTTCAACAGTCAAATGGAATTACACAGCTTCAAGGTTTGAAGAACGTCACTGTCTAGCTACAGAGGCACAAGACTCTCCACTAATTACTGAGCCTTATAGAGTTGAAGGTGATGATGATGCAACTATAGCCAATGAATGTTATTCTCCTCTTTATTATCAAGAAGAACAAGCACGTGAATTTCCTGAGAATGAGCTGGACTTTGATGCCACAAACTTTTCCAATTAGTGGGAAGGTAGGCACATGGCATCTGATGATGAATCGGAGGGAACAAAAGATGTGCATCGAGGAAGGTGTAACACAAGTAACTTAATGCCTTGTCCATCAGAAGTGAATCAATACATCCGGACATTGCCTCCTATTCCACCGTATACGACCATGGCAAGCGGTGCTTGCTTGAGTTCTAGAGTAAGGGATGTGTGTGTTGGGGAGATTTATAGAACGAAGCAAGAATTGCGTGACAAATTGGGGTTGATGGCACTAAAAACCAATTTTCTGTTTAAGGTCTTCCAGTCAAATTTTGGTTAACGGGGCATAATAAAAAACTTAGACAAAGTACATACTCATTATCTTACTAGTACTAAACATAAATGATATTGTTAATATTGTTTTAAATGTAATAGATGGGTACCGGTGTTTTGGATGATTGTATCTACGGCTCGGGACGAAGAATGGGCCGGAGTTGTCCACAGATCTCCTCAATCAGGCTACCAAGCGTATCCTGCTGACGTTGAGCAGCACTATTTTGTCTAGAGCTTAATGCAATGAAATCAGACCACAACAAACTGATCTGACACTCTATGCTTAGTCCATGGTCAGCTCCGTAATGTGGACGTGGGTTCTCCTCAGCCGTATGGTTCGACCTATCATCGGCACCAAAGTCTTAGTGATCCACCGCTTGTCTTTTGCCACGACCAGGTTATGGTTGCTGCAGGGTAGAAATAAGTCAGAATTTAGTATCAATTGCAAATGAATAGTAATGCATTGTGTGTTCAAATTGACACAAATTGAAAAAAATAATGCGCACCTTCTTCTCAAGCACCGGAGGTGGTGAAGACACCACAGTAATGGGTGCAACATCTACATAAGGAGTAATGGTGTCAGTTGTCTTAAGCTCATGGGCTACAGGACCTGTATCCTCTAGCATAGGCTTATCATCGTCCTCATGTACGAGTGCATCTATGAACGATACATTTTCGATGACCTCAAACACTTGGCAAACTTTGAGTAATGCTCGCTTAGGTCTTGTCGGCTCCATCACACGTAATATAGTAGGAACATCCTGTTGCACAATTAAAAGATTCACAAATCTTAAAAGAAAATCACAAAACAATATTTGAATTAACATCACCTTACTCATGTTTTAAATTAACTTACTCGTATGAGTTTAAATATAAATTTGTTCGTGTCTGCTTTTTGGACATACTTCATCTTCGAACTCAACCGTAACATACGGGGGGGTCGGTCGTTGATGCATACCGCTAACTCTGAAATCGCAGATAAGATGGTCCCATACATCCACATCTACATAGCAATTTAATAAAACTATTAAATTATTTACACCAACAATTTCATTTTTGTATGAAGTCTGAGTAAGAATAATTACAATACCTGAAATGCTATCGGGAAACCCTCTAAATTATATATGTTATATTATGTCTTCCTTTTAGCCTTGGCTTCTGCTGATTTCTTCCTGTAATCCTACAGCTGGCCCCTCATAACACGACTTAACAACTAATAAGTATATGTCCAAGCGAGGAAGCCCCATGGAACCAATATAACTCATCTAAATCATCTATCAACCTAACATCCATGTGTCTAAAGTATGCCTACTATCCCAGTCCAGCAGTATGTGCCCAATCAAGTATAATAGTGATAGCTTGACAACATTTGTATTTGGGATCTTACTCAGGTCTGTATCCTTATAGACCTCAACTATCGTGTGTAATAGAACAAATAAAGATCCACTAAAGTACTTATCCCTCAATTGATCACTCTGCGACACAACCTTTGGATATGGTCTGAACCTCAGCCCTGTGATCATTGCAAACTTATTCCGAGAAAACTTTATGGTCTGCCCCTAACCAAATACCATAGTTGATGCTCTGCACTATTAGTATGAACCTCGTGCATCAACATGTGGTGTACAAGAGTGCTAGAAAAAAGTAGATTTGGATCGAGGTCCTAGAAATGCCTTAAGTATGTTTGTCTGAACATGTACTGCTACCTTATTGTTAGCTTCCTTCTGATCACCGGTAAATCATGAAGGTAAGATAGCAAAGTCACTACTGCGTTTGTGAAACGGTTCACCTACTTAATCTTCAACGATCTAGTTATTATTCAACGATTTTCGTCGGTAACGTGACCTGATTTCTCGTTAAATTTGACTTCGAGTGTCCAACTCCTGTTGAACGACGATGATTTGCTGTGAAAAGGATACCGTAAATACGATTTTTGTCGTGCTCGAACGTCAGTTTGCCTTGAATATGGATTTTGCTCGAGGATGAATGTAGGTATTGAAGGTTGGGTGAATTTTTTTATTTTCAAGAGGGCGCTTTGGTCCGAATGAGGGGAAATAGGGTACATTCAAATAGAATTTTGGGTGCAAAGCATTTTTGAATTTTGCCGAAAACATTGGGACATTTTTTGTTATTTCCCAAAAATACACACACACACACACACACACATATATATATATGTATGTATATATATTATTTTTTATATCTTATAACTTTGACAAGAAGGCTATGGGTTTGATGTTTGGTTGGATTTTCCTTAAGCCCAATAAAAGGCCTAAAAGTCATTCGAGAAGGAAAAGGCCTAAACAAAAATAAAAGGTAGTTTAAACTTTAAAGAGGAAGGTTAATGCCTTTTCATCTCATAACTTAGGTAAGAAAGGCTGTGGGGTTGATGTTTGGTTGGTTTTTCCTTAAGCCCAAAACGAAAAGCCTAACCAAAACTCATTCGAGAAGGAAGAGGTCCAAACGAAAATAAAAGGTAATTTAAAGAGGAAGGTAAGGGTTATAGTAAAAAGGCCTTCGCTTCACAATAACAAAAAGAGAATCCCAAAAGAGAGCCCCCCATTACTAGAAATATAAGGGAATAAAGAAAACGATATATAGGCAAGGGACTAAGGATGGCAAAAAAACTTAGGCCCGACCCAACTCGAGTGAACCTAATTTTTTAAATTCGGCCCTAAATATAGATCGAGTCGGACTTGAATTTTTTTCATTATAACTCAGATCGGATCGGGTTAATTTTCGGGTCTTCAGGACTTCAAGTAAATTGAAATCAAGTCGAACCAAATTGGGTTAAAACTCGGCCCGTAAAAAAAAAAAAAGAAAATATTTTATTTTTTTGGGCTTTTAAAGCCTGACTTTTTGACCCGGTCCAGTTTGGGTTTGGATGTTGACCGGCCTAATTTTATTAAACTCGAGTTCGAGCTGGGTCAAATGTATAAAAAATAAATTCGGGTTTGGGCCTGGTTTTTAAACCCTGTCCCGAACTCTGGTTTTTGCCAAGTTTACAAAGGACTAAATAAAGGGAAGAAGAAAAAGGGAGCCACTCCACAAACTCCGCATCATTAATTAGGAAAACTATTGGTCGATAGGGACGCCATTCCAGAAATTTACCTAAGCTTTAGGAACGTCTTGCAAAGTGAACATCTTCAATAAACTAGTAATACCTGTCATCTGTGGAAGTGAGAAACAATTATACTATATGATATAGACCACAGGGAATCTAACCTGCTAATTTAGGAGTTGCCAAGCTAGCATGATGAAATTCCTATATGACAAGTAACTTTTAGGACAGCATATGCAAGCTCTCCGATGACAAAGTGACAAGGAGGCAAAGCAGGAAAAAAGGACATGTATGCAAGCTCTCCAATAACGAAGTGGCAAGGAGGCTTGGGATCAATTATTGCTATCCAACCTAAATGGACCAATGCTGAAGATGGAGAGAAGTTTTTCACCTATAAAGAACGGACAATAGTTGATATTTTTTTCATGATATAATATTGAACTAGTCATATAAATGTGATAACAATAATCACCATCTTTCTCTTTTTACATCTTCATTGAAATTATTATAACATATTTTAATTTTAAGATATTATATACTTTTAACAATATAATAAAAAATTAATTAAATAATAACAATATAGTATAAAATCAATTAAAATAATAACAAGTAACTTTTAAGATACATGTGCAAGCTCTGCGATGACAAAGTGACAAGGAGGCAAAGCAGAAAAAAGGACACGTATGCAAGCTCTCCAATGAGGAAGTGGCAAGGAGGCTTGGGATCAATTATCTCTGTCCAACCTAAATGGACCAATGCTGAAGATGTAGAGAAGTCTTTTCATCTACAAGAACAAATAGTAGTTGATATTTTTTGTCATGAAAAACTATTAAAACTAATCATACAAAGTTCATAACAATAATCACCGTCTTCTTCTTTTTACATATTCATTAAAATTAGTGTAGCATATTATAATTTTAAGGCACTACATATTCCTAAGAATATAATATAAAATCAATTAAAATAAAAGTATATTACAAATAACATCGTATTATACAGATTGATGAAAAATCGCAATGGAAAAAATAATGAAAAAATTTGACTAGGAACAGTAAGACGCTAATGGATGGTGTGTTGAGGGTGGATAGCTATAACACAACAATGAAGGGATTTGGAACTTGAACACGACCCATGTATTAATCGTTTTAAGAGGTTTAACTCTGGACATGATTCGTTTAATAAATGGGTGATGTAATACGACCTATCTACCTATTTATTAATTGAGTAATCGTGTTGGATTGATCTATTTATTATTTGAGTAATTAGATTGACTCACTTAACTGTTTAATTTAAATAAAAAAAATATTGTAATTATAAAGAATTTAACCTCAAACTTTAACTTAATAAAATTTTAACAATTGAACTACAACCACTTTTTTGTTTTAAATTATGAATGCACTATTTATTTATATCACTTTTTAGGTTTATCTTTTATATTATAATGTTAAATTATTTTAAATATAATGATTTTAAATTATGAATGTTTAATTATTACAAGTAATTAGAATAAAATTATTTAATGAAAAGTCATTTCAAATTAAAGAATTATTAATAATAAAATTAAAAAATTAAAATCATAATGTAATACATTTATTTCTTTTCATTTTTTTTAATTATGTACGCTAAAATCAAAGAAGAAAATAAAGAAATTTAAATTTCTTGTAAAAACTATTTATGAACATAGTGTTTCCTAAAACTTGATTATGGATAAGATTTTTTTGTAAACTTTTATAATCTAAAACATATTATTCAATAATTATTTTTAAATAATTAAAAGAAAAAATATCAATTTCATCCATAATATATTTCGACATTACATCTTACATCTCTATTATTTCAAAATACACCTTTAATCTTTGCCGTTATAACATAACTATTAAATATTAATATATGTTATCATTTGACACATTTGCCCTTAACTAAATTATATTTGTATTGGGTTTAAATTAATACAAAAAAAATATAAAAAATAAATTTTTTTTTATTAAAACACTAATTGCTTTCATTTTTAATTTTAATTTTTAATTTTTTATTTTAACAAATAATTATTGAATAATATTTTTTTAGATTATAAAAATTTACAAAAAAAATTCATAATTAGGTTTTATAAATCGCATTATTCATAAATAATTTTTTACAAGAAATTTAGGTTTTATTATATTATTTTTAGTTAATTTTATTATAAAATTAAAAAAATTCAAAAGAAATAAACTTATTTAAATTTTATTATTTTATTTTTATTTAATTTTATTGTAAAAACTAAAAAGAAATAAGTTTTTAGATTTCATCATTTTTATTTTTATTTTTATTTTTATTTGATCTTATTGTAAAAAATTTAAAAATAAAAAGAAATAAACTTATTTATATTGCATTATCTATATTTACATTTGATTTTATTGTAAAAATTTTAAAAATAAAAATAAATAAATTTATTACATTATTAATTTAATTTTTTTAGTTTTAGTAATTTTTTAATTTGAAATTAATTTTTATTAAATAATTTTATTCTTAATATTTGTTTGAGTTTTTTAGAATTGATATTTATTTTATTTTTTAAAATTAGGTGACATTATTATTATCAATATAGGGATAATAAGGTTATTTTTACTCAAAAATTGAATTTCTAAGGTTAGTGTTATAACGGCAGGGATTAAAGGTATAATTTTAAAATGGTAGGGATATAATTGATAATATCAAAATATGTTAGGAATAAAATTAATTTTTTCCTAATTAAAATAATTATTGTCTAAACAAAAAAGTAGGTTTTTATTTTTATATACTTTTGCATTATTTTTTATAAAAAGTTTAAGTAAAATTTTCTTTTTATTTTTATTTACATTTTTGTATTAGATATATTTATTCTCATTATTGTTTTAAATCTTTGGAATCATTATTTTTTTAATCATCCATCTAATATATATAGTATACAACATGGTGTAAGTACAATTATTCATTGATTAAGTTACTTTAATGGTTGAAAATCTAATTTTTGAATCTCCTACAATGCTCAAATCTAATTACAACTAACATAAAATAAAAAATTTACTTAAATATAACTTATAGAATATTTCTATTTAACTATAAACAATGAATTAACTATAGTTTTTAAAGTTAAATTATAATATTATTTAATTAACAAGTTTGTTATTGCTGTGGATTTTAAAAATATTTGTTTCTATTGTATTGTAAAAATAATCAGTTTTAAAGATAGTCAGTTTAGTGTTTAGTAAATTTTATTTTTAAAAGAGCTGTGAATTTGAAAATCAGTTTTGTACGTTTGGTAAAATTTTATTGTCAAAATATTGTAGCAATATAAATGATAAAAATATACACAATAAATAGTGATAAATAAAAATTACTTAAAGTGTTTAATATAATATGATATAATGTAATACATTATGATATAATATGAAATAATATAATATAACCTAATATAATATATACTTACTTAAAATAATTTATAGAAAAATATATCTATCATAACTAAAAATAAAAGTAAAAAAAGTAATGAAAAGAAAAAATCATGGTTTTAACAAATTTATTTTCCAATTAAAGTTAAAATTTAAAAATTATTTGTAGCATTAATTTTGGATTTTGTAATTTTAACTAGATATATTTGGCATTATGTTTAGAAATAAAACTGTTTTTCAAAATCAAATTTTAAAAACCAACTCTTTTTCTATTTCTCAAAATTTATTGTAGGATGGTATGATTTTACCAAAAGTAATTTTAAATTTTTTTTACTAAACATCTAAAATAACTTTTGACAGTTTAAAATCACTTTTATCTCTTCCAATAACAATCTCAGACAGACTATAAATAGTCATTAATTTTTATACTATTATTAATGTGACAATTATATATTAACAAGTCAAGTATCACATAAAGTAATTATGTTGATATACTTAAGTTAAAAAATTATATAACTATTAGCAATTAAATTTGAAAAATTTAAAAAAAATTACATGCTAATCAAGTGGTACATCACCTCCATGATTAAATCATAAATGATTAAGGATAAATTATTTTGTGATAGACTCAAATTATGATAGATATGTAAATTTTCTAATTAGGATATAATAATTTAATTTACAATTATATATCGAAACTTTATTAAAATTATTGTTAAATAACATATTAAAGAAATGATCTGTCATGAATAAGTTAAAATATCTTAATTTAATTTAAATATCTTAATCATCAAATTTGAGTTAAAATATCTTAATTTAATTGTATTTATAATTTATAAATAACTAATTTTTAATGTTAAAATTAAAATATATACTTTTAAAACTATTACAAATAATTTAGTACTGTAGAACAAAAATATTTTGTAATATATAAATAATGCACACACAAGTTATATCAAATTGTGATTGTGTTTTAGTGGTAAAAGTTTCATTAAATCAACTATAGAGACCTAGGTTTAAAAATTCTAGCAACCAAATTTCTTATACTAAATAGTCAAATTATTCAAGTTAAATGGGTCAACTTGATTACTCGCTTAACCCGACGTGATTAATTAAATAAATAAATACTGTGTCATAAATAGGCTGGCGGGCAAAACAAGTTACACCCGGATACGACTAGATTAATAAACGAGTGACGTAAACCTGAGATAAATAGTAATCGTATTAGCTTTACTCAACCTGAACCCCTTAAATTTGTGTTGAGTTCATTAATCATGTCCAATTTTGCCACCCCTAATCATAGAGGTGAATATTAGAGAAAGATTTAGGGTTGTCTATAATTAATATTTTATATTAAGTCCGAAATGATATATCATATATGAATATCTTTAAGATATTTTAAAATATTTGTATTCTATTTGTATAGTATATTCTTCTATTATATTTTATCCATTTTCTATCTATTAAAATTAGATACGGATGAATATCCTAAAGAAGGATTGTGTCCCTTGTCATTCCTAGTTCTAACAAATAATTTTGTTATTTTAAAATAAGACAGCCAATTGTGCTACTAATCCGGAGTAGGCAAGGTGGGCTTTACCTTAGGCAACTTAGGCAGTTGCCGAGGGGTCCCTAATAATAGAAAGGCTCCATCAAAACGCGCAAATCTATATTTAGATCTTTAAAAAAAAATTAAAGGCCCCGTCAGGATATATGCATCTACATTTAAATACTTTAATGTATAGAAAGATCCCGCGAAAATATATTTACATGTCCTAATTAAAATTTTGTACATATTTTAAAACTGATATATAAGAAAGTCCCTTCTTTTAGACTTAATACTCATTACCTCCCATATTTTTTAAATACCCCTTCATCTTCTACTTTTTAGTAATTTAAATATTTTTTATTTTACTCTTTAATAATTTAAACATGAATCAATTGAAAACTTAAAAGAAAATGAATTATTACCTTTGCCACTGCACCAAATACATGCTGATAATAAATAATTCAACTATTTCTATTAAATAATCCATTTGAATAAATATATCATAAATTTTATTAATAATAAAGTTTTTTAATATAAAAAATATATAATTAAAAAATAGTTTTATAATTATTAAAATTTTAAAATATTTCAAATTTACAATTACTATATCACTAAATTATAAATTTTTTAAAATTGAATTTAAATTTAATAAAATTTTATTTTCACGATAAATTATTTTATTTTTTTAAAAATTAATTTTAACTTCAAATTATTTTAAATAATTGTTAAAAAAATAAATTTAATTTATTGTACAAAATAAAATTATTATTAATGATAATAATTTTAAAAATTATAATTTAATGATAATAATAATTTTAAATTCAAATTATTTCAAAATTTTAATAATTATAAAACTATTTTTAAATTATAATCTTTTATATAGTAAAAAATTTATTATTAATAGAATTTATTATATTTATTTTTTTAAAAAATTTACAATAATAGCCACTGTACACTTCCCATTTTCATAACTGGCCACACTGTTCAAAAATACTTTAGAAAATGACCAACTCATAATTTTATGCATAAAATTGCCCCATGACTAAATTTTAACTTGCCTCCATCTTCTTTCTTTTTTCTTCTGTCTTTTTTCTTTCTTCTCGATTTCTTTAACTTTCTTTTTCTGTCTTTTCAAACGAATGTCCCCTGAACTTTTTCACTCCGAAAAACTGAACTTTATTACAGATTTAAGAAAAATTACTTGTAAGCATAAGGGAAATCAAGTGAATGAGTGTTTAACGTTTGGAAAATATGAAAAATCAAATTTGTTAAAAATATGACATGATTTTTTGGTGGTTATGCTTAATTAAACGATGTAGTGATTAAAAATTGTCGAAAGGAGTGTGGATTAGATGTTTGAATGTGTTTGGTATAATGGTTGAATGAAAAAATTGAGGAAGAAAATGAAAATGCAGTCTTGAGCATGTTGAAGTTTTGAGCACACAATATGAAATCAACATACTCGAAACTTTCACTTATGTTGTTTTCAATATGCTTAAAAGTGCAGTTTTGAGCACATAAATTCTATGCCGTGTATTTGAAACTACACTTTCCATTTTTATCTTGGTTGTGTATTCTATAAAAATTGAAAGTGCAGTTTTGAGCATGTAATATGGAATTAACGTGCTTGAAACTACACTTTGAAGTATGTAGTTTTCAATATTCTCAAAAGTATAATTTTAAGCATGTTAATTTCATGTATGTGCTCGAAATTATATTTTCGATTTTTTCAGAATGTACAGTTTTATGCAGGTTGTCTTTTTCCTCATTTTTTTCACTCAACCATTATACTAAATACACTCAAACATCTAATACACACTTCTTTTGATAATTTTTAATTACTGTATTATTTAATTATGCACAAATACCAAAAAATCATGTCGCTTTTTTAACAAATTTGAGTTTTTAGATTTTTCAAACTATAAACACTTATTCACTTTATTTTCCTTCTCCTTACCTGCGATTTTCTTTAAATTTGTAATAAAGTTGAGTTTTTGGGAGTAAAAAAGTTCAAGGGATATTTGTTTAAGAAGACGGAAGAAGAATCAAGAAGAAAGTTAAAGAAATTTAGAAGAAAGAAAAAAGATAAAAGAAAGAAAGAAGAAGATGAGGCAAGTTAAAATTTAGTTAGGGACAATTTTGTCCTTAAAATTATGATTTGGTCATTTTTGAAAGTGTTTTTAAACAGTAGTTAATTACAAAAATGGAGTATACAATGGTTACTATTATAAATTTTATTATATTTTTTAAAGGCTTATTAATTAAAAATAGTTGGATAATTTATTAACAAGATCCTTTTAGTGGAGTGGTAAGTACATTGGAGCATTTTCCTCACGTTTCAAGTTAAAGTTAACTAATTTTCAATTTAAAAGAAATCGGTTTAAATTATCGATTCAATTGGTTTATATTTAAATTATTTAAACGTCAAATTGAAAATATTTAAAGATTAAAGATGATGGAGTGTAGGATGTTCCCCTTTTTTAAAGACCTCCTTTGATATGAATTTATATTTACATATTTTAGAACTAATATATAGAAAAGGGCCATTAAGATATAACTATTTATTTATGGTCCTACATAAAAGTTTCACCTAAGATCCTAGACTTTTTAGAGCTGCGCTTGGGGGCAGGGAAGTTGATACTTTTTGCAGCACCACAGCTCTCCCGTTGACGTTCATTACATGCCCTGAAATTTACTGTGTCGGCGTGAACGCATATAGTTACCTCCGATAAATGATAATGACCATCTTTTTTAACACAGGTAAGTCTAGGGATATGTCCGGTTTTGGCTTGTATTGCCTTCTTGTACTTGTCTTTACTGTAACTCCTTCCATTTGCCAAAATACCTTTCTCTGCTAGTGTGTTCAGTAGGTCCGTGTTCTTTGTTAGCTCGACAGCTCTTCGAAAATAATCTAGTGGCTCGTAGAGTTTTTGAGCACTGCCATGTGCTTTCCACTGATAGAGCCAAAAATTGGGAATGTACCGTGGATTATCTGTACGGAGACTTAGCCAATATTCAAACATATCTTTCTTAAGGGAATAATCTTCCTGCAGCTATAGAAGCAATAATAACGGTGTAATTAGACTAGCATGTAAAAAAAGGAGAGACTTAATTACTAGCCAGTAAAAACAGCGGAAAGGGGTGGAACCTTTGCAAGAATGATGCTGTCATTTTCGTGGGTACCTTCTAATGTTTCGCCCCAAGAGTCCACTGGCCAGAGGCCGTGTAGGACGAAGATTGGTGTATGCCGGGCGCACTTGCTTTCCAAGCAGTAGCCATATGGCCACGATTGGACTAGCCAAAAGTATCTGAATTCCGAACGGTTTTGAGCTGCACCATGGGTAATGTTGGAAACAAGCAGGACAAATAAAAGAAGATAAATTGTCTCCATCTGGGGCGATATCAGACTGACAGCAATGGATGCGTAATGTGTTTGCGGCTATATTTATAATCTTAGATGAAGTTAGATTGGTAAAAAGAAATAGGAAGAGAGAGAAACAGGAAACGAATGAAAGGGAGAGAGAAAAGAGAGATGAAATGTACTTTTTATGCTAAAGATAAAATTATCAATAATAAGAAATAAATATATTTATTTGAGATTTGAAAGAAAACGTTAGCCTTAAAAATTGATGTTTAATATATCATACACGTTTCAAATGAGAAATTAAAATTATTTTAAATAAATTAATTTAATTCTAGAAATATAATCATTCAAATAATAAAAAATTATGGAAGTTTTTCTCTCAAATAAGATTTCAATTAAAAAAAATCTACATATTAAAAAAATATAATGAATAGATAATTATTAAAGAAATATCAAAACAATAGCCTAAGGCTAGTGCTTCAGATTCATCAATGTCAGAATTTTCCTCATCATCAATGCTTTGTGTTTCAGTGATTTGAAAAGCCAAACTTTTATCCTTTTTACGTTGCCTCAGATTCATCTCAAACGTTCTCAATGATCCCATCAATTCTTCAATTTTTAATTTGTCAATATTCTTGCTTTCTTTAATAGCCGTGTCTTTTGCTTGAAATTTCTCAGGGAGAGACTGCAAAATTTTTCTTATAAGGTTAATCTCTGAATATTCTTGACCTAAAGTATAAGACCTATTAGCAATATCATTTAGTTTTGAATAAAATCAACAAGTAATTCATCATCACGCATTCTTAAATTTTCAAAACTAGAGGTAAGTATTTAAATCTTAGATCTTTTCACAGCTGAGGTTCCTTTATGGGTGACTCATAGGATATCCCACGCCTTCTTTGCGGATTCACATGTTGAGATCAATTTAAATTGATTTAAATCAACTGCATTAAAAATAACAGAGCTCGAGAGTTGTAATTTGATGCAAAATCTTCTAAACTTATCCATGTTTCTTCTGGTTTTGGCATAGCATTACCCTTGTCATCGGTTATTGTGGGAGCGCCCATCCAACTAATATTGGTCACCAAGCCTTTTCATCAATTAATTTAATAAATGCCTTCATTTAGCCTTCTAATATGAATAATTTGTTCCATCAAGTAAATGTGGCCATGAAATTGATCTTTTTTCTCTTTGAAAATCCATACCTACACAAAAACAAATAAAAATATTAAGGTCTCACTAAAGAAACGTTAGTGACTCGCTTTGATACCAATCGAAAGATTCCTTGGTAGGTATGTTGTCAATTTTAATTAATTAAAGTAATTAATTTCAGAATTAATCTAGTAAGTAAAAACACAAATAAAATAATAAACACAAGCAATTTTAACGTGGTTCCGATTTTCCAATCCTACATCCACAAGGCCTTGTTCAGAGAAAAATAATTTACTAAAAAATAAGATGATACAAACGCCAATGAGCTTATACAAACTAAAAACTCCCTCTTTATTATTGCCGCTGTGTAGGACCTTCTTAGATGGCCTTGTTTCGCGAGATTTTCTCGCTTATGATGTTGTCAAACTTCCTTTAACAAATACGGCTTATTTTCCCGAAGAAATTCAAGTTTTTCTCCTGAAAACCACAATGAAATTGTCTTCACAACACTTAAGAGATCTAAATCATTAAGTTTATCATAATAGGAATCACAAACAAATAATTTTCACTAAGTGGTTCTCAATCAAAGCACAAAAAAAATATGAACAACTTAGAAAACAAAAATCGTACTTATGAAGAAGCTCTCTTTGGACTAGTTTTTCACATAATGGAGGCTCTTCTAAATTATGAAAAATAAGTGTTTATTTATATGAAAAACCATAAACCCTAGTCTAAAGAGGATTTTTGTTTTATTATTCTTTAAGGAAATAAATCTCCTAAATTAAGAAGAATTCTTATATTCATAAACTTCTTATTTCCCTAAAGCTCTTTTTTTCCTTTAAGTTATAGAATTGCAAATCGACATTTCCTAATTAGTCTTTGACAATCATATATAATAACATTAGGGAAAATGACGGATACTCCTTTCAAGTTTTGTCTAATTAACTAAATTTTCTTATATTTTTAAAAATTACTCATTACATCTAGTCATTAATTTTAGTAATGGAAAATTTTAAATTTTTAACATAATTACTAAAATGGCTTTATATCTTAAAAAATATGTGGATCTTATTTGTAAACAAAGGACCCCACATAAAAAAAGGTCCCACAAGCAACAATTTAAATATGATAATATATTCTTTAATTATTTATATTCTAATATATTTTTTATTAATATTGTTTATTTATTTTTCTCACTCCAATTTTTATTTTTTCCAACTTCTATTTTTTTTGTTTGCATTGCAAACAATAATTTTTTTATTTTTGTTTAAAGTAAATATTTTTATGTAAAGTAATTATTTTATTAATAACAAAATATAATTTAATAATAAAAAATATAAAACAATCCTAGAAATCCTAAATTAAGTTCCTAGTTGCACCTCTCCAACCCCCTTCCCAGCTTAGACATTGTTTCTCCCCTCCTATCCTAAATCCTTCTCAAATAATAGTGTAGTATTGAGCTTCCACCTTTGTGGATGCCATAACCTAATCATCCATTGACATGAAAATAACAATTCACAATATTTTCAATTCAATCAAAAACTTATAAAACAAAACACTAGCAACCCAAACCCTCGATGAAAAATTCGCGGCATAAAATATTAAAATGTATTAAACACTTTTAATGTAAAAAATATTAAATTATTATATTAAATTATAAATAAGTTAGTACAAAATAATTATTGAAATAGTTAATCGTGTCATAAACAAGTTTATTTGTTAAGAACTCTATACCCAAACTTGACCCAATTAGTAATTGTGTCATATCATTATGACCCATTCATTAATCGTGATATTTTAAATTAACTCGAGATTGCTAACTCTGTCTGTTTATGTCAAGTTGACAAGTTGTGTCAAAAATTGTTCGCCTAAACGATATATGATACAAATCATTTCTTTCTCTCAGCTCCAAGGGTTGATGGTTAACCTAGCAAGCTCTTGTGAATATTTCTTTCGTTTACTCTAGACCTTATTTATCTCATAATTTTGTAAGTCTCATAGATCATTCGAATTTGGTAAGGGAATTCCTTGAGTTTTGATTATCGTCCCATACTCTGTAAATGTGAAATGATTATAGAATTATGCCCTCATAAGATAAGTCTCATCATGGTTGGATGGCGTAGGATTTGTTGAGATCTTGATGGGCTTGTGTTTCAATTGACCCTTGAATCATTAATGATAAGTGGATACCACCACTTTATGTTTGTAGAGCCAAGACCTTCCCAATAATATGTGATATGTTACATTAATGTCAAAGACATGTAATAAGGTAGGTGATCATAATGGATCTACCCTAAAATCCTATTAGTTGTATCTTTATGAGAATTTAGAGGTATTTTTGAATGTATTGATCTTCATCCTTGTGCCAATGATATGTTTGAGCGAAATTTTACTTGTCTTCAATACAATTAGAGATATTATGTTGACTGAAGACCTTTGTGTCTTCTAGTGCTCACCTAATTGAAGTGTCGTTGATCTTTGTTGCAAGATATAAAAGTCTTTTATAGGCGAAGTTTTGATCCTCTATGTCTTCATCTGTAACGATGACAAAATTTTGTTATTTCTAGGTAGGCATGGTTAATTTGGGCTTTGGTAGGATAATGCTTGGGACTGTATTAGACATAGATCTTAATGAGAGCCTTGATGGTAGCCTTTCTTAGTTCAAGTCTGCAATATAACTAACCAAAAAGAAATTTAAATTTGATTTATGTTGTAGTGCCTTAATCACTTTACCTTGATGCCTGTTAAAATTTTCATTCTCAGAAAGTTGTATTGTTATTGTTACATACTCTTTACAAGTGATATCTGTTATGATCTATCCTACTATTGAACTGTTGTCCTTTGGTTCCACCAAATCGAGTTCCACTATTAGGGTAATGGCTGTCATGTTATGTCGAGGTAGATTGATGTCTACTATTTGACTCCAAGTAAGATTTTGAATGTATCAACATTCTCTCATGCCATGATTCATCTTCTGATGATATTGTCAAAGTATATCTCTTTTAAAAAATTTCTTTTGGGCAATAAGTTGTTTGAGGATGTCGTCTTCTATTAGTTTATTAAGTATAGAATAAAGTTCCATTTCATCCTAGAAAATAGGTTATTTAGGTGGCAGCTTGTTTTGAGGCCATTTTCCATATAACTTGGTTTTGCTTTTGTTACGTGAATTTTCTTATTCTTCCACATATATGGTGTGCTGAGTTTTTATCCTTTTAGATATGCATGTCCCATCCCTAGTAGGTATATTAACTAAGAGAGATGTTTTTTCGGGCTTTTTCGATGAATTTGCTAAACATCATGAGATTCAAGTTGTCAAGGAAATTGCGATATTTAGGTAGTATATTGTTTAGGCAAAAATTCTTTCTCGTTTTTCTATTCATGAAACTCTAGCATCAAGTAGCAAAAGCATTTCACGAAGTCCTGCAGCACTACTCCGTGATATGAGGATGGAAGAATGTCATTTTTTCTTTGCTATAAAAGTATTTATGGCAGAATTAGGTGCCAAGTCCCTCCATGATCGTATAGATCTTAGTAATATAGAAGCACTGATAAGGGATTTGAAGAATTCCCTAAAGCGTAAATTTTCGTTGTGGACATGCATTCTAAGAGTGTCTATGAAATGAGTGATATGCATTTTAAGGTTACCCTCTTTGTTGTCGAACAATACTAATTTTTGAATTTTGTAACCATCTAGATGAGGTTTTTGAGTAATCTCTTTTGAATAAGGTGATAGAAATGTATATTCTACCTTCAATCTTGTTGGACTTTGTATTATTGTTTCATGATGGATATTAGGTCTCGTAGGTGGTAAAAAGTTGGGATTTTTCCATTGGCTGATTAACAGAAGGCCCCGATGTCATTATATCTAGTAATATATTTATTTTCCTATCGTCAGACAAGGTGGTGGGATAGGAGTAGTTGGGGCCATCGTAGCTTGCATGTCTTTTATCTTTTTGCACGAAAAAGTAGAGCTAATATAGTTAGTGTCTTGGTGATTACCTTGTTGCTCTTATTGGGTATTATCGAGTGATAGGGGAGGTATTTATGTCTATGGAGTAGCCAAAAATATCGTAAAATAACTTTACTTAAGCACACATTAGATTCTAAGTCATTGTTTGCTTGAACAAGTTTAGAAGTGTACTTAATGGGCTTTGATACTGCTGGGTCTTCGAATTCAAGTTGAGCTTTCGTACTTCGTTTGAGTTGTATGGAGTAAGGTCCATCACACACTGTTGGATCTCATTGGGTGGCCTAAGAATCATGATGTTAAGATCTTAGAGAGTTAGACTAGTTGACTAAAAAGATTTGCTATCGTTGTTATTGTAGTATTAAACAAGGCACGAGACTTAAATTATGAATTCATGGTGTATGGAAGCGAGATAGCCCTAGTACCAATGAAAAGGAATATGAATAACAAATATAGGTCATAACCATTGTAAGGTTTGATTAATATTGTTTAGATGCACTATCGATAATATACAATAAGTCTGGTTTCGACTTGAGAGATATAAGGTTGCAAGAAAGGTACTTTGGGGTGTTAGGGAATATTTATTTACGGTGAAACCTATCACCTAAAACATAGAATCATTAATGTCAGATCATCAAGAATAAATCAACATAAAAGCCGAAGCGTACCTGAATCTATAGTCTGAAATTGCTCTCTAGAATCATGTGGTTGGCTTTTCAGATTATCACGTTCTGCTTGAGAGTCATTTGTTTCTCTCTAAGTATAATATAATGATGAGATATTAGGAAAATAACATTATGTGTAATTTGGGGACCATAACCCTTTTATATATAAGATAATTTTCCTACTATCTTAAGGTATTTCTATTTTAGCCCATCATAAAAATAGAAATTACCCTTTAGTCTCTACACATTAAAAGCCCACATTCTATTAGATACATCAAAGCCCAATTATCAAAAATCTTAGTAGATCACTTTTAATTAGGGCTTAATTTTATTTGACAGTCCACAAAACATAATTATTCACATATAAGCCTAATGTTGGATTAAGGATCCAACAATCTCCCATTTGGGCTAAATGTATTACCTTATAATAATGCTTTGCAAAAAATAACCAAAACGATCTCAACTTTACTGTCATAACCAAAATGTATCTATAACCAATCTGATTCATCAATTATACTGACATAGGATCAAAGCGGTCTTTGTTATAGCTGTCGTAACTCAACCTATCAATGGTCACATATATTGATACAACTAAATGACATGGATTATGATGTGGATGTGTAGCATGGGAATTACATGCAGTGTGATCTTAACATACCTATTTCCAACTGATCCACCTTAAACATTAGTGAGATCAAACTATACTAGATTCAAAGTGTAAATAAACCACAATTTTATTTTTACAGAAAATAACCTCAAAATATTCATAAACTATAATAACTGAAAAATGTTTGTTATCATAAAGCATATAAAATTACAAACTCCCACTAAAACTGGATATCATCAAATGACATAACACCCATACGAGCAGTATGTTCATGAAACACTTTAGGTGGCAAACCCTTAGTGAACAGATCCGCAACCATGGAGTTTGTTCCGATGTGCTATATAGACAACACTTCACTCTTTACTCTTTCTTTAACAACTAGGAACTTGATGTCTATATGTTTTGACTTCGTCAAACTCCTATTGTTGTTGGAATACAGAACTGCTGACTTATTGTCACAAAATAGCTTAAGTGGTCTTTCAATACCATCCACTATGCCCAGCCCTGTGACAAAATTTCGCAGCCATACTCCGTGATTGGACACCTCAAAACATGCTATGAACTCTGCTGCCATGGTAAAAGAGGTTGTTTAGCACTCTTCCAAGAGATGGCACCTCCAGCTAGCAGAAAAATATAGCCTGACGTAGATTTCATACTATCCTGGCATTCAGCAAAATCAGAGTCGGTATATCCAATGATCTCAAGCTTATCCAACTTCTGATATGTGAACATGTAGTCTTTTATTCTCTACTCCTAGATTGCTTAAATATCTCCCCAACATCCTAGTAATATACTCAATATCCGGTGTACAAACCTGAGCATACATCAGACTCCTTACTGCTGAGGCATAGGAAATCTTCTTTATTTCCATTTTCTCAATGTCATTCTTAGGGCACTGTTTGAGACTAAACTTGTCTCCCTTAGCGACAAGAGTATCACCTGGTTTGTAATCTTGCATGTCATATCTTTTGAGAACCTTTTCGATATAGCTCTTTTGTGACAATCCTAGAATACCCCGAGAGCAGTCTCGGTGTATCTGGATACCTAATACAAAATAGACGTCACCAAGATCTTTCATCTCAAAATTCTTAGTTAAAAATCTCTTGGTTTCCTGCAATAAGCCTATACCGTTGCTAGTAAGCAATATGTCATCGACATATAAAACCAGGAAAATATATTTGGTCCTACAGAACTTATGGTATATACAATCATTGACTAAATTCATCTCAAAAACCGAACGAGATGATCACTTGATGAAACTTGAAATACCATTGTCGAGATGCTTGTTTGAGCCCATAGATGGATTTCTTAAGTTTGCAAATCATATTCTTTGGGTCTCCCGACATAAAATTTTCTGGCTGCATAATGTAAATCGTCTCATCAATGTCACCATTGAGAAACGCCGTCTTTACATCCATCTGATGTAACTCAAGATTGAAATGCGCCATTAATGCCATTATGATCCTAAAAGAGTTTTTCGAAGAAACTGGAGAGAAAGTCTCTTTATAGTCGATGCCTTCTTTTTGTGTAAAGCCCTTTGCGACAAGACATACCTTGTACCTTTCCACATCACCTTTTGAATCCCTTTTGGTTTTAAATATCCATTTGCAACCAATGGGTTTCGCACCTTTTGGCAATGGGATAAGATCCCACACATTATTGTCCTTCATGGACTTAATCTCCTAATTCATAGCATCAATCCACTTTTGAGAGTTAGAACTTTCAATGGCTTGATGGAATTTGATAAGATCATCTTCCATCACTCCAATATCTACCTCATGTTCTTAGAGAAATATAATGTAATCATCTGACAATGTACTTCTTTTCTTTATAGTATATCTCCTTAATGGCATATGTTCTTGAGGTGTTAGAGCTTGTTCTTCCCGAACAATTTCTTGAATGGGAGGTTCTCCGACATTGTCTTGATTTGTATCTTGAACAAGGTTAGGAATTGAATCCTGATCAATGCCAATAACACCTGTGGGAATATCAACATATTCCTCTTCAAAGACAAAGTCTCTAACCTTGTCTCCCCCCGCAAGCATGATAGACCTGGTCATTTCCTAACTAGAAAATCAACTTAGCTCTGGGATCATAAAACTTGTACCCCATAGATCTTTCAGATTATCCAATAAAATAGCAACTTATCGTCCTTGAGTCCAGTTTCTTTTCATTGGGCCTATAAGGAGTTTTGGCAGTTACTTTAGTTGGAACTCTATTAAGGATATATGCTGCAGTCTTAAGTGCTTCGCCCCATAGAGATTCTAGTAAGGTAGAATGACTAATCATACTCCTCACCATGTCTTTAAGCGTCATGTTTCGCCTTTCAGCAACACCATTCATTGTGGATGAACCCGGCATGGTGTACCGTGGGACGATACCATATTCCTCTAGAAACTTAGCAAATGGCCCTAGACGTTGTTCACCTGAGTTGTCATATCTGCAATAGCACTCACCACCACGGTCAGATTTGACGATTTTAATCCTTTTGCTGAGCTGGTTCTCAACTTTAGCCTTGTAATTTTTGAACACATCCAGAGCCTGCGATTTTTCATAAAGGAGATATATATAGCCATATCTGGAAAAATCATCAATGAACGTTATAAAGTATTGTTGACCATTCCAAGCAACTATAGGAAATGGCCCACAAATGTCCGTATGTATAAGTTCTAAGACATCCAGTGTCCTGTTGGCTTCAAATCTCCTTTTGTTGGTTTGTTTTCCCTTTATGCAGTTAACACAAATATCAAAATCTGTGAAATCTAAGGGAACAAGAATTTCATCTGACACAAGTCTCTCTATTCTCCGTGTAGAGATATGACCTAATCGCTTGTGATATAATGCAGCCGAATTCTCATTTGTTAATTTTCTCTTAGTGCCATGTGAACTTAAGTGCAGGGATTTATTAAATGAAATAATTGTGTCAAGTGAATAATGATTATCGTAACCTGATAAAGAACCGAAACCAACTAATTTTGAATCATGAAACAAACTAAAATTTTCATTCCCAAATGAACAAGAATAACCAAATTTGTCCAAAGTAGAAATAGAAATCAAATTCCGTCTAAAAGACGGTACAATAAATGTCTCATCAAGATCCAAATAAAATCCAGTCTTTAACAATAATCTAAACTTTCCAATTGCCTCAACTTGTACTATCTTGTCATCGCCCACATAGATGTATCTTTCAGCATCATTTGGCTTTCGGTAACTCAGACAACCCTACATAGACACACTGATGTGAGTTGTTGCACCAGAATCTATCCACCTCGTGTGTCTAGGCACCGAAGATAAACTAACCTCAGAACAAACCAAGTTAAGAAGCATACCTTTCTTAGTACGCTATGTGTGATAGTTGGTGCATTGCTTTTTCTTATGCCCTTCAGCTCCACAGTAGAAACAACCATTTCTTTCAGAATCATTTGATTTCTTTTGCTATTTCTTTTGAGGTGTTGTATCTGCAGCATCTTTATCCTTCTTCTTTCTCTTGCCTTTGTCCTTAGGGTGTGAGGTTAGGTGAGCACTTTCTGTCTTTTCTTGCTTTAGCCTTTTCTTTTTATGAACACAATGTGAGATAAGTTCATTCAAAAACCAAGTCTCTTTTTGACAGTTGTAGCTTACCTTAAACTGACTGAATTGTGATGGAAGAGATATCAGAACTAAACACACCAACAAGTCATAAGAGATGTCAAGTTTAAGTGCTTTTAATCTTGAAGCAAGATGAGACATCTCAAGAATGTACTCCCTGATATTACCTTTACCCTTATACCTCATTGAAAGTAGATTTGTCAAAAGTGTACACACTTCAGCCTTTTCATTCTTGACAAACTACTTTTCAATATCAGCAAGAAAATCCTTAGCAGTATTAATCTTTTCAGACATAGTGCCCCTAAATGCTTCTAGAATGGCTCTCTTCATTATCATCATGTACATGTGGTTCGATTTCTCCTACCTTTCTTTCTCCCTCCTATCATCAAAGGTACTCTTATTTGTAAGAGATGGGGGACAATCTTCCCTTAATGCAAGATCAAGATTCATGACCCCGAGAACTATCTCGAGGTTCTCCTTCCATGACTTGAAGTTTGAGCCATTTAACAAAGGAATAGAGTTGATGTTGGCAGTAATATTAGCAAGAGTCAAAGCTAAATCAGAGAATAATAATCAATAAAAAAAATGCTCATGTAAGTCTTAAAACAAAATTAAATTCAAATAAGATAAATCTCATCTTAAGATACCAGACACTACATTAATATTTTATCTTTGGACAAAATATTAACTAGTAAGTGATATCTTGATGTAGTAATCAAAACACTGATAATAAGAACATATCGAAAAATAAACCTTTTTTTGGGCCGATTTATTATTCATATGTAAAACTAAATAATCATCACATATTTATTACCACAAAATGTACATATAATTCTGTTAAATATTAACTTTCCTTTGGACCAATTAATATTCATATAAGTCACATGTACAAAACCATTTATATTTCAAAATAAAATTAATTTCCACAAGAGATGTCACTTTGGCGACGTGTTGTTGCAATTAATTTATGTCAAAATATATATATACCATAATAAATCAATATTTGAATTTAATAATGCACCAAATTAATCATTAATTAATAATAATAATAAAAATTAAAATTAAAAAAATTTTGTTTTTTAAAATTCGGGTCAACGGTCAACTATTGATCGTTGACCGTTGACCGCTCTTTCTTGTCAGGTCACAGGCTGGATCGAGTCGGGTTAACCCTACTAGGGTCCTGCTCCAGCCCAGACCCGGTCTTCTTCTAGCAAGAGAAACCCTAGGATTTCCCCTAGGGTTTCTAGCGACCAAAACGGCCGCCCCTGCTTATATAAAAAACAAGCGATCGCTTGACCGCTGCCACTACATGCTGCGGCTAGGTGGCCGCAGCTTTGACCTACCGACGCGGTGAAGGGCTTGCACTGATCTTTCGTTGTCGGCGATGAGCAACCGCCGGTCTCACCCGTTTTTTTTTTTTAAAACTTATGTGCGGTGGCCATGGTCGTCGCCTTCCTTCTTTGTTGTAGCCATCAGGCCGTGGTTTATCTCGTCGGCGCGACCTGATGGCCACACCTAAAATCCCTACGCCGACGGTGATGAAACCACCGGCCACAATAACAAATAAATAAATATATATATATATATATTCATAACTTAATTCAACAAAAATTATATACAAATATATCCATACTCAAAACCATTCAGAATTATTGATCCTAATTTATTTTGTATTTATTCTCAATGATTCAACATGAATAGGCTCTGATACCACTTGTTAGGGAATATTTATCTGCGGTGAAAATTATCACCCAAAACATAGAATCATTCATGTTAGATCATCAAGAATAAATTAACATAAAAGCGAAAGCATACTTGAATTCATAGTATGAAATTGCTCTCTAGAATCTTGTGGTTGGCCTTCCAAATTATCACATTCTGCTTGAAAGCCCTTTATTTCTCTCTAAGTATTTTTTGATAATGAGATATCAGGAAAATAATATTACATATAATCTGATGACCATAACCCCTTTATATATAAAATAACTTTCTTGTTATTTTAAAGTATTTTTATTTTAGCCTATCATAAAAATAGAAATTACCTTTTAGTCTCTACACATTAAAAACCCATATTCTATTAGATACATCAAAGTTCAATTACCCAAAATCTTAGTATATTACTTTTAATTATGACTCAACTTTATTTGACAGTCCACAAAACATAATTATTCACATATAAGCCCAATGTTGGATTAAGGATCCAACATGGGGATCTAAAAGTAACTAGGTTAACGCTTATGAGTATATGAAAGATGTAAGAAAGTTAGGGTAATGACTAAGGTTGATTTTCACGATGGAAAGCAGTTGGAAAACAAGAATTATTACAATTTTGCTAAGTTCGACGCCAAGGAGAGAAGATTGATCCCATCAACACGTTGTTTCAAGACGTACTCCTCTCTCTCTAGATTGTGATTCAAAGATTCTAAGATGTCATGTAAGATATCTTGTATGTGAAGTTATGCTTCCTCTTATAGTGTATGTTGTGTGATTGTAATGGAATATAATTAGACCATGTTATTGTAGTTTAATGCAAGTTATTTTCCTAAGACAAATATTTACTTAAGAATAAAATTATGTGTAATTTAGTCATATCTAAGAGAGCTATTTGAAGATTTATATTTTTTTAAATTATTCTAAATTAATTAAAATAAATATTTATGCTTAAAAATAAATTTTTGGACTTTTATATTCCTTATACATTAGTCTAATCATATAATAGAATGTTTAAGTTTAAGTTCTCCCTAAGTGTGATAGACCAAAATCAATATGTTAATTTAAACCAAAACTTGGGCTTACAGAATTTAACTTTTAAACCTACTTAACTTTTAAACCACAACTCACAAATGTCATAGTTTGTAACATAGATGTTCACTCAAGCCAAATGTCAATTCTCAGGTACCAACGAGGGGAATGAGTTCATCATTTCAATTAAATTATCTTAATAAAGATAGTATTGATTTTCCTTAAAAAATTATTAATCGATTTCTAAGTGAGAATAAAAACATAATGAGCTAATTCTCTTTCGTCACGGTGCAATCAAAATTTATGGTAGGAGGACAAAATTTTACATACATTTATTTAAAAAAAGTATAATTTCTTACAATCTGTGTCAGATAATTATAGTGTAGTCAAAGTTTATATATCTTTTACCTTGTAAAATATCATGATCTTTATTTATTTCGAATTTCTGTCGTCAGGGACCTAGCATTCTGCCTCACGCGTAACCATAATTTCTTTCTCCAGAATTATCACTTTCATTCCCCTTCCCTTCCGTTCTTTCTGCCGGAACTGAAAAGAGGAAAATCCAAATTAAAAAAGATCATTTACGTGTATAGTGTGCAGGGATGGAGAAACTGCAGAGAGGCATGGAAGAATAATTCGTGTATAGTGTGTAGGGATGGAGAAGTCATTGATAGCGGGGTATGGAGAAGCTGCAGAGAGGCATGGAAGAATCATTGGTGTATAGTGTGCAGGGATGGAGATGTGCAGGGATGGAGAAGTCATTGATAGCGGGGTATGGAGAAGCTGCAGAGAGGCATGGAAGAATCATTGGTGTATAGTGTGCAGGGATGGAGAAGTCATCGATAGCGGAGCACGAAGAAGCTGCAGAGAGGCATGGCAGAAGCGAATAGAATTAATATGGAGGTTGTAGAATATTGATTTCGAGTTTTTATTTTTATTTTTTTCATTGTTAAACATACCGTTACTTCATGATATTATATATTGGGGTCAAACTTGGCTGCGTTCATCCAAGAGTAGTAATTTGAATTGAGAAAAAATGACATGATTAATCATTTTAACTCGTTTATAATGTTTTAAATAGATTTATTTGATATGTTTTACATTTTAAAAGTATTTATTTATATTTATCATATTTTAAAAAATATTTTAAATTTTATTTAAAATAAAAGGGAAATTTCCCTTTTCCCCTTCAGGTTTGATCGAATTACCCATTGTATCCCTGATGTTTCAAAATTATCCCGTTACATCTTTCCGTCTACCCACTTAACGGTAAAATGATTTATATAGGGGTATAGTTGTCTTTTAATATAACATTAACTTTTAAAATGAATGTGGACATGTGTAGTTAATTAAAATTACATTTATTTATTAAATTTTTCATTCTTTTTATTTTTTCTATTTTCTTTTATCTGCATCCAAAATCATCAAATCTATTTTCTTTCTCTTTTGTTTTGTTTCCATCTGCAACCATCAGACCTAAATCAAGGAAAATCGCCAGATCTGGATGTCTCGTGGCCGTATGCGGCAGTGAAGGAAGTGGAGGAGGGTGGGGATAAGGTGGTAGTGGTGGGAAAAAATCATCAGATCTGGATTTGCCAGGGCCATGTGCGGCGGTGAAGGAGGGTGGAGGTGAGTTGGTAGTGATAAAGAAAAATCACCAAATCTGGATGTGCCAGTGGTAGTGGTAAGGGTGGCGAAGGAGGGTGGTGTCTTTCGCGAATCTTGAAGGCTAGCCTGCGGAAGAGTTTCAGCGGTCAATTGCTTCATTTTAAACGAAGACAGCACCACCACTGTGAGAGGACACTGCCACTGCCGGGTTTTCAACCCCATATGTGCTGCTACTTAAATCACTAGTTTTGCCGATAATAGACCTGGAAACTGTAATGATATAGAACTAGTACAAACTGTACAATTATAGATAATTATCTTTTTCTCTACTCCATTTTTTCATTTTCATTCAATGAAAAATATGTTGCAATTTGATTGGCGCAGTTATAATTATGGCTAGATTTTATGCTGCAATGTGGGGAAAGTCCAATTAAGAAAAGACCACTGATGAATCGGATAACAAACTTGAGATGAAGTAGAAATGGTTTTTCATTTTGTTGGAACCTTGTTCATCACTTAATTTTCGTTTTGGAATTTAAGAATTGGCAATGATAAGTGATATATTTTTCATTAATTTGGATGATAAAATGGAGTAATTTTAAAATTTGTAAAATTTTTAACATCTAATTAAAGAAATATTGCATCTTGCCATACGCTCTTAAATTATGAGTTAATTTTTTTTATAGAATTATGATTTTCAATTTTTTAAAAAAGAACTATATTTTATATAACTTTAATTTTTTATTTTACCTCAAAATAAAAAATTAAAGTTATATGGGATCCACGTCTGATTATGGGTCCATTTGTTTTCTTGATTTGTGACATAAGGCTACTATGGTAAAAATACACTAAAAGATGGATTTATCGTTAAGTGAATAGACGGAAGGACGTAACGGAATAATTTTGAAACATCAGGGATGCAATGGGTAATTCGATCAAAACTGAGGGGGAAAAAGGGAAAGTTTCCAAATAAAATTATTGGTATTTGAATAGGTAATATTTTAAATATTTTAAAATATATAAAAAAATATTAAGCAAGTAATATGATTATAATCTATTTAATCTGTTTAATAATCACGTTGAGTTTTGGTTTTTAAATTTTAACATGATTATCAAACGTACACTTTAAGTTACCCTAAATATATTATATCTTAATTTGACATGTATAAATACAAATATACTAACTTGAATTGTTTTTTAAAATTGATTCACATATAATTTTAAAAAGAAAAAAGAACATCCAAGTCCCTAAAATTTGATTTATTAGAATGATTAATTCTAATGATTTTAAAAATATGTATAAAAATCTCAATTTATTTAAAAATAACGATTATATCATTATCAGTAATAATTATTTATATTATTTTATTAATATATTTTTAATAATTTTATAAAATTTTAAAAATTTAATAATTATTTTTTGAATAATTATTATTGATAAGAGTATAATCGTTATTTTAGAATCTTTATAAATATTTTTAAAATTATTAGAACTAATTAGTTTATTAAATCAAATCATAAGGATTTGAGTGTCATTTTTTCTTCTAAAAAATACAAAATATAATGCATATTATAAGAAATTGAACATTTTTACTCAAATTTGTTTGGTGGGATCGACTTAATCAAAATATAATTTAAAAAAGAATATATAATTTTCAATAAAATGTGGGAAGAATTGAACCTTATAGTTAAATATGTCGAAAATAATTTTAAAAGTTAATTCTTAATAGAAAAAAAATGTATGCGATAAAATTTGAACCTTGTAATCTAATCTCTGTGTGGAATCGACTCGAATAAAATATAATCTTTTTAAAAATAATAATTGAATTTTTATAGTCAATCTGTTGGGTGGATTCAACCTGACCTAAATATAATTTAAAAATGATTATATACCTTCTTAAAAAATTAAAAAATAACGCATATATTGAGAATTGACTTTTACACTTATGAACCAAGCGTAAAAGTTACACCACCGAGCCAATGTAATAAATACAGTGTCAAAACCACCGTTAATAAGGGTGGTTGGTACCCTTAGCTTTGATTTCGAGGCTTTAGGTTTAATTTCTCCTATCTACATCGTGGAGACTAATTTCTTATCAAAAACAAAAAATTTGAAGGTGAATTTTATTTGATTTTGATGTAAATTTTTAGACAACGTCAAATTAAATTCATTTAAAACTCTCAATTTTTATTAAATTTTTAATGTAACATCGATAGATTATAAATATAATTTATAATAAAAAGTAATTAATATGTTATATATTTTATTATAATTTTTTTTTGTAAAATCATCCTATTTTACACTAAATTTACGTAAATAATCATGTTTTAATCAAATTAACCAAACAACTAATTCTTGGACAAATAGCCATCTCAACTTTTCACTTCACATTTTTACATTCTTATTCTCTATAAAATTTTAGAAAATCCTAATAGTTTCCTAAACCTTAACTCTCCATTGCACTGAAAAGCAGCAAAGGCGGCCGTGACAACGATGAGGACAGAGGTCACATTAACAAAAGGCAGAGATTTGAGAAGGCCATAAACAAGAGGACCTTTTTTTTTTCCGATGAGCCTTCATAATTTATTTCGTGTTTTCCAGCATAAATTAAGTGGAAATGTAATTTGGGATGTTTGTAATGTGATTGAGGATGTTTTAAATGTGACTTGGAATGTAATTTGTGATGAAGTGAGACAATGATGTTTTTTTGTTCTTTTGGACAAATGCGTTGAATCAAGATGATATGTGATTGTTTTGGCCTTGATTTTTGTTGTTTGGTGTGATGTTTTGGCAGAAATTTTGGTTGATTGTTTCCAAAAATCACTATGCCAATCGTTTTTTTAAAGTAGAAATTAAGGAACCTAAAAATTATTTAAGTAGACATTGTTTTATTTTAACAACACAATAGTATTTGTTAGTTTATTTGAAATAAAATTTTGAGTCTATGATTATTAAGAAACTATAACAACACAATGTAATAAAATTGGTTTAGAATTTACATGCCTAACATAACATTTAATTACGGGGTTAATTCTTTTTTCCCTCCCAAGGTTTTTGCAAATACTCCTCCAACTCTCTGAGGTTTAAAAGTTTATCCATTAAGTCTATCTGTCAGTTGGGATAACGAAAAATTCCACCTCTGGAGTGTTTTGACTCTAATACCCTTGAATGATTAATTTAATTTTTAATTTTATCCACATCATGTTAAAATAATAGGTCCCACCACTAATAAATACTTAAATAAATTACATTTATTACTTTTAATGCAATAGTAAATAAATTGCACTTCTTAATATTAAAAAAACTTCAAATTATTTTTGTAACATTAATTTTCAAACCCACTTATTACAATAGCCATTGCTCGTCTCCCTCATGCTCGCCTCCCCCTCCATGGTCATCACTTTCACCTCCTTCGTATAACAATTGAGTCCCACCTTCTCCGTCGCTTGTAGTGGTCGCTGTTGGTGCCTTCGAGTTGTCCATTATCAGGGATGTGGTAGTTATTAGAGCGTGGGTGATTCGATTTTTTTTTTTTGTAAAAATCCAGTAATTGACTTTTGGTAAAAATTCAATTGGAATATTTTTTCTTGTCTGGGATATTTTTTTCATTTTTGTGATGCTTTTGGTTGCTGATGATGGGTTAGTATGCAGGTTTGATTTTTTTTTTTAATGTTCGTATGGAGATTATGGGCAATTTGAGTCTACTTTTACTCTGTATTGGCAATCATACCATTGCTAGTGTTGCTGCCATTGTTGCTGAAACTACAACCTTCCCAGTTCTGGATTCCATTGATATCACTTGAAGGATGTCAGAAGTAAACTAATCGAGCGCTTCAGGCGTATCGGCTTTTGAATTATTGAAATTAAGGCAAAAAGAAGAATTTGTGCTCATCCCCGTATGATTGAAAATTATTTTTTATTATGCATTAGAATTTCATTTAATTTTTAATATTTAATTTGAAAATACTATGTATTTAACCTTAAATAAGTAAAAAAATACAATTTTTTTAGTGTGCACTTATTATTCTTCATTTACTTTTTATTTTGTTGTATTAAAATACAATTTTACCCTAAAAAAGTTAATTGTACCATTAATTAAACTAATGGATGGAGCGAATGGGTAAAATTTTAAACCTTAAGGGATAAAGAGGTATTTGCAAAAACCTTTGGGGGAAAAGAGAATATGCCCTTTCATTGCATAATATTTTGTTTTTGTTTTCTTTTTTCATATAATAAGAAAAATGGGCAAGTTGATGAAGAAACTGAAGATCAACACTGCTAACTTTGGAACTCCTACCTCATTATTGCATTCATTGATGGTGGATCAGATTCGGCGGAAACTTACTGCCAAACAGATTAAGCTTTTTAGGCAATTTTTAGACATCAATAGGCTAAGTTTTACATGCGACCTTGCCTATTACATGATGTTGCATAAGGTGCACATAGTTGTATTGGAAGGTGGAAGGCTTAAATCATAAATGAAGAAAAATTTACTAGAATTAATTATACACAAAGAAGAAGGGGGAAGCTTACAATCTTATTGATTTTTAATTTTTAACTTGATATATAATGAAAGAATTCACTCTTATTTATAGTACGACATCTTCTTAATAAATAGTTAGGATTATAACAAAAAATATTTAATCTAATGACTATAAAGTTTCTTCTAGAAATATTTATAATAATATCTAGGTATTTACTACAATTATCTAGATTTTTATTATTAAATATTTAGATAGTTATAAAATAAATATCTAGATATTTTTTTACAAATTTTTAGAAATTGGGTCACACTATTCCTAGGCCTAAATCTTACAAACCCAATTTATTTAGGATTAAATCAAGTTTAATTTTCAACACCCCCTTTAAACTTGATTTAGTGACTTCTAGCATTTTTAGTAATGTAAAAGATATCTCATTCTTTAAAGGTTTGGTGAAGATATCAACAATTTAGTCTTGTGTTTTTAGGTACTCCATTTGTACATCCTTTCTAGCAATGCACTCCTTTACATAATGGTAACGAGTGTCAATGTGTTTGCTTCGATTGGGGAACATAGGATTCTTTGTCAACGCCATAGTTGATTTATTGTTAACATAAATCTTAGTTGATTTATCTTGTGACCATTCTAACTTTTTCAAGAGATTTCTTAACCAAATTGCATGGAAAACACATGATGTAGCAGCCACATACTTAGCTTCACATGTTGAGAGAGTGACTATTGATTGCTTCTTTGACATCTAAGTGAAAAAAGTCTCAACTATAAAAAATGCTAATCCAGTTGTGCTTTTTCAATCATCTATGTCTCCACCCCAGTTGTTGTCATTGGCTAAATCCAACAAGTTTGTAATAATTAGAAAATGAGTAAACTAAAACAAAATCAATTGTACCTTTGAGATAGTGAAGAATTCTCTTTGCACCTTTGAAATGGGTGGTTGTTGGCGTCTCCATGTAGTGACTAACTAGCCAAGAACATAGAGGATATCAGGTGTTTGCAAGTTAAGTAACATAGACTTCCAACCAAGCTCTTGAAAAGGGTTTAATATACTCTTTCTCCTTCATCATGCTTTGACAGCTTTACTCTATATTCCACTGGCATGCTTATCAGCTTATAGTCATCCATCTTGAATCTCTTGAGGATCTTCTTTTATGTAGCTTTTCCGTGAGATGAAAATTCAAGCTTTCTTATGCTTAACTTCGATGCTAAAGTAGTAAGCCATTAATCCAATGTCAGTCATCTCGAACTACTTGGTCATGGCTTTGTTGAACTATTTAAATATACTGGGATTGCTTCTAGTAAAGATCAAATCATCAACGTACAGATAAACGATTATAATTTCTTCATCTTTGATCATGATATAGAGTGCATGCTCATAGGAGCATTTGGAAAAACCATTATTTTGGAAGTATTTGTCTATCTTGCTAGTCCATGCTCTTGGTGTAACCCATAGAAAGCTTTTTTCAACTTGAAGACTTTGTCTTTATGACCCTTTCCTTCATAGCCTAAAGGTTGCTTGATGTAGATTTCTTCTTTGAGTACTCCATTAAGAAAGGTAGACTTTACATCCATTTAATGAATTTTCTATTTATTTTGAGTTGCTAAGGATATGATTAGTCTAATAGTTTCTAATCAAGCAACAGGAGCAAATACCTCATTATAGTCAATTTCAGCTTTTATCAACCAGCCTTGCCTTGTATCATTCAATTTCTCCATTTATATTCTTCTTCACCATATACACCTATTTGAAATTGATGGCTTTATTTTCTTTAGGAAGAGTGGCAAGTTACCATGTGTCGTTATTCCCAATGGCTTTGATTTCTTCTTGTCTATTGTAGCTTTCCATTTTTCTTGTCGCACAACTTCTTGGAAGTTCACTAGTTCACAGTTAGCAAAGAGACAAAAAAAGTAAGATTATCCATCCTCTCAGTCACCTTATAGAGATCTTAGAGACTCCTTGTACGTTATTCATTTATTTCATTTAAATAAAATGGTGGTGAATTATTACCATCAACTCTTATTGGTGAACTGGGTGGTGTTGCAGGCTCTTATTGCCTTGTTGGTGTCTCCTTATTTTCTTTAAATTGGGGAAGGAAATTGAAATCATCTATATTAGAACAAAAATCTCATTTTCCCTCTTCATCAAATATCACATCTTGACTAATCATGACCTTCTTGTTATTTGGATTGTATAGCTTAAAGCCTTTTGAACTTGAGTCATAGAAGATGAAGATAAAATTGTTGCTTTATCATCTAACTTTGTTCTTCTTTCATTATGTACATGCATATAACCTATGCTTCCAATATCTCTTAAATGAGAGATATCAGGATTTCTTCCACTCCAAGCTTTTTATGGTGTCCTTTCCCACACTCTTCAATTAGGAGATCTGTCGGACAAATACAACTCACATGGTTCAGATTCAACCCCAAATTCTTTTGGTAATTTCTTACTTTGAAGCATGCTTCATGCTATATCGAGAATGGTTATATTTTTCCTCTCAGCAACACCATTTTGTGAGGGGGATCTTGGAACAGTTAGAAGATGACAGATTCTCTTTGCATCACAGAATTCTTGAAACTTTTTTAAAGTGAATTCTTCTCTTTGTTCGAATCTCATGACCTTGATTTTGCATCCACTTTCATTCTCCATAAATGCTTCAAATATTTTGAACATGCCAAAAACTTTGAATTTCTCTTTAAATATATCCATGTTTTTCTTGAATAATCATCAGTGAAGAGAAGGAAGTAATTACTCTTACCTAGGGAGCTTGGCTTGATAGGACCACACGCATCGGTATGTATAAGTTCGAGTGGATTCTTGGCTCTAAAAGTCAACTCATTTGGGAAAGTCATTCTAAATTGCTTCCTAAGTAGACACCCTTCGCAAAGCTGGTCAGGATGATTGATGAAAGTTAGTCCTCTCACCATTTTCTTCTTGGATAACAACTTCAGTCCTCTAAGGTTGAGATGCCCAAGTCGAAGATGCTATAACTATGATGTATCCCTGTAGCTAGTCATGAAACATTTTGCTACATGATTTTGTATATTTAACAAGAACATTTTATTCTTTAACATTACCACCTTTGTAATTAAATTATTTTTGCTATCTCTTATAGAAAGGCTATAATCTTTCATACAAATATCATAACATTTTTTTAAGAGTTGACCCAGGCTTAAAATATTATTTTCATATTGGACACATATTAAACAGTTGAAATAAATTGATGTCTTCCATCTTTTAAGTGAATAAGGATGTTACCTTTTCCTTTTATAAATATTTTGGACTCATCTTTAAAGGAGACATTGCCACTCACCGATTCATCAAGCTCCACGAACATATCCTTGCTTCCATACATGTGATTGCTTGCGCCAGTATCAAGGTACCATATATTAATGCTGCAATAATGTTTTTTCTTCTTGGCTCTTATTTTCTACATAGTTTGCCTTCTCATCAACTTTATTATTGGAAGCTCTATACTTGAAAGCATAATGGCCAAACGTTTGACAATTGTAACATTTAACTTGAGTTTATCGTACCCTAAGTTTAGATTGCCTTTTCCATGACCTTTTGTTGAGCGTTCTCCTCTATCATTTTTGTTGTTGTTGTTATAATTCAAAGGTCTTCTCCATCCTCATCCATGTCCACATCTACATCCATATCCACATCCACGGCCTTGTCTTTAACCATTTCCTTTTCCACGTTGGCCTCTCTCATTGTCGAAAGTTTCTTCCTTATCTTTAAAGGTGAGCTTTGTTTGGAGAACTTGTTCTAAGGCTTCTTGCTTTCTCTTTTGCCTTTCTTCATATGCTTATAATGAGCCCATGAGTTCTTTAATGATCATGGACTCTAAATCTTTTATTTCTTCAATTGTTACAATGATATGCTTAAATTTTGAATCTATAGATCGAAGTATTTTTTTCTATAATTCGAACATTACTTAAGTTTTCTCCGTTTCTTTTGAATTGACTAGCAACTACCAAAACTCTAGAAAAGTACTCAAAAATTGATTCACATTCTTTTATATATAAAGTTTCAAATTCATCTCTTAGAGTTTGAAGACATACCTTCATCACTTTTTCAACACCTTTTTATGAAGATTGAAGCATATCTCAAGCTTTTTTTGTGGTGATTGCATTTAAAATCTTCTCACAGCCATCCTCATCTAATGGTCGATAGATGAGGTAAAGAGCTTTCTTGTCTCTTTTTCTAAATCCTTTAAGAGTAAGGTGGCCTCATCTTTTGGCACATCAAACCCTTTCTCTACAACTTCCCACGTATCTTGAGCTCCTAACAAAGCCTTCATCTTGATGCTTCAATTATCATAGTTACTTTTGGTGAACATTATAACTTGGAAGAGAGTTATTCCATTGCTTACCATGGTTACTCAGGCCTTAACTCTGATACCGCTTTGTTGGAAGGTGGAGGGCTTAGATCACAAATGAAGAAAATTTTATTAGAATTAATTATAGACAAGGAATGAGGGAGAAGCTTACAATCTTATTGATTTTTAATTTTTAGCTTGACATACAATGGATAAACTCATCCCTGTTTATAGTATGATACCTCCTTAACCAACGATTAAAATTATGCCAACATACATCTAATCTAATAGTTATAAATCTTCTTCTATAAATATCCATCATAATATGTAGATATTTATTACAATTATCTAGATTTTTATTACAATTATCTAGATTTTTATTATTAAATATCTAAATATTTATAAAATAAATATCTAGATATTTTCTTACAAATTTTTAGAAATTGGGCCACACTATTCCTAAGTTACAATCTTACAAGCCCAATTTATTTTGGGTCAAATCAAGTTTAATTTCCAACAAGTTAGTGCCAAGGAGGAGATATGGTTCTCTTATATTGAGTTCGGATTGATAACTGGGATGGGTTTCATCCACAACCAATGGGAGTGATTAGTTGAGGGATGTCTATTTTTGAGATGTGCTTGTTATCACATTGAAGAATATAGATCAGGTGTACACAAAGTTTGACTTTTCATGGATGGATGTAGTAAGAATTTCATTATATATTTCCTGATCAATAGGGCCCATATGAACCATTTAGATAATTGGTTGTGGAAAATACTCGGTGATCTAGAGGAATTCAAACAGTATCCTTAGGGCAATGCTATCAACTGATGGAACTTTGTTTGCTCGCTGGGACAATGATGACCAAACAGTTTAAGAAATATAAAGAAATAAGATATACTAGTAAGGAGAGCAAGTAATTGTACAACCTAGAGGGTAAGGTTTTACTAATACATTCCAATTACTTAAACTTTTTTTTTTTTTCTGGATTCCTAACACATTATTAGCTAATGTATTCTTATTTTCAATGTAATTAATGTTCAAGATATATTTGTTACAGTTATGGATTTACGAGGCTGTTTCTTTTATTGACACGAGGTATAAGGAGAAGGTGAGCAATAAGGTCCCTCGGATGCTTAAGTGGAAGTCTAAGAAGAAGAACATTCCAAAGAGCAAAATATTTTAACTTATGTTTAACAAAAAGTGGTAAAAAATGCTTTTGGTTGTCGATATGCCTCATATCAATAATTGTGTTGTCTATTTAATTTCCTCAATAGTATTTTTATTAGAAAATTAGTCAAAATGAATTTTGACGTCGTAACTTAGGTGATTACATTAAGTCTTTTTGAATACCTTTTATTCAATCTAAATGATATAAAGTTTAAGATATACGTATTTTATTTGAAAATTTTTCAACTAACTTGATCTCCACTAATGACAATGAAATATCAATGTTATTTTTCACAATTACTTTTTTTAATAGTGGAGGATTATCACATTTCAAAATAATGTGTCCTTTTATTTATTTATTTATCTTTATAGACAATCTAGTTGTCTAATTTAAGGCTATATATATACACATATATAATTTCTCAAAAATGTAATAATGATGCCTATAACACATACAAATCATACTTTATATAACTTTTTATTAAATATAAAAGGCTACAACAACATATATTTCATTTAATAAAATGAGATGAATCTTAAATTTAATATACATATTTTTAGATAGTTACTCCTTTTATAATTAAACTAGGAATGACAAATTAGTCTCTATTATGTTATTCGAGCTATACTGATCAATATACAGTATTTTTAACTAATTTAGAACTTTTGGAAATAATAATACTAGCATGTACGACAATGATTTACAATCATAAATTAATATCAAATAAATCTATTAGTATAATTCAAAACCATACCAACATTATGATGAATTATATATCATAAGAGCTTTACATATTAATATACAAATATTATGTCCTATGCTTAAAATAGTAAATTATTTAAGAGATGCTATCACATTCCATCCCTGAGGTTTAGACTTGTATCACTTGGAGAGAAAAAATGAAAATTATATTATATATCTTCTATCACTGGGTCTTTTGTGATATGTGGCTCCCTATGATACACTAAGCACAACTTAGCCAGCAACTCTCTATTTCGCAAACTCTCTAAACTCTTGACAAGTGTTGCGTGCTAAGAAAGAATTTTGAAATTGAATAATAAGATACATAGTGTTTACGAAGGCTCCAACCTTCAACCTTTTATTATTTTGTCAAAGAAAATAGTATACAATTATGATATGTGCCTAGAGATAACTCACTCTTACTTGCTTATTCTATATAGTTTACTATCTCACTACCTATTTAGACATACAAGGTTGCGACCAATGTCTATTGTTACTTAGGGACAAATGTACAACCTATATATTGCCACGTAATGTATTTACAAAGCACAAGAGCAACTAAAGCCTCAGTAAGTGCCATTTTCCTTGATTTAAGGCACCACCATTTGATATCTATGGAGACTAGTTTCATTTTTTGTCACCTCAAGAAGACTAAGTCAACTTTGCCTTATTTCCAGCAAATGCACCCATCTCAAGGCCTTTTTAATTTCCCTTACCATTGGTTAGAGACTCCGGTCTCACAACCTACCTACTACTCTTCGTTTTCTTTCGATGCACTACCCAACTACCTTACTAGTTGCTACCTACATATGTCTACTTAATTTCTTATGAAATCTGGACTTGTCACATGATCTTGGGTATTGCTGGCCTTTGATTTTGTGTTCCCAAAACACCGATCTGTCTCAAATACTATGTGCGCCTTACATTCTTTTGCTACGTGCCCTTATTTATGATTACTAAGACCACAAATTCTACTTCTAGTTCTCTGCTACATCTCAGCTTGGTATGAGGGCTAAAGACTTAGTCTATATGTGGCACAAGATTTTAGTCAATTAAGTCTAAATAGTAAATGTATTAAAATGCCCTCAACTATACACTTTTAATTATAAAATATTCTGAGCCGTTTTTTTTTAGGAGGTTTGGCAATGTAACTAATTTTTGTTCATATTGATGTGTAAGTTAACTTATTTAACTTTAAAAAGTAAGTAAAATAACCATTATACCCTCACTAATTCAAATAACACTATTACAAAAAGGGTCTTTCTTGATAGATAATATCTATTAAGAAGGGTATTTTATGACAGTAATTTTCTATCAAAGAAGTTTTTCTATTATCAAGAATTCTCGATATAATATTATCAAGAAATGTGCAACTTTTTCGGAATTCAATTTTTTAGTTTTCCTATTTGTGCGTTTTTTTTTCGATTTTTCTTAATTTTCTTTTTCTTGTTTTCATTTTTCATTTTTATTTTTCTTTTATTTCATTTTTCACTATTATTTCTGTAATTTATTTCATGATTTTGTTAATTTTCATATAAAACATAATAAATAATAAAATAAAATTACAATAATATTATTGCCACCAAATATTATCCAAATCTCAATCCAACTAACATTAAACAACATCCCAAACCACTCCATCAGCTCAAATAAATACTTTAACATAGTCCTATTTTGAACAAACAACCCTACACTTCAAATACATCAAATAACAACGTAAGCTACAAAATCAACTCTTATTTTTTACATTTAATATGAACAAGCTGCTGACCTATTACAAAAATGCTACATGTTTTTTTACACATTTTCTTCAACAATAGCCTTACACTGTAAACACAATAAATGACAGCAAGCTGCAACTTCCTGACAGTATACAGCACCAAAAAGCAAACAACAATAAACAAAAATAATAGAAACAATAGCATACAATAACTACGACACCAGAAAAAAACAGCATAAAGCAGCAACAACTATAGCACAACACCCCTCAGTACTCAAGAATAGACAAAAACAATAGAAACAATAGCATACAACAACTACAACACCAGAAAACAACAGCATAAAGCAGCAACAACTATAACACAACACCCCTCAGTACTTTACTGTAAAAGTACTATTTTAATTAATTATTTAATATTATTTTAATTAGTTAATTAAAAGAATTTCAAATCAAACGTAGTTAAGGAATAAATCATAAAACAAGAAAAAGTGAGCAAAAATGCTAGCAATTATGACATGAGAATTATCATTCCCAAGAACAATAAATTCAAAACCAAAATATAGAAAACAAAGTTATGAGTAATTTCCTCAAATTTAAAAAGAAGACCAAAATGCTAGCTTAATGCAATATAAATGTATATATATATATATATATAATAATAATATAATATTAAGTTATCAACAATCATTATCAATGCTTAAGATTATATTTGTTATAAATCATATATTAAATATTCATCTCAATGTAAATATATTAAATTAATAATGTAAAAAATATATCTTGTAATTTATCTCAAAACTTCACCAAAGTGATGCAGAGTGAATAACAAGGTACATTTATATTGACCTAAGTAACAACTAAGGCAGTTTCCAAGAAGCAAAAATAGACTACTCGTATTAGTTACAACTTTAAGGATGAAATTCAAGAGTTGCACTAAATTCAAAACTCATGTAATCCATTAATCACCATAAGACCTCGTTTTACCAACTCTTAGAATGAAAGTATATAAAAATGCATTTATCAAGAATGTGTTTCATTTGTTCCATCACGATCTACCAAATATTCTAGAATGCTGCCCTTCCCCTTCCCCTTCCCTTTTCTCTCACTCTCTCCTTCTCTCTACAAACAATTCAGCTATACTTAACAAGAGATAACCTTATTTATTTATTTGCTTAATCACAATATTATAAACAAATGAAGAAGATTTACCAAGATCACATCCCTCACCTATTATTACCGCCATCTGTCAATTGAAGTGTGAAAATTGATAAGAAAATATAAGGTAGTAATGAATAAAAATGTGCTACACTCTAAATCAAGGGAAAAAAATTAAAAACTTTTCAGTAATCTGACTGAAAATTCTTATGTTTGGCTACAAATAAATTATACAAGATCAAGATTAAACCTTGCCAACTCCAAGATCCCCACCAATCAAAATTAAAGATCCTATAATCCAAGAAAAATAAAAAACAATTATACTTTAAAAAATCCATTTCCAGGGACAACAATTTGAAAAGCACCAATGGCATAGCTTAGAAGGATTCATACTATCAGAATAAATACTATTGAGTTAAATTTCCTTTGAACATAAGTCAATTAAAAAAGTATCTCTTAGCCACAACCTATTAATCAAATAAATATCACCAACTATAAGGGAATTAACAAAGATCTAGTAATTTTGAAAAGTTAAGATTCAAAGCAAAAAATTATAAAGACCAAGCTATAAAACCAAAAATGCAGCAAAGAATAAAATATGATAAAAAGGTTTAAGAAAGATATGTTACACTGAGAGCTCATATACTCAATCGATCAACGATTCCTTTCTCAATCCAAGTATTGAAAAAATCCATGTCTTCCTTGCAGTTATCAAAAACATGTCTCATCTTCTATACATAAAACCATAAGTCACTCTTTCACTCGAAATTATAAACTCAAATAATTTAATGCATGCAAGAATGCACTTGCATAGGCCATGTCATCATTCAGATTAGCAAATGCTAGTTCTGGCTCAATCATCTTCAATACAACAAAAATATGGTTCTCATATAATTCAAATAAAGAATAATCTGAAGGACCGGTCTTGAAAAACTATATATAAATAAATATAAGGTTAGAAAATATTGCAAAACCAAATGAAAAATGCTTACCCAAAATTTAGGTACCTTGAAGTATTAGAATTCTCCACGCGAAATGTGGGACCAAATGCATACACCTGAAAAGTATAAAAAATACATTTATTTAAAACTAAATAGAGATAAAAATTACATTTATTTAAAACTAAATAGATCATTTTCTCAATTTGTGATTAAATTGAGGACAATATGAGATAGAAAAGAAAAAAATCCATTATAAATCCAGTAAATGATCATATATTGAAAAACAAAAGAGATAAATTTGCTATTTGATTGAATAGTGACCTAGGAATTAGAAGATACTAAATAAAATTTTCATATTCAATGGCTCTATCTATGCCTTCAGATTTGTCGTATTTATATACAAGCAAGTTCAAAATCATAGGTTATATGGCAAAACCCATATTTAAAAGAGCTTCATGCAACTCATTTGATCAATTATTCCATTTTCGTCTCTCTCCACTTTCTCAAACATGCCTGCAGCAATCAAATTTAATAGCAAATTACGAAAATAAAGATAAAGTGAAAAACAGAAGTGTATTTACGAATGTGCATGCCATTTAATCTACCCTCCAAACATAACCTTAGGCAATGATCAGCTGACTCTGCCACTAAATCATCCACTCTTCCTGCAAACTCCTAGTCATCCACCATCTTCTATGTAGCTTTCTGTGCCTCTGTAACATTGCCACTTAAGACTTTCTCACCCGATATGGTGGATGCATATCAGTACCTCTAAATCGACTATCAAAAGATAAAAAGCCAAAGAACAACTATTAGAGAACAAAAGGTCAAAAAACAACTATAAAATCAAAGTCAATACCTTTAAATCAATGCCTAAAGTCTCAGCCATATGTTGCAAACCAATGAAGAGAGATCAGCAGATGTAGATGTGGCGGATACAGAGGTGACGGCTAAAGAACAAGGTTAGATGGCATGGGATTTGGTGTCGATGAGAAACCATAATTCAACGTATTCAATGGTGCTATTTGGACAATAAGAAAAAATTTAAGTCCTTTTAACTAGCCCAATAAAATAACAAATTTACACAACACCGTTTGGTTTCTAAATGATTCTTTTCATCTTGTTAAGAGTGATATGTCATAATCTTTTAACCGTATTTTCTAAAACGGACCGCAATTTTAGCGGGCATGTTCTTGATAAATTTATATCAGAGTTTTGTGATGAAACTTATTTCTGTCACAAAACCCTTTGTCAAGAAAGCCTACTTTTGTAGTAGTTATAAATTACAATAAAAAAAGCTTTAGAACGTACATGTTTGAAAAGAAAAAATGAATAACTTGATCATTGGTGTCTAACGATCATATTTTCCTTACAAAAATTCTTATATACAAGTAGTTTTATACATAAGTATTGTTTACAATAGTATAATTTACTCCAATCACCTCTAGTAAGCATAATTTGTAACTGGCCATTGCATGAGGGCAAGTATTTTCTACAACGCCCTGCATTTCAACTACATTCTAGAAGCAATATTAGCTTATACTTATAACAGCATATGCAATAAATAAATGGCTTTAAGTAGTTCAAATTGAAGTAGATTTCAATTAATTATATCAACAAGCAATAGAGAAAACATTTGAATATAACTCTAATAAAATTCAAGAATAAGTATTATATGTGCAAGAAGAAATGTGTCACCCGAATTAATGGGTCACTGAATAATCCAAACAAAATAGACTATAAATGTAATTATTTCAAGTTTTAGTATCTAAGTGATGACAGTTTTTAAAATGATTTATTCTTTCATGATTTGAGTAGTAATAACATTCAATTGAAGTAGGTATTTCAGAATATTCAGTCTATCCAATAACAAGTTAGTGAAATTAGTGCACAGATGAAGGGAACCAGAAAAAAATTGATCAATACCAAAAATGGTCTAAGATGATTATAATGTGGTACTACGTAACAATGATATTATATTGCTGTACTCTATTAGTGAATATAAAAAAGTAGAGATGCATGATCCAAGGTTTATTGAATAACATGCAATGTCAATTTATTATAATATCAATTTTGAGGCTCAAACTTAATGATATTATATGCAGCACATTGAAGAGGTTTCTTGTTCACTATTTTATATATGCAAAAAACTAAAAAGTGGTTGTGAAATCAGTAGCTTGTACCCCTCTAAATCTAGGGCAATGCCATCTATATATGTTCCCTATATCTACCAATAAAACTTAAGCATAGTAAATAATAGCAAATACAGTGGCAATAAGCTCCAATGCCAACAAATCACAAGCAACGAAATCATAATAGAATTTAAATTTAAAAAATGTTTCTAGCATATTCAATTATTCAATAAAAATATGCATACACAATCTAAAACGAATGAAAATCATTAAATATAGCTATTTTGTCAGTCATATGGTAGGTGTGCTAAATAACTAACTTGACATATTGTAACATACCAAAAAAATATACACCACAAGAAATTATCATCATTTTATATATAGAAGATGAAACACCATTTGCCATAATAAAACCATTGGTATCATCTCAATTGTCTAAAATGTAACATAAGGCAGTCTTCAAATAACTATCTTTTATCAAGAAGTAGTGGATATAGTGCAAAATATTGGCTCTTATGGTATCAATGCAACAAATAGCATGAACACAAGGTAACCATGAAATCTACTTATTTTCACAATTATATTGCTTTTTGCGTAGATCTACAACATGTTATTTGAATTATCCATGAGAACCTCAAATAGTTCACCTTCCCCAAAAACCACCTTTATCTCTCTTGCATTCTCTTCAAGCCTAACAATTCTTTTAAGCATAAATGGGGAAGATTTTTATTTTACATTTTAGCTACCTCATGTCTACAAAATATAACATAATTTAATATTATTAGAATAACAAATTACTTGTGGAAACATATGCATGACCATAAAAATGCAAAATTATAAGCCAAAATACCATATATACAAGTTAAAATCAAAAGCTCATATGCCTCACATATACGCAAAGTCAGCGGCCAAAATGCCCTGAAAATGTGTTGACAACTCAATTGCTAGCAACAGACGTGGAAACTTGACAACAACAATTCTCCAAAAACATGCATAGTCATATGTGCACAAAGTGTTTACAAACAAAAATGTTCAATAGCTCAAACAGAAATAGAACAATGAAGACTGAAGATTGAAGTAAAACTGTCATAAATGAGTTTGATGGTTTTCCTCTTAATCTCTTCGAGCATTCTATGAACATACAATCCTTTAAATGAGTTGATATATGCATTGAAGGGTTTGGTCACATTTTTAGTAAAATAAATTGTCTTGGTTCTATGGTAAAATTTATGCTCGCACCAAAAAGCCATTAAAATCTCATAGAGCTAGTTGTGTGCTACCTCACTAATTTTTTTTTTCCATATTGTAAATACACTACACATTGCTACCATTCTTAGATGTTGACCAAAACAACCTTTTAAGGATTGCATCATGAAAATTCAACCTGAAATTGGCATAAATGTACATATAACAATACATCTTATTAGCAACGGCAAGTATTTGTACAAGGAAATTATAATCTCATTTCGCTTATCTAATATAAAGCAAAAATTACCACCTTTATAACATCCAACTTGTTCATACAACTTTTCCAAAATGTTACCCCATGAGTGTTGGTTTTTGTTCCCTATAATAGCTATTGCTATAGGATACACTTTGTTGATGCCAAATCTTTGACAATTTGATATCAAACAATGATTCCCCTATTATGTCGTGGATAGTCCTGCAAAAGGAAATACAAATTAAAGGAAAGCTAGTTTTTCTACAAAAATCCTACAATGCTTAAATCATAGATGATTTTTTTAAAAATAAGATTAGTAAGATAGAAACTTGACGAAGCTTTGGTAAGAGTAGGGAGCTTCAACATATCTATCTCCATGATTTCTCACCTTTTATACGTGTGGCTTGGGTAAACCTGTATTATATCTAGTGGAAAGGTCAACGGTAGTAAGATTTTCATAGAAAATAAGGTTCTATGTGGTTATTCCGTGACTTACTCATCATTCGGTTGCTGCTATTTCATTTCTTAAAAGTTTTTCAAGGTGCAACTTTGCCTTTGTTCCTAAGCATATAACCTTTACTGACTAAGGATAAATGTTTTTTCATGATATTCGGGCGTTGAATAATTGTGCTTAGAGTTTTAGAGGATATTGTCTATGTCACATGGGTAATGGATAACCATAAAGCGAGTTTTAAGAGGAACGTGGTCCTGGGTGGTTATCCTTACCTTTTTTAGGTGAGGCTTTTCCCTTCATCCCAAGCTTGATATTTAGGACTAGACTTGTCTGACCATCTGATGTGAATGGGATTTAGCCTTGAGACCTAGTGTAGGTTGCCCCGAGTGAAATATATTATTGTTTGGCTCTTCAACTCAACTAAATTGACCTATACACTCTTTGGCATCTGGATTTGTTGGCCTTTGGATTTGTGGGCCTCGAGATATTTCTCTCCGAACACAATCTATGCTTGCTATGTATAGATATAATAACAAGTAAAACTCCTTTTTAAGTGCCTATGATATGACACCCATCTAACCCAATAAAATGCTTGCACCTATGAAAGAACACTCTCTTATATATATTAAACCCTATAAAAAAAACTTCTTCAATAATGGATTTCTATCACCAAGCTTCCATTCAGTTGGCAAATATATTATTAAACTAAGATTAGTGTGATTTATTATTGTTATGTAACTTTTCAGCTTTAGGTATAATGCCTTGGTCTGCTCTAAGGAGTTCTAATGCATTATGTGTTGTCCTATATAGTTTGAGAGGTGGCAAGTGAACTTATAATTCAATCTCTCTTGGCCTATATAGTTTGAGAGGTGGGAAAATGAGCCTATAGTTCTTGAATTACTCAAAGATAATTGCCTTTATGTCAAGGTTGAGGTTGCTTCCCAATCGTCAAATACTTTGCCATAACTATAGATAAGAGTTTGTCCTATAATGAATCAAGTATATATCCTTTACCAATAATCATCAGTTGTATATTTATAAGTCACTTTAGCCTTATCATTTTTCATTCTTTTCAATCTAAATCCATGTTTAATTGTAAAAAATTTCAGAACTATTATGCAATTATAAATGGTGTAAAATGTATGCCCTTGTTTAAACTCTATATTCCCTATATTATCCATAAAATATTTAGGTACCCACTATTTCTTTTATACATAACAATAAGTGCATTAATATCAATACAATTATCTTTTACAACATTGTAATTATCATTTTAGCTGTTACTCATTCTGTCATTCTTATTCAATTGCCTTCATCTAGAAGATCATCCTCTTAATCTAAACATAGATGTAATTGTAGTCTTCAAGTTCGAAAGTGTCTTAATCTTGTGGTGTCAAATATAGAGCTAATGGTTTTGGTTATTGCATTTTTTAAATTTAACTTCAGCCTCTTCAAAGATTGGTAAATATCATAATAAAGGCACATGCTTACAAATACTATTATCAACCTTTTGCAGACTTTCCATTAAAATTATCAATGGCAGATTGAGCATCTAAAAGTTTTGCATTTTTATCTTTATAGTCTAATGTAAAGAATTGTACATTATGTTTTAACGAAGTTGGCTTAGTATAGTAGATATATACATGTACCTTTTCTTTTAATGCTCCTTAAATATGGCAAAAGGTTCTTTGTTAGATGTCAAACGCAGCCTTTCATCTAACTATAGAAACTACATATTGAATGCCACATACTCTCCTCACACAACTCTTTATGTCTATATGATAGAATTTAAATATGATCCAAACATGCTTAATAATCATAATAGCATATAGATCAAGTGCGGAATTAAAATTCAAAAACATACCTTCTACTATTGACGTCTTTCATAATTTGGTGATGACGCTTTTTGTTTTTTGGTTCTTCTAAACCTTACACAATTTCTATACGATGGTGTATATTTATGGTAGTTTTTGAACAAACTAATCTACCGGATTGTTATTAGTTACTTTTGAAACTTCAACGATTGATTGCTCAACACCCGTTTGGACTTGATGGGTGTTGTAAATGACAATCAATTTATCACTTGAAGTGAAAGTTTGAGCATCAATATGATCTTTCTCAAAAAAGATAATCTGGGATTGATTATTTCCCTGATTAAGTCATTTTCAAGAAATTTTTTATTTCCTAATTTGGCAATCTTAATGTTATGAGATGGACAACAGAATCTGTACCCTTTAAACCTTTTGGCATATCCAATAAAATATCCATTAATAGTCCTTAAGTCCAATTTCTTTTTTTATGGATTATAGAATCTCACTTTAGAAAGGCATTCCCATATGCGTATATGTCTCAAACTCGTTTCCAACCTTTAAATAATTCAAAAGGCATTTTTGGAATAGCCTTGGTTATAACTCGGTTTAATATATCCACTGCCATTTTAAGAGCTTTAGTCGACAATGATTTAGGAAGCTTGGAGCTGCTAAGCATACTCCGTACCATGTCCATTAACGTTTGGTTTCTTTTTTTTTTGCTACATTATTCTAGTCTGGTGAACCGGGCATGGTGTATTGAGCAACAATCCCTTGCTTTTATAGAAACTTCACAAATGGACTACGTTTGTCCGTCCTCAGTATAACTAACATAATATTCTCTACCTCCGTTTGTTCTCATAATCTTAATTTGTTTTCCTCATTGTTTCTCTACTTTGGCTTTGAAAACTTTAAAAGCATCTAGTGCTTTATTTTTATTCTTAATAAATATATCGTGAGTAATCATCTATAAAAGTGATGAAGTATTTCTGACCATATGAGTCCATGTCTAGACTGCAATGTCTAAATGTATGATCTCTAATACATTTGAGCTCCTTTTGGCACTTTTGTTTGTCTTTTTGGTCTACTTTCCCTTTATGCAGTCCAAACAAGTATTAAAATCAATAAAATCCAAAGTAATAAGTACTCCATCTTTTACTAATCTTTTAATTCCTTTTACGGAGATATGTTCTAATCTCTGGTGCTATAACATAGAGGAATTTTCATTCATAACATATCGTTTAATACCAGCTTGAACATGCATCACATCATAAGAGCCATTATTTTGTAAATCAATACAGAAAAAACCATCAAACAATGTACCATTCCCAACAAGATCAGATTTATAATATAAATTAAAACATGTATCTGAAAAGTTAAAGGAATAACCAAACAGTACAAATTTTGAAACTGAAATTAAGTTTCTAGAGAAAGTTGGAATATGAAACGTCTTTTCCAAATTCAAAATAAAGCCACTACTTAAAATGAAACTACATGTTCCAATTGCCTCCATATATGAATGCATCTTATTTCCTGAATAGATGCACTGCTCATTGCCCACTTGCTTCCTTAGGTTTTATCATACCCTATAAGGTATTTGCAACATGGATTGTAGAACCAGAATCAATCCACCATGTGTTATGATTAACTTCAACTGTATTATATTCATAACAAATAAATAAGATTGAATTACCTTTCTTCTCAAGCTATTTCTAAAAATTAGGGCAATCATTCTTCATGTGTCCTTTCTTCTTGGAAAAGAAGTACTTGGATTCTTTTTTTATTTTAGCTTGAAGAGGTATTTTACCTTTCTCTTTCTATTTGGCTTACCTTTTGTTCTACCCTTGAGTTGCCATATATGCACTTTCACCCAATTCCATTGCTAGCCTCCTTTCCTCTTGTACACATATGGTCAATAGTTCATTAATTAACCATTTATCCTTATGCGTATTATAAGAGATTTTGAAGGGTCTATATGTTTGTGGAAGAATGTTCAATATATAGTGCACAAGGAAAGACTAAGACATTTCAACTTCAAAAGTTTTTAATTGAATCGCAATGTCCCTTATTTGCATAATGTGCTCACGTACACCTCGAATACTGGTGAGCCTCATAGATGAAAACTTCATAATTAGGGTGCTAGCAAGTGCCTTATCTAAAGTCTCAAACTGTTTGTTAATTACCTTCAGTAATGCCTTGACATTATCATCCCCGAATACCAGTAGAATTTTTTGTCTTTATGAACACCATACTTAAGCGATTAGATCTTTCCTATCGTTCATAAAGAGCAGTTTCAGCTTGACTACTCATTTCAGTAACAATTAGTTTGTCTTTTCGTATAACATAATCAATATCCGTCTACCCTAAATGAAGGAGAATTCTCTCCTTATAAACCTTATAGTTATCATCTTTAACTTGGAAATGTCACATTTGATATCAGAAAAATTTACAGATTATATGACTACATAAATTAAACATACATGCTTATTACAAAAAGTGAAGGCTAATAAATAAATGTAATGTTTTACCAATGTAAATCATGTTATAAAATATGAATCAATAAATGTAAACTTTTCTGTGGGCTAAAGTTCTAATTCAAGTAGATTAATATATATATATAACACTTTACAATAAAACTACCAAATTATTTTCTTATTCCTATGGGAAATTAAGAAAATAATTTGATATTTTATTCTAATTAATCATATAAATACAACAAAAATTCCTGTGAAAAAAACTTATTACTTTTAAATAAGATTAACTATAATTAATGTCAATTTCTCGTAAATGATCCTAAGGCATTTAAAGTATAATTTTGTTTAATTAAAGATGTCGTGGCTAATAATTAAAATTATATGGATCTTTAGATATTTCAGTTTAACATAAAAATTAGATGTAACAATAAAACATAATTTCAATTTTTATGTACAAAAAATAATCAAGTTGCTTGTTACCATTTTCTTCATACATGCATAAATGACATTTCATACTATTCGAAATACTATTTTAAAACAACACAACAATATGTCACACAGTTTCACATAAAGCATATGATATGTCATACAAATTTAGGCACTAGACGACATGTCATAGTTTATTACAGACAATAGATGACATGTCATACAATGTTATCTTCAACTTCCAATAATCCAATTTTATTTCAAAACCAAAATTCAACAACCCTTTTATTTTTATAGAAATCAAATTTATTGATTCAAGTCTCAAAATGCTGACAATCAAATATTATAATGATTTTTAGTATTATTATTCATCAATAATACTTGATAATAAATTTGATTTTCCATAAACTAATGAGGAATAAAACTGAAGTTTAACCAAATTACACAAAATCAAAATAGAGGCAATAACAATGGCTCTGATACCAAATGATAGAATTTAAATATGATCTAGACATGGTTAATAATCATAATAGCATATAGATTAAGTACGGAATTAAACTAAAAAACATATAATAAACTGCAAAAACTGACAGAAACTATAATATACATTTCCCACTTAAAATGATGAAAGACTATGGACCACTTCAGTTAAAAATTCTAACACTGTATGTATGCTTCATATCCTCTAACAATCTTGTTTGTGTGTATCATTGAGGATTTACTCTAGCAACATCAAATACTTGTCCCTCAACTATGCACCACATGTCTAACTTGGAAAATTATATGTCAAGCATACTTTAGAACATAATAGTGCACAAAAAAAAATTTCAAAATGCACCAAAAGCATGTTATTGACATCCTAACTTAATCATAAGAAATAAGCTTTTACATAAACAGAAAAAAAAAAATGACAACAATCTGATTGGTGAAGTTGTTCTGAGCTCAAACACTCTACAATAGCTACTATATGAGATAGGGTACGTCAAATTTGTGCTCAGATGACATAATACTACATTTAATCAATTGAAAAAAACAAAATTTTTTGCTTAGCCTATTTCCTAGCTTCTTTGATAATATACATATATATATCTATAGATGTATATACATGTATATATATAGGGGCAGGATCAGCAGCCCTTTTATTTTATACAAAATCTTACATTAATTATTAGCCTTCAGATTAAGGGTCTATCAAGGGTCAGGATTATATCTAATAAATATTAAAAAATTCTTACAAACTCATTTAATAGGGTCTTTTATGTCTTTTTAGTTTCTCTTTCTTTTCTCTCATTTATTTATCTCTCTTCTACTTTTCTATTATTTATTATATTTTCTCTCTCTTCATAATTTCTTTTTATTTTAATTATTATTTATAAATTGAAAAACTCAAAAATTTAAATAACTATTTTAATTTTTAGTTTAATTATCACTTAAAAACTCATAAATTATTATTTTTAATTATCATTTGTAACTTAAAAATTCATAAATTAAATAATCATATTTGAATATTTTGTATATTATGATAGCTTTTAAAAATTCTTAAATTTTTTAGATAAATTAATTAATATAATTTTAATTTTTAAAATTGTTAATTTATAAGTCAAAATTAAAATAAAATTTAATTTAATTTTTATTCAAATTCTTGAATTTTTAATTTATAAATAATAACCAAAAAGAAATTATGAAGAGAGAGAAAATATAATAAATAATAGAAAGTAGGAGAGAGATTAAAAAATGAGAGAAAAGAAAGAGAAACTAAAAAGACATAAAAGACTCTATTAAATGAGTTTATAAGAATTTTTTAATATTTATGGTATGCAATCTTGACTCTTGATAGACCCTTAATCTAAAGGTTAATAATTGATGTGAGATTTTGTGTAAAATAAAAGGGCTGCTGATCCTGGCCCATATATATATATATATATATATATATATATATATATAAAATCAATCTTGTTAACAAAACACAAAAAAATTCTTTACCTTAAATACATTACTATAACTACCATAAAAACAACAATCCTATAAATATCAATTCATAGAATTAGGCATAAATCAATAAACCTTGTTCACTATTTATCAATATCGACACTTCAAAAACACAACAATAAACCTATAAACTTTTCAACATAAAAATTGTCGCAACACAAAAATAAACCCATAAATTTATCATATAAACACTTTAGCAACAAACAAATCATTTTGTCAGTATAAGCACTTCAGCAAGAAAACAATAACCCACAGATTTTTCAATATAAACATTTCTAGAATACAACGATAAACTCATAAATTTATCAATATAAAACTTTTATCAACATAACAACAAACCCATCATATCAATATCAACACTTCAACAACACAACCAAAAACCCATAAATATATTTACACAACATGTTTGTAATATTAATATATCATTATAAACACAATTGACGTTATATTTTAATTTTGAAGCATAGTAACTATAAAATCCAAAAAAATTGTAAAGAAAAAGGAATTAAACTTGAAGCATATAATAGAAATGTAGCTTTGTTCATCTCGGGCTTCATGCATCGTCAAGAAAAATTAGAGGCAATCAAGGAAAGAAATAAGCATCTTAGATATCCAATCTAACATGGCATAATAGCTTTGCTCTTGATTTACATTTTAAATCTATCATACATCCATAAGAACTCAAAATCCTAACATATATATCATACCCATTGCGATTTTCAGAAGTGTGTGTTGTTAAAGAAGTTGGTCATTCAATTCAACAAGCTTCTAATGTGAATTAAAGATAAGATATAGCGGAAGAGAGAATTTAGATGGGTATGAAAAAAACCATTTATAAGCCAAACAATCTAGCAAAATAGTGCATAATAAAATAATGCACAATGTTTCCTCTATATGTCCATCCTAGCTACCATCTTCCAAGATTACACTACCACAAAAATAATCATAAATAATAGATAATATCTATCAAGAACGGCCCTCCATGACAATGTTTATCTATCAATTAAAGTCTATTCATACATAATTTCAAAGTTTACACATCATTGTTTTGTGACAAAAGTTGTTTCTATCACAACTTAACGATAGGAATTTGTTAAAATTTTCTTTCTGCAAATTTATCATTTTTTGTTGTATTGTCTTAGTCCAAGTTGTTCTAGTCTTTAGGAGTTTAGTTGCTTTATTTATGCAAGACATTGTTTTGTTACCTAGGAAAGACCCGTTTATATCTATTATGAAGTTACTTATGCCTATATAAAGGCTGCAAAAGTCCTAAATGAAAATAACACAACAAACCATTTTCTCTTATTCCTTTTTTCTTCACGTTGTTGCCTCTCTTTCTCTCTCTCTCTATTTTTGGTTAAAAAATGGTATTAGAGTCTAGTGAAAAGAAGAAAGATAAGAAGGATAGTGTACCAATGGCTTTCAAAAATTTTGTGTAGCCAGCAATTCGACGTTTTGATGGTCATTTTGACTATTGAAGCATGTTGATAGAGAACTTCTTGAGATATAAGAAGTATTGGCATATTATTTAAAATGATGTAGCAACACCTATTAATGGAGGGGCACTCAAAACACACAAAGAACAAAGCTGGATAGAATAAAGTTGAACGATTTGAAGGCAAAGAATTACTTGTTCCAGGCTATTGACTAATCTATTCTAGAAACTATTCTCAACAAAGCAACTTCCAAAGATATTTTGGATTCAATAGAAAAAAAAATATCAAGGATCTTTTAAAGTGAGTGTGCATGGCTTCAAGCCTTAAGAAAGGACTTTGATACTCTACAAATGAAAAATGACAAATCTGTTATCAGCTATTGTGCAGGGACTATGGGGATAACCAATAAAATGCGATTCCATGGTGAGCAAAAGGATAATGTAGCCATTGTTGAGAAGATATTATGCTCTTTGGCACCAAAATTGATTATGTTGTTTGCTCAATTGAGACCAAAGACATAGATGCATTATCTCTTTAATGAACTTTAACGCTCTTTGTTGGTCCATAAGCAAAAGATGAACCGAAGTTAAACCATGGAGGATAAAGCTTTAAAGGCTTGTACCTTTATTCATTAAATTCTAGAGGACGGGTAAAGGTAGAATTAGAGGAAGTAGAGATTAAAGCAGTAGAGATGGTGGCAAGAATTTCAAAACCAATGATGATCAATCTCAAGGCAAAGGTAGAGAACAAGATAAAAAATTTGACAAATCCAAGGTAGAGTGCTTTCAATGTTATAAACTTGGTCATTATCATTCTAAATGTTATACTAAGCTGCCTAAGGACAAAGAAATGGAGAGAAATCAAATTTTGAAGAAAAGAAAGAAGTAGAAACCTTATTGATAATGGTTCAAGTCAATGATGAATCTTAATTAGATGTATGGTATGTGGATACAGGCTATAACAACCATGTGAACAAAAGTAAGTCTGCTTTTACTTATTTAAATTATGGCTTTTGTTCAACAGTGAGTTTTGGTGATTGTTTTACTGTGAACGTAATGGAAAAAGGTGATATTAGTATAAGAACAAAGAATGGTTTTGTAGAAATAATTGCCAATGTCTTTTATGTTCCTGACTTTAAAAATAATTTATTAAGTGCTGGACAATTATAAGAAAAAAAGTTATGTAATAACCATTCAGAAAGGTGCTTGTGATATATATGATCCTTATAGAGGAACTATTGTTATTGACCAAATGAGTTTAAACAGGTTGTTTCCATTGAAGATCGAAGGTGCTCAATATTGTTTGTTGACTGAAGTGAAAGGTCCTTCATGGGTTTGGCATTTTCGCTATGGTCACTTGAATTTCTATGGACTAAAGACCTTTTAATAGAAAAAATATAGTGGTTGGCCTTCCTCAAAATGTCATTCCTTCTTAAGTTTGTAAAGAATGTGTTGTTGGCAAACAACATCGTTCTCAATTCACTCAAGAAAAGTCGTCGAGAGTTAAAAAACTGTCCTAGAGCTAGTTTATTTTGACATTTGTGGGCCGATAAAATCATCTTCTAATGAAGGTAAAAGACATTTCATTATCTGCATCGATGATTTTACTTGAAAGACTTGGGTTTATTTCTTGCAAGAGAAGTTAGAGGCTTTCACTGCATTTAAAAGCTTCAAGGCATGTGTTGAAAATAAGACAGGGAAAAACATTAAAGCCCTCTGTACTAATTGTGGCGGAGAATACTGCTCAAAAGAATTTCAAGGTTTTTGTGATGCTAATGGTATTAGTAGAGAACTCATAGCCACGAATACACTGCAAGAAAATGGTGTATTAGAGAGAAAAAATAAAACCATCCTCAAAATGATGAGAAACATGTTGGCAAGAGAGAGAATTCCAAAGAGTTTTTGGTTAGAAATAGTGAATTGAAGCATCTATATGCTAAACAAAAGTCCTACTTTGTTGTTTAAAACCTGACACCAGAAAAGACTTGGAGTGGCCGAAAACTAACTATAGATCACTCTAGAATTTTTGGTTGCATCATTTATGCACATATCCTAGCTGAGAAAAATGTGTCTTTCTTGGCATTAGTGAAGCAACCAAAGCATGTAAATTGTTCAATCTACTGACAAAAAGATTGTGACTAGCAAAGATTTTATTTTTGATAAGGAAAACACTTTTGATAGTGAAGGTAACACTTGGAATTAGAATTATCAGTAGTCTACTCCAACTGTTTTTTATAGTAAAAATGAAGAAGAAATGCAGTAGCTCCTAAATCAAGAGATTTCAGTGGCTTTTATACCCAAAAATTCACAAAATGTAGCTTTAACTACTACTGAAATCGCACCAACAACAGCAAAAGCTACTGATGTAATAGCTGAATCTCGTCTTTGTTGTGTTCAAAAAAGGCCTGCATGGATGACAGACTATAAGATAATTAGGTTTGATCCAAATGAAGATCCATTCACTCATTTTGCTTTTTTATTTTTTTCAAATTTTGACCTTACAAATTTCAAAAATGTTGTCAAATAATCAAAATGGTGAAGGGCAATGGATGATGAAATTGAAGCCATTGCAAGAAATGATACTTGGGAACAATATGATCTACCAAAAAGACATACAACTATTGGTATAAAGTGGATCTTCAAAACAAAGCTAAAGAGAATGGTGAAATTGACAAGTATAAAGCACGATTAGTAGCTAAGTGATATAAGCAAGAGTATGAGGTACACTACAAAGAAGTTTTTGCTTTAGTTGCAAGGCATGATACAATCAGATTCGTAATCGTATTAGCACAAAATTCATGGCCTATTTTCCAAATAGATGTCAAATTAGCATTTTTGCATGGATACTTGAGGAACATGTATTTGTTGGTCAACCTTCTGGTTATATTAAGATTGGAAATAAGCATAGAGTGGTATAGATTGAAAAAAGCTCTTTACGGATTAAAACAAGTCCCATAGGCTCGATATAGTCGCATTGAGACTTATTTTTTGAGAAAAGGTTTTGAAAAATGTCCATATTAGCATACACTTTTTCTTAAAGTTGGAGATGGAGAGAAAATACTCATTGTTTGTCTATATATAAATGATCTTATATTTACTAGAAATAAGAAAGCCATGTTTGAAGAGTTCAAGGAAAATATGATGGTTGAATTTGAAATATCTAATCTTGGTATGATGCATTACTTTTTTGGTATGGGAGTAATACAATCTACTAATGGAATTTTTATTTCTCAAAATAAATATGTCCGAGAAATTTTGGATAGGCTTCAGATGAAGTATTGCAATCCTCTAAGCACTCCAACTAAGTTTGGCTCGAACCTAAACTAATATCATAAAGGAAAGAAAGTTAACAGTACACTCTACAAGCAAATTGTTAGCAGTTTGATGTATTTAACTACAACAACACCAAACATAATGCATTAAATGAGTCTAAGCAACAAATATATGGAGTGATAAGTACGTAAAACACATGCTAATCATTTTCTTTTATACTTTAATTGTTTGTTTAATCCTCAAGTTTCATTAGCTTTTGATGTGTTTTGGTTACATTATGCAAAAAATGAGAGAATTGGCCATCCAAAGTGAATTTGGTTCAAAAAAGATGAATTTGGCTCGAAAAGGAAGATGTTTGAGGACCGAACTTCAAGAGATTTAAGGATATGGTGGTCCAATTAAATTTGCCATTTGATTCGCCTATGTTGGCAGAATCAATGGTGTAGCTGCCCTAAAATTTGGCATGACCGCGCCATATATTCTGCCTCAAGGCAAAAAGGGTGCGCGGTTATGCCACTCATGATGCCTTCTCCGCGCCAAATACTGCACCACAACGGCCCGTAGATTTAAGTTTAACAATTCTTGCATGATTTTAGACCCTTGGATCAAGTTTTGATGGCCAAATTTAGTGTTTATTTTAGCCTTTTATGTTTTTGAAAAGAAAGAGGAAGGGAGCCACTTGGGAAGAAGAGTTTAGTTTTTAGAGAGAAGGGAAAAAAGATTTCCAGTGAGAGAAAGGAAAAAATCAACGAGAAAGGGATTTCATCAAGAGATTGGGGGATTCTCATCAACCTTGTGGATTCAAGCTTTCCTCATCTAGTTTTCCTTTCTCTTTTTTTTAATTTAGTCTTGAATTTAACAATATTTTGATTATTGAGATTACGTTATCAATTGTTGAATTCTTGATTATTGGATTTAAACTCTATCCTATGTGTGGGTAGACTTGTTTTCTTAGGTAATGATTTAATCTATTTAGAGCATTAAATTTCTAATATTGTGTTGTTCATTTGATTTGAGATTTCGTGTTGAGTATTTATCATGATAATTAATGCTTTTGAATATTTGGCAATATTTGAATGAATTATGGATTGATAAGAACTGAGAAGTGAATATCATATCTAGACCGTGTGATAGATGCCATAAATTACATATTAGATAGAGATATACTAATATGGTTTACATAATTTAATTAAAAATTAGCACTAATCGTAATGCACTTTATTTAATTAATTTCACATATAGATATAGTGAAATTTTAGGTGTTAAGTAGGTTTGGTTGATCTCGAGAGAGATTGTCGAATAAATTAGGATAATTAACTAGCAATATGAATTTTAAATTAAAACATCAATTGAAGAATTGGATGCGACCAAATAAGATAAAATCATTAGCCCTAGATCTTTCCATTAGTTGAATCTTTTAATTAATTTGCTTAGTAGTTAATTTTAGTTTATTTTAATTTCCTCAATTAAACTATTTCGACTCTTTTAAATGAATTGTGAATTAATCATGTTCGGTAATTATATGATTAACATTCCTTGTGGGATCGACATCGTCTTATTACTTTATTACTTGCTTGTGATACGTGCACTTTGAAATGCAACTAAAGCAACCTAAGAAGGGGATTGAATTGGGTTTTCAAGGATTTTAACAAATTTAAAGCACCCTAACAAGAAACACTAAGTAATTCATATTCTTCTCAAATTCAATACACAAAATTCAACACAACCAATAATCAATTCATAAATTATCACAAATAAATTCAAGTGTGTGTGAATAATGTGTATAACAATGTAAGTATATAAATTAAATGAGTAACAGGGTTGAGAAAGATAACATTGGATTTTTACGTGGTTCGGCAAATTCCCAACCTACATCTACACCTTTGCTTGAGGATTTCACTAAACAACCAAGTCTTGATCCCCCAAGACTTTAAATTGCAATAAAGAGGATTTTCGGGTACCTTTTAAATCTTACAAGTGTTTGCTTACCCCAAACACTCACCCAACTTAGAATTTATAGTATTCTACAACCCTTACAAGTATTTACTCACCCCAAACACTCAATACACTCTCAACCAAGAGAAGTAAAATGGATACTTATAACTTGAACTCCCACAAGAGAAGTAATACATATGAATGTTCTTGGAGATTTAAATATGTGTATGATGATTTTAAGCTCAAGAATATGATTTGAAACTTGGTAAGAACTTTATGTTTCTGAAAAATATGTTCCAAGAAAAAGTGAACTAAGTATAAAGTCCCTAATATATAGTATATTAAAAAACTAGTTGTTAGTAGCCTTTGGCGTGCCTAAAATTCAAATTTTCGTGCATGTCAGTTGACCAGAGAAAGGGCAAAAAGTTAGTTTCGAAAACCCAGAAGATCAGTTAACCGATCAATTCGGTTCGATCGACCAACTGGTTAGGTTTGGTCGACCAACCTAAGGCTCCAACATTCTGCCACTATTTCCGTTGACTGACCAGTCTGGTTCGGTCAATCGAACCAGTCTGAACCAATTTTGTTGGACCAATGCATTTTGAATTGATTTTTTGGCAGTTTTAAAAATTTTGCATTTTGATTTATTTTTTAGGTTTGAAAAATTTATAATTTGGTCCAACTTTAAGGTTTTATAGACTTGAATTTTGATTTAATTGAAAATTTTAAAAATAATATTGAGCTTAACACAATCCTTATGCACAATTGCATACACATACAAGCATAAATAATACAAAATAAAATACCAAACTTGTGACTTTATTCTTCAATCATACTTTTCTTGAATGCCATCACTTTTTTATGTTCTTTGAATCTTCACAATTTTGTTCCAAATTCTTCATGCCAAAAGTATAATAATAAATGCTACAAGAAGAATGTGGTTAGTTATGAATATCAATATTTGTTATCATTAAAATAATTTATTATAAGTCTTAAGGCTAACACACTTGCTTTCGTAAATCATGCAATCATGGAGCATCCAACATATGCATCTGTTTGCTACCAAGAGAATCTTTCGTTAGTTGCAAAAAACTAAAGATTTTGGGTTGTTTTTTTATGAGGGTAAAAGGTTAGATTTATTTGGGTGTATGGACAATGATTATGCTGGAGATCAATATGATAGAAAGAACACTTTGGATTATGTTTTTATACTGGGCATAGGGGCTGTTTTGTGGTTATCCAAGAAGTAATCAATTGTTACTTTGTTAACTATTGAAGTTGAATTCGTTGCAGCAATAGCTTGTGCTTGTCAAGTTGTATGGCTAAGGAAAATTCTTGAAGAGCTACATTTCTAGCAAGTGAGAGCTACTACAATCTTTGGTGACAATAATTCGCCATCAAGACTTTCAAAAAAATCTTATGCTACATGGAAGAAGCAAGCATATCAATGTAAAATATTATTTTTTAAGAGATTTTAGAACTGATGGAATAATTGATTTCAAGTTTTGTAGAAGTGAAGATCAACTGGCTGATATATTTACTAAACCTCTCAAATTTCTTTTGTTCCAGATTTTGAGAAGGTTACTGGGAGTTTATATGAATCACATAGAATAAGTTGTCCTTTAAGAAGGATATGTACGTCCTTATGGCATAATGTTTAATGCTAAGATAAAGGATGTGCCAATGTTAGTGGGTCCACAAGTATGTATACAAGCATTGGTTGGCATTGATGCAAGATGTGTGTGGTGAAATTGATGTCGATGGCTAATGAACTTACGGAGAAGCCAACATGGAAGTTGCACCATAAATTTCAACAAGGTTTGATCGACATGTGCATAAAAAAATAGGATGCTTGCAATTGGTTTATTCTAAGTGCATATACTTTTTATGACGGAGCAGATAACTCTTAAGTTGAGAATTATGTGAAAATCCTTGAGGAGGTAGAGTTTGACGTAGTATCTCTTAAAGTCACCAAGGTGAAGATTGTTGGTCAATTATGACTCCTTTAGGAAATGGCTATAATTGATCAATAATAATAAAGAAAATACAGTAAAAATATAAGTAAAAAATGGTAGATATTAAAACAATTGAAAAATACTTACCATTTTGGACAAGAGAAGACTTCTCCCTATATAAAGGAGAGATTTTTCTCATTTTATGCATCCCATTTGTAAATCCAATTCAAGAGAACTCCAAGAAACTCTAAGATATTTTTCAAATATTTTATTGAAAATTTTATTTATTCTTGTAAGTAGAAAAATTTCCCCAAAAAAGGATACACCTAGACTATAAGGTCAAGTTGACTTCGAGACCAGAGCAGGGGATACGGGTAATTTTCTTATTCGGAAAAGACGGATAACATAAGTTCAAGCTTGACTAGAGGTGGCAAACAGGCGGGCCGGCCCGAGCATGGCCCGGCCCAGCTCGTGAATAGTATCGACCCGGCCCGGCCCGGCACGACACTGTTCACGGGCTGGGCTGAGAAAAAAAGCCCGTGTGCCGGACTGGCCGGACTTAAAACAGTAACCGTGCCTTGATGGGCCTAAAAAAAATTTCGCGAGTTACTATTTAGCCCGTGAACAGTAAAATTACTATGCATATCGTGTCGGCCCGATATATTTTACTGTACATATCGTGCAGGCCCCGCCCAAGAGCTCGTTGGGCTCATTTTTCATGGGCCGGGCCGGGCCGACCCGGCCCATTTGCCACCTCTAAGCTTGACTAGAGCAAGGGATACCAAAAGAACATAACGCGACCACAAAACAAAAACTAAATAAAATAAATGAAAAACGATGAAGGGTATAGGAAAGGGAAATTGATATATGGCCCCTGATGTATAGGGAAATAAAAGAGTATGTTTATTTATGTAATGAAATTTACATAAATAAACATAGTCTTTTATTTTTATCAAAGTTGATTGACCAGTTAGATTAATATTATTTATATTCCTAAACTTTTAAATAATCATAAATTAAAAAATAATTTTTTAATTATAATAATTTAATTTTTATTTTTATTTTAATATTTTTTATAATATATTAAAAACTATATATTTTTTAATTTATTATTTCAATAAAAAATTTTAAAAAAATTATTACCAAAAAATCTAATAATTAGGTAAATCGATCTTATATACTAAATATTTTTAACCCTTTTCTTTTATTTTCTTAATAATAATTTGATATTTAATTATAAAAAAATTAAAATATTTTTTTAACATTTTATTTTTAAATAAACTAATTTATTTAAAAGATTATATTAAGTTTATTGTATTTACTATGAAAATATAAATATAAAATATAAAATAAGAAGAGAATTTGATATCATTTTTAGATAGAATTGGCAAAATATATTTTACATTATTGCTAAATAACATACTTTAATTTTAATTAAAATACAAAAAAGAAGAGACTATATATAATATGTATTTACTTTTTATTTTTGTTTATATTTTCATAATAATGTTAAATTATTATATCTTCTTTAAAAAAATGATAATTAAATATTAAATTATTACTGAAAAAGTAAAAGATAAAAATTAAAATTATTTTAGCGTATAAATTTGATCTTATTGTTAGAATTTTTTTAATAACAATATTTTTAATTTTTTATTAAAACAATAAATTAAAAAGTATTTAATCATATATATTATAAAAAATATTAAAATAGGGAATAAATTGTTATAGTTAGAAAAAATATGTTGTAAAAAATATTAAAATATAAATTATTATAATTAAAATAATTGTATTTTATGTTTTTAATATTCACAAGTTTTGGAGTACAAATAATATTAATCTAATCTAATGTTAAAAATAATTATCAAAATCTCAAATATCACAAATTTAATACTAAAAAATAATAAAACCATAAAATCAAAAAACTTTATACATAACATTAACAATCATCCAAGTAATTTATATTTATAAAAAATATTATCATTTACAATAGATAATGAACGATCTGAGAGAAAGATAAAGTGGTGGGTGACTCATGTCATTTTTAAATTTAGGATTTGAAAATTTATAAAAAAATTTAATTTTACAACAATCTCTATTAAACTTAATATGATTTTAAGTTTTTTTAAATTTATCAATTTAAATACATATTTAAGGTATTTAACAAAATTTAACTTTCACTATTACAATTTTCTAATTTATTATTAAAAATATATATCTTCAATTTTTAATTTTTAATTAAATCTCATAATATAAATCAAATTTATTATATTTTTTAATAATAATAAATTAATTTTATCATACGTAAATCACTATTTTATATATCATCAAAATAACATAAGAAAAAATAAATATTTGATTTTTTCACAAAATAATTAATGAAAATAAAATAATTTATTACAATCATCAATTTAATAATAATCAATTATTATTTAGTAATCACAACTAAAATATAATAATTTAATATTATCTAAAAAATAAATAAAAACAATAACCAATTATATTTAGATCATAAATTTACCAAAAATTTTAAATATTCATAGTGACAAATAGAATAGGAAAACATAATTTTCACTTACTTTAAGATCTAACCCTCTTGTGAAACAAAAGCTGGCTTGGCAATTAAAAAGGAAATATGACTATTGCCCCCCTATATTTTTGACTAATTAATTAAATTACCCCTTAATTTTAAAAAAGTATCCATTACGTCCTGCCGTTTGGTTGACTAACAGAAAAATTAATGTTTTGAGGGCAAATAAGTAATTTAATAAATTTAAACAAAAATATTTTGAAAACTTGATTTTTTAATTTTCTGAGGACTATTTATGTCAATTTGTAATAAGTATAATTTAATATTATTAAAATACTATTTTATTTAAAATTCATATTTTATTTTCAAATGGCTACTAGTGGAACCTATATTTTATAAATTAGGACTTACTTTGTTTGTAAAATTAAAAGTTCATGGTATTTTAGTAAATTCAATAATTTTCCGTCAGTCAACCAAACAGTAGGACGTAACGAGTAATTTTTTAAAACTAAAAGATAATTTAGTTAATTGGCCAAAAATATAAGGGGGCAATAGTCATATTCCTATTAAAAAGATATAATACACAAACTAACCTAGAAGTTAAAACTATTAAGCAGAAGAGCCTAATAAGTAGGTTCTGCCAATCAGTTAAATGTGCGATTCTTAACATCTCATATATGCAGGCGTAATGGAATAACAGGCTTCATATACAATAATATATTGAGTGTTCAAGGAAACGACATAATATAAGTTGTCCAAAAGAAAGATTATTTTATGAAATAGCCAAATAGGTGTATGAAGCCATCTACATAGAGGTAAGTAAAAGACTAAGAATACTTTAAAGTTGTCGATTAGAATAGTCAAAGAGCGGTCGGTGATAAGACATTGGACATATACTAAGCATAGCCAATCCTAAGATTAGGTGAATGAAGGATTTTTGAACACCACAATTAAAAGTAATGCAAATGCAATTCAATTAATAATTCGCTCCAATCACAGAATTACCATGTTGGAAAAATAAATGTGAAACATGGTATGTTTTGAGCGAATAATGGACCTTATGGTCATAGAGATCACTGCGAGTATTTCTACAAACATCTTGACTACATCACAGTTGGGGCTTTTTCGTGGACAATCTTGGGCTTGTTACACAGAAACATTAACACTTCCGCAATACAATGGCTCTACAAATAAAACCCACCATCATTGTAATACATCAAATTACAATCTGACTATATCAACTAGTTTCCATTCAGACAAGACAACATCAATTTCCAAGTAGATGGACAAGAGAGAGTTTTCATTTTCATTTCCATGCGGCGCCATTGAATTGTCTTATGAACGACTTCACTGAAATTTGTAATAAGCTAAGCTAGGGCACGCAGATTGTTAGAGGACTTAGAGTTGACGTGGATTGCCTGAATCGGATGTGATGGAAAAGCAGAATTTTGGTTATCGACTTCTTTCTCTTTCTAAGCTCTAACTCCTTTCTTCTGTTGTTTATAAAATGCGCGTTTGTGTGACTGGACTGACGCCATGAGCTTAGGCGGCGTGAAATAGACCAAAGCGCTTTGTTGTGATTTTCGTCTGCGATCTCTCGCATCTCTAGCATCTTAAGATCTCAACTCCAACTTCTCATCCTTATTCCTCGTCTGCGATCTTGTAGATTGCATCCCACCGATTTCAAAGGCCAAACCTTAGTTTTTTTTTTTAGGGTCCAATATGAAGATAAAACAAGTCAATGAATAGATTGAAGATGAGAATTCGACTGAAGGCGTAGATTCGACGAAGAAGCTGAAGATTCGGTAAGAGTAAGAATGCCTGATTCTCTTCTAATTTTTGAGTTAATACTCTATCACTCTCTTGAATTAATTTAAATATTTTTTATTTTATTATTTTATAAACATGAACTAATTGAATCCAACCAACAACTAAAATTGATTTTTTTAAAACTATAAAATAAATTAATACTATATAAATTTGAACATAAACTGATCAAAATAAATTAAAATTTTTATCACTTCACGAAATGATTTATAAATAACTATTTTAAACATTTATAAATAAATTTTATTAATAATAAATTTTATCAATAATAAATTTTATTAAATATAAAAATTTATAACTTTAAAATAATTTTATAAACATTAACATTTAAAATATTTCAAATTTAAAATTATTTAGTATCATTAAATTATAAAATTTTTAAAATTAATAATGATTTTAAAACAACTTTAATTTAAATTTTATTAATAATAAATTTTATCAATAGTAAATTTTATTAATATAAAAACTTATAACTTTAAAATAATTTTACAAATATTAAAATTTTAAAATTTTAAAATTTAAAATTATTTAATATCATTAAATTATAAATTATAATAATTATTAAATTATTATTAGTAGTAATATTTCAGAATAATTTTATAAATAAAAAAATCGGTTCAATTAGTTTTGGTTCAATGGTTTATGTTTAAATTATTAAAAATTAAAATAAAAAATATATAAAAAGATAGTAGAGTATTGGCTAAAAAAGGAGGGATAACGAGCATTCTCACTGGAAAACATTTTGGCCGACTTTTGGGTTTTGTCTGAGGGTAGATGAAATAGCATCGTATTTGCAATAAAAAATAAAAAGACGTTTAATCTTTATACATTCATTCACTTGAATATTCCAACGTCATTTTCCTTTCCTGAAAATTAAAAATTCATCAAATGATACACTTTGATAGGTAACTATTTTTTGTCTTTTTGTCGTGCGCAATATGTCATAAAATTTTAATATTCTTGTATCAAAAAAATTTTGAAAATAGATTCTACTTTTTTCAGGCAGGTCCTTGATATAATTATATCAGGCAAGTTCTTGATATAATTATATCATATTATTTTAATAAAAGTCATTTATGTCACCATTCCCTTTGTTAAAAGGACTTTTTTCGTAGCAACATTAATTATTATATTTCAAGCTAGATCTTAGGATTAGCATAGGTTCATATAAGAAATTTTGCTCAAACTATTATTTTCAAGGGTTGGGCTTTCATTGTTTTAAGGTGTGGCATTAGAAAATCAACTCTAATTTTTTCAAATAGTAAAGCAACTTTAAAATATTGTTGCTTTTATATTTTTGTCCGTGTCAATTAACATAAGGCTAGCATCATAGTAAAAGTATGTGATACAATCTTCATTCTCTGTTCAACTGATACATGCCTAAACCTCATAAGAGGAATGCGATAATGTCGTAATTATTTAATAAAGGTTTTTAGACTATATTATAAGCAACTAAAAGTCATTAAGGTCATATTAGTATTATTTAATATATTATCATGGTCAAATAATAACTTTTCAGGAAAGTTAGGTAGATATATAACGTAAATATCTAGAGATCATACTAAATTAAGGCATAATTAATCAATAGATAACTTGTGAGTAAACCAAATAATATTTACCATCTTCCTTTTCGACAAATCCAACTTAGTAAAATTATACTGTTTGAATCCGGCACTGGCCGCGTGCTTGTTGAAGAATGAGTTGATGACTCATATGCTCTCTATACCACAAGCAAAATAGACCCTAGATTAAAGATAATCAAATAATTCTAAATTGGATCCAGTCATATATTTATATGCGTTAGTTGCCTTATGATTCATTAAAACAATATACATTCAACATAATCATTAAATTCAAGATCGAATATTATATATCTTGCATTCAAAATATTTATATTGTTCGAGTTGATGTACCTTATGATTCATAATACAAATATGCTTATCACATTGACTTCCTTGTGCATCTCAGTTGCTCATACACGCCGGAGAATTCCCTTTCATCAATCTCTCGTTTCCGAGACTGCATGCAGAATGTGGCCATGGGAATTTCCTATTTTTTATACATAAAATTCACAGCATTCATAACACAATGAACATATACTTCACTCTCAACTCTAATTCTCATTCAAACAAATTCAGTGTTCATGTTTCACCAATTTTCTCCAAAACAAAACTGACTATATTTTCATGAATATGTTTCCATCCTGTGAATCAAAATCCTGACAAGGAGGCAATAAGTGTTCTTTATCTTAATTCCTATTTTGCATGATTAATTTTTCAATAACATGAATCTTATGCAAAATTATTCGATGGTACTTTCTTGTGTTTTATAGTACATCTTCATCATGAGAAAAAATTTCTTTATAGTTGCCGTGGATTTTTAACAAAATTTATGATGCAAAGAATAATAATAAATTACTCATTGTTGTGGGAATTTACCTAAGGTCAAATATGAAGTATCAAAGGTCAATCTCACCTCAGCTCAGGGTCGATAATGCAGACCCTTGAGGTGAAATGAACTTTGGAATAAGCAGTCTAATTCAAGGCAACAACTTTAAGGTCAAGTAAGGTAACATCATTCAAATATAGAACTTGTTAGTTCTAGAACAGTAAACTCAAAAATATAGAGATTTTGAACAACACAAAAATAAAATAATATTCTCTAACAAATTTTAGGAAGTAATATGAGATTAAGAAAGATTAAAAAGATATTTCTTGCATATCTTTATCTACATATATGGTCAAAATATACCTTTTATTTTATAGGTACATTTATTTTTTCAGTAGGATGTGAAGAATAGATATTTTAAATTCTTGAGAATTTGAGAATCTGAGTATCCAAGGACCTGAGGACCTGAAGATGTATTGTTATCCTAACTTGTAGAAGACCTGATTTGGTGTATGAGGTGGAGTACTCGAGAAACCTGAGGACTTAAAGAGGTGTTGTCATCCTAACTTGTAGAGGACCTGATATGGTGCATGAGGTGAAGTACTTGAGAATCTAAGGAAAGCTCATTATGAAATTATATTAAGTCTGAGTAATCAAATTCTAAGAGAAGTTTCAAAGGAGAAGACTGCAGTGGGGCTTTGGAACAGCTTGAAAGTGATTTACATGATGAAGTCTTTGGCTAATAGGATGTACATGTCAGATCCAAATCAAAGCGAAAGACCTTGAAGTATTTTCATTGCCATAAATAAGGGCATTTTACAAGGGATTATCTAGAAAAAAAAAGAATAAGAAGAAGGCAGATGGTGATGAAGCTATTTTACTAAAAGATTGCTTCGAATTTACAGATCTATTTGTCACGTCTGGTGCCAAGACAAAAGGTGAGTGGGTATTAGATTCAAGTTTTTCTTTCCATATATGCCTAAATTTAGATAGAAGGATTGGTACATGTGACAGGGGTAAAGTATTAATGGGTAACAATGAAGTATGTAAGATTATGGGGATTGGTAGTATCAAGATCATAATGTTTGATGGAATAGTAAGAGAATTGCATCAGGTTAGGTATGCACCAAACCTGAAAAGAAACCTAATCTCCTTGGAAATGTTAAATCAGCTAGGATGTATATTCAAGGTTGAGAATGAGACCTTGAAAATAGTTAATCGTTATGTGGTAGTCTTGAAAGGCGTGAAAAAAAATGGTTTGTATGTTCTGGATGGATTTGCCGTCAGAGATCATATTGCTATGAGATCTGTAGACTTGGTAAAGGTACACACATATAAAAATCCCGCTGATATGCTAACAAGGTCATTACTAGGCACTAAATTCAATATATGTATGAACTTGGCGGGCATTAACAGCTTATAAGAAAGCTGGTTTGAGCAAGAACATGTAAAGGAAAAAGAATTAGAAGAAATGAGGAGAATTGTGAAGAATAGTTGCTTCAAATTCTTGAGAACTTGAGAATCTGAGTACTCGAGTATCCGAGGACTCGAGGACTTGAGGACCTAAAGAGGTGTTGTCATCCTGACTTGTAGAAGACCTGATCTGGTGCATGAGGTGGAGTATCGGAGGATCTAAAGACTTGATTTGGTGTCTGAGTACCCGATCACCTGAGGACTTGAGGTCATAAGGTAGAGGACTTGAGGAGCTGATTTGGTGTTTGGATTCTTGAGGACCTGAGGACTTGAAGTCATGAAGTAGAGTAGCCATCCCTAACTTGAAGATGACTTAATCTGGTGCCAAGTATCTGAGTACTCGAAGACCTAAGGACCTGAAGAGGTGTTGTCATCCTCATTGAAAAAGGATATCAAACATTCTTGGACTAAGATACCAATTCTACTTGAATTAGGATACTAAGCCTACTTGAATTGGGATCTTTAGGGGTATCATAAACCCTGTTCTCTAGAGCTTTGAGATGATAGAGGGGAAGAGAGGGAGAAACTAAAGAGAAGTAATTTGAGAGAAGAGAGTCATCTTGTACAGATTCTATATTCTGCTTCTAATAAAAGACCTTAAATGTGTTTACTCCGTGGATGTAGGCAATTTAGCTGAACCACGTAATTCTTATTTGTCACTGAACTTACATATAATTTATTTATTTGTGTTTATTATCTGGTCAGGCTTGATAGTTTTTATTAGATTACAATCTTGATAAAAGCATATTAGTGTTAGAACACTGTTACTAAGGCTGATTTTTTACGACATAGGATATGTTTCTTTATAATACTATTTTATTTATATAACTTTTATAACTATATTAAGATTATATTAATACAATTAAAACAATAAATATATTTTGAAATATATAGTCAATTTATAAAATAAACAACAAAATTGAGGCTTAAATAAGCCAGCCATGTGAGAGTGAATTGACCCTTACAAAATAAAGAAGGAACACAATGTAAATTAAGTGCCCAATATCGGTAAAATTCACTAGTGGTTTTAGTAAGTTGAGAGGTAGGAGCAAAGTCTAAGGCTAGATTATTGTACAGTTGATAATAGTCGGTGATCTTAGTGGCATAAGGTGTTTTTCCAGTATGGCAGCGTCCTAGTGTTGTAAGGTGCTTTTAAGGTTACTAATTTTATTTTTTAATCTTAAGTAGTTTCTTTTTTATCTAATATTTGAACATAGTTAAAATTTATATTTGACTAAAATTTAAATTTGATTGATATATTTTTTATTTTAATTATTTGAATATAAATATTAAACTGCTTGTTTTTATTAAAACAAAAAATCTAAAACTAATACGTTATATATGCTCTAAAAAATCTAAAAATTTAAGAATATTATTGATAAATAAAATATTAAATTTATTCAAGCATTTGGTTATGAGATTTAACTTAAAAATTGTAAGGATATTATGTTTTGCCCCCCTCACTTTTGAGGAAAGGTGATATACCACTTTAAGTATTTGAGAAAAATAACATTACCCTCTAGGTTTTAGAGAAAGTTTAAGATACCCCCCTAGAATTATTATTTACATCTTAATTTGACTATTTTACCCCTCTACTATTAAAAAATATTAAATAATTATATTAGCTTTATTTTTAATAACTAATATAACATTATTTTCATATTTAATTATAAAAGTTATAATAATATTTTAACTTTGATTATTTTTTTCTTTTAAATTTATTATCAAATTTATATAATATTTAATTATATATTTTTTTAAAATTATTATATTATTAAAATAATTTATTTAAAATTATATATAATTAAATTATTCAAACTATTATAATTAAAATATAAAGTTTTAAGAAGTTGTTTGATAATAAATTTTATGTTTATAAAAAATCTTTATATATTTAATTATAACATAATTTTTTAAATTAATATGGAATTATTTTTAAAATTATATTTCTAATAAATTTTTATTATAAACTTTGAAAAAAAATCCTCCTTCCACCTTCCCCTCTCTTCTCCTTTTTCCCTTCACCTCTCTCCGCTTCCTCTGCTTCTTCTCCCCTCCCCCCTCCCCCTCCTCTCATTCCTTTTCGCTCTTTTTCCTCGTCGCTGAGTAAAATAGTCAAATTAAGATGTAAATAATAACACTAAGAGGGTATCTTAGACTTTCTTTAAAACTTGAAGGGTGTGTTATTTTTCTCAAATACTCATGAGAGCATATCACTTTTCCTTAAAAGTGAGGGGAGTAAAGCACAATATCCCAAAATTGTAATTTAATTGCATTAAGATATTTTTAACAAGTTTTTAAAATAAGTTAAAAAATAAACATATCTTACATTTGAATAATTTTATTCAGAATTTAGTCTAAAAAATAAATAGATCCTACGTCACTTTTCAAATCTTTGTTTCAAAAGAAAAATAACTTTGACTATAATGAATATTTAAATAGATTTACAGAAATAAAAATTAGAACACTTAATAAAAGAGGCTTAATTAAAATCTATTTTAACATTTGAAATAGCGTAGAATAAAAATTTATTCTCATATATACATACACACATATATATATATACACACACTTACACACAAATATATATATATATATATATATATATATATAGTTTTATCGTGTTATAATAATTACGTAATTTTATTTAAATTAGGTAGTGTTTATTTTTTCTGTCTGAAATTTAAACATGACTGAAATCTGGATTTGATTAAAATTTGAATCTAATTGACATGTTTATTTTTTATCTTAAATATTTCAATATAAATGTTAAGTTATTTGTTTTTATAAAAATAAAAAATCTAAAACTGATATATTGACATATATGTCCTAAAAATCTTATATTAATATATTAAATTATTATCGTATATGAATATTAAGTAATAAATTAAGGGTATTATTGACAAATAAAATATTTAAATTATTCAGATTTCAGATATTTACTCATTCAGATTTAAGTCAAAATTTTTAACTTAATTATATTTAAATATTTTTAACAAATATTCAAACATAAATTAAAAAATAAACGACTCTTACACATCTAAATATTTATATTCAGATTTCAGCTAAAAAAGCAAACAGACGTTAGTCTTATCGAAATTTAATTTTATTAAAACACATTTCTTCTTAAACTATATATTATTTGTGTTTCCTACTTTATGTTTAATTAGGTTTCTTGGCTTATGTTAACTTATATAAATGCATGTTCATCTACATAATTAATATATTCAGAAATACAAAAAAAAATTAAATTTCTATTATAATATCAGAACCAATCTTTGTGATTTATTTTTCACTAGTATTCTCTTTCAGTACATGCTGCCAACCCGATTCCCTAACCGCTACTTTAGCCTAATATTTTAGTTTCTTTTTCTACTTCCGACAGCCGTTGTTGCACCACATCTCCAAAGTTCCAGTCACTACCCTCGCCTTCCTAAGTCAACAACCAACTCAGAAAAACTCGATCAACACTCCCAACCGTCATCACTTGCGCGTGGGATTCACGTGCCACCATAGCTTTCTTCTCTTAACTGTTTGTTTTTCTCGCATTGTCTTTAATATATTTTCATCATAAAGAAATACTCTTTTAAACGTACAAGGAAAAAAATACATCGGGTGAGTGTTGAGTTCGTAAGCCGGCCTCCACAAGTTTTCTTCATTTACTCTCTTTAAAGATCAGAATATATAATAGGAAGACATTTCGTTTTAGGGAATACCCAAGATGGGTAAAAAGGGAACACAAAAACTAACCCTGTCCAAGTTAAAGGTCGACAATTTCTGATAGCCAAAAACTACCGAAATTATTGCCAATCCACAATCTATCTATTCTAATTTCTTCCAGTTTTCTTTATGTTATCATTATATTTTCAAGACCACTAAGCATCACTTAATCACGTTGTGGATCCGAAGCAGAAAATTTCAGACTGTCGCAGTTGCACAATAGCTAGATCAATAGCAAGATACGGGTATGGAATAATTTTTGCTTTGTTTTCCACTGTTGCATTTACACAATGTATTTCTGAAAATTTACGCTGCTTTCACTTAAAGGAGGATCCCAACACAGTCAACATGATGGATATATATCCTTAGAAATGGCGTAGCAATTCATATTCTAATTAGATAGAAATGATGACTTCAATTTCTTTTCTGTTTGAATTATACAGTATATAGGTTTGATAGGTAATTATTGACACAGAGTGAAAATTGATTTTTGTTTCAACAACAAAATGGAAATGCAATTTTACATTATTTCGTAAATTGTTGTGGCAGGTAAAGCCCTTGGCCTTAATTTGATCTGAGAAAGGTATAATGGTGATAGGTAATGAAGACTTCTTTGAAGATGTGGTGTACGCAATTCTATTAATGCTTCCTGTTAAATCTTTGATAAGATTTAGATGTGTTTGCAAATATTGGGATGCTTTAATTAAAGATCCCAAATTCATATCTAAGCACCTCCAAAATCACAACAAAATTCGTCTAATTGTAACCTATTCGGTAGTGGATGAAGAAGATCAATTTGCATATCCGACAGAGGCGTTTCATTTGTTCGTTGATGAAACGCTGAAAGATTTAACGAGGGAAGACCTTGATCCTCACCAGCCCATATGTGGATTTTTCGGGGGTCCATATGAAGGCGTATTTTGTATATTCGGAATCAATAATCGGTTACATTTATGGAACCTTGCAACCAAAGAGTATAGACCTCTTCCAAGATGCAAAACAAACTTTCCACGATATACAAGGATTTTTAGTACTAATACGGGATTTGGATGGGATCCTAAGACTTACGAGTACAAGTTCATTTTGTTATTTACCTTATGGGATGATAAAAGAAATTCCTTATATGATTTTTCGCATGTTTCAGTGTACACCCTATCTACTAATTCTTGGAGAAATTTTGAATCTTTGAGATCAAGTGATTACCATATGCCATGTTCATTTGATTGCACATACTTGGATGGATTTTGCTATTGGGTATTACAGGTCCGGAATAACGGCCAAAGAGTGCTTCTTTCATTTCATTTGGGTGAGGAGGTATTCCAAGAGATACAAGGGCCATCTCTTCCTGAATCATCAGAAGTGGCTTTTGGATTAAATGACAACGCTCTCTCTTTGCTTATTTTAGATAAGAACGCAAGTTGCTTGGACATATGGATATTGAAAGAGAAGAATTGGAGTAAAAAATTAACTGCTGGACCTTTTGTAGGAATTTTTAAGCCACTTGGATTTTGGAAAAATGATGCATTTTTCATAGAAAGTCACTCTAATCAGATCCTCTTGTATGATCCTCATACCGATGAAATGAGGGATTTAGGAATTAAAAGTTCTTATTTTTCAGTTTATCACTATAAAGAGAGTTTAATTCCAATCAAAGGGGACGATAGTTTTTTAGATATTTTTCATATTCCATGGCAAGTATTGGGTGTGGATGAGTAAATTTTATATTTCGTATTTTGTTCTGGGTAGAGTAGTAATGAAGTTATAAGGAAGAGGAATGCAAAGGTAGGTCTAGTGTGTTGAGCATAGCGAAAATGTATGTAAGGAGTAAAAAGCGAACAAGTTAAATGCAAATATGGCTGGAAAAAATCTATTGTTTAATTTGTTCTGAGGTGTATTGGTGATATTTGATTTAGTAAAATTAGAACTAGAATAATATTATTATATTTATTACTTTCTCTAATCTAATTTTATAATTTATTTCCTTAATGTAATACTTTGTGTAATATTTTGTTTATATTTATATTATGTTTATTGGCTTATATAAAGGCTAATAATGTTGATTATTTAATATAATCAAGAAGTACAAAATACATTAATTTCTTTACACAGTATCAGAGCAAAATTTTTGCTTCTGAGTTTTTCTTGCACCAGTTTTCCTTCTGGCATGGTGCATGCGCTGCCACAGATTCACTTTTATAATTAAAGTCTTCGATTTTTTTATTGGTATTTTATCTTTGTTCTTTAAAAAAATTTCGGCATTTTTTGCATACCGATTCCTCTTTCCACAAATTTGCTTCAATTTTGGCGCCACCATCGGAGATTTAGTCGCATGTGAACCTTACGCACCACCCTCCATAGTGGCGCATGCATCCCACGTGTCGCCCTAGTAGTTGCCGTTTGCAACACCTCTAACACAAAGATATTTAGAATTTGCGACTAATTAACGCCATTATTAGTCCTATACAATCTGGATGGTATATGTGGTAGTCGAAGATGAAAGAAATTTTTTATGGGCATTAATTGTAGAAATTTTAGATTTATGGTTAATTTTAGGGATTAATTATATGATTTTATAATTATTTCATTATGTATTAATTTAAAATGTGGTTGTATTTTGTCATAGATCTAAAAGAAAAAAATGGATTGCAGATTTGATTGATTGGGTTTGAACTTTATTAAAATATTAATTTGATATTTATCTACTTTTCATTTTCAGTCTTTCTTTTATTTGGTCATTTTTTTTAAATATAAATTGCGTTGCAAGAGGTGAAGAAAGAAAAGAAATGAAAAGAAAAAGGAAAAAAAAATAGATTTATTACTTTACAGGAGGTGGAGAAAGAAACTAGATAAAAAGGAGAGAAAAAAAATTGAAGGAAAATATTAGTTTAATTAGAAATAAATGTCAAATGACAAAAAATTACTAACAACTAAGAGTCAAATTTTGAAAGCAGGGAGGTAAAGTATAATTTTAAAATAATACAAAAGTAAGAGGTAAAATAAAAATAAATCAGGGGAAAATTAATATTTTCCCTTAATAAAGTTATTTCTCTAATCTCTATTTCTGACACTATTAGAGATATTCTTATATACCCTATGAATTTTGAGGAAGCGTTGGGTTTTTATATTGCCTTAGATACCATGCGTTTTGAGGAAATAAGATCACCACTGGAAGTACAACTAAGCAATCCAGGCGAGGAGGGGTGGGGTTTTTCAATAATTTCAATAATTTAAAAACAACCCAACAACTGACGCCAAACAATTCAAATCCTTTAGAGTATAATACACCAAATTCAATACTCTATTCCAATTATCAACAAGTTAATTATTATAAATTAAATTCAAACCTGAGTAAACAAATGTGTTGAATAATAATAAGCTTATAAATCAAATGAGATATGAGTAGAGAAAAATAACACCCAAATTTTATATTGTTCGGCAAATCTCCAATCTATGTCCACACCTCCAAGCACTAAGCTTGAGGATTCCACTACTTATACTTTCAAACTCAAAGTTAACCAATTGCAACTTTAAGTAGACTTTTGGATGCCATTTAAATAACAAACCAGAAGTATTAACTTGACTAAGTGCTTCTCCAACTTTTACAAATTAAGAAATTTAAGGGTGTCACTCAAATCTTACATCAAATATTTTTTCCTCACCCTCAACCTTTGAATAATTATAAAGAAATAATCTTGATAAACAAATTTTATCAAGAAAAGATACAAACACTCTTTTAAAAAAATAATTCAAATGAAAAATTAGAATGTGCATAAATTGAATGTTTAATTTGCAAATAAAAGCTCATATTTTTTTTATTATATTTCTAAGAGATGTATAAAAGTTTTTCAAGTGTGCAAAGATTATTGTAAGTGAGTTTAGGCTAGTATTTATAGTTAAGGTTGAAAAACTAGTTGTCACTTGATAAGTACGTAAAACACGCACTTATTATTTATTTTTAGACTTGAATTATTTGTTTAATCCTCAAGTTTTATTAGGATTTGATGTATTTGAGTTGTTTTATGTAGGAAATGAGAAAATTGGCCATCCGAGGTAATTTGGCTCGAAAAGAAAGATATTTGAGGGCTAAATTGTAAGAGATTCGGGGGCTAAAATGCAAGATACTCGAGGGCTAAAAATGCAAAGCTTTTAAGGACCAAAATGCCAACCTTTCAAAGCTGAAAGAGTCAAAATTCTACCCCAAGGCAAACTTGATGGCACTATCGCGCCGAGCTCTCCACCTCTAGACAAAATAAGTGGCATGGCCACGCCATCCTTACTGCCCTCCTCGTGCCCGACACTATTTTGGTGCCCCACGCTTGCTGGATTCGAATTTCGACGTCTTTTTGGGTAAAATCTCAGCCCTTGAATATTTTTGGATAGTTTGATCTAGATAGAACTAGGGTGATTACGCCCAAAAGTTACTACGCGGTCGTTGTAGTAAAGATTGAGGTGTCGATCCCACAAAGAAGCCAATAACATAAAAGGTTAGAAATTGATGAAGTATAGAAATATAAGATTAAGAAAATTGGTAGGAAAAATATTTGAATAAAAATATAAGAGATAGCAAGGCTTGAGATTTACTTACTTGTTTAATTTTATTTATAACCAACTTGATTCCTAATTATTACTCAATTGCATGGTTCACTTCCCAACCAAACAATTGGAAAATTTGTAATGAAGATCAATGATAACAATTAATGTATTTGTTTTAAGAAAAGTTCTTTTATTCAAACACGTAATTTTATTTTATAAATTATCCAAAATCGACAATATATTGATAAATGATATTGCAGTAAAAGATAAATTCATAAAATAATAACTAACAAGAATTATAATTATAATAAAAATCACATAAATAAAGTATGACTGAATTTATATGAAATATAAATTATAATTAATCAAATTAAAATGAATAATAAAGAGCTTAAATAAAACAAATATATGAGCAATGAATATTTATAAAAGGATCAAAGTAGGAAATTAAAATAAATTTAAACAATAAGATTTTCTCAAGCCTTACTCAAACTTTAGCCTAAATTCCAATTCATTTCACAAGTTCTATTGAGAAAATGTGAATAGAATTGAAATATCACTCTTGCTTAAAATAAAAGCTTTGTAAGAACAAACTACTTATTATCAAAAATTACTACTAAATGAAGAAGTTTACCTCCCTATTTATAGAAAATGAGAAATCCATCAATTTGGACTTTGGCAATGCATTCCTCCACCCATCCATTTCTTCAAATTCAAATTGAATTTGAATTCTTCATTTTATATACTTTGAAAGAAAAATCAAAGATGATCTTCTTTAGTCTTCAACATGAATATAGGTGGTCTTTGGACTAGATTCACAAATCAAAGCCAATTTGATGACTACTTGGAGCTTGAAACTTGTAAAGATAGAAACAACTCAATTTGATTTTGAATTGTGCTATAATAAAAAAAACAAATAATTAGTAAAATTAATTAAAAGATAAAACTATGCAAAAATTCTTACTTTTTCAATATTTAAAAATACACAAATTACAATTTATTTTCAATAATAATACTTGTAAAATAATTAGTAAAATATCACAAATAACCCTATATTTCAACAAATATCATTATTTCACATAATAATAAAATTGTATTTTTAGGTACTAATCATAGGGTTACGTATTTTAGAGGTTTGGGGAGACTTTAGCCACTTTTGGAAAGGGAATAGCTTAGAAGAAAAGAAAAAAAGGAGATAGAGGCTTAGAGAGAGAGAGGGGATTATGAAGCAAGCAAGAAGAAGTTATGAAGAAAGCTCTCCAAACATATTTTTCTCTTTTTTCCATCTTATTTCATTGTATTAAATTTAGCTATTTGTGAATATTTGAGTATGTTGTTGATGGTTGAACTCATGATGTTTAGTTGTGAACTCTTTTTCATGAGTTACTAAATTTATTACCTAGGGCAATGGTTTAATCTTTTGAAAACATGAATATTATAATTGTGTGTTATTCTTGATTAATATCCCTATGTGTGCGTGTTTGTCATGAACATAAGGCAATTAATTAACTAGCCATTAATTAATTGATTTGTGGACCGATGAATATTGAGAAATATTTATTGCATTTAGATCGTATGACAAACACCACAAATAGCATATTAAACAAAGATGTATTGATATAGTTTGTGTAGTAGATTTAGTGATTACTATCGCTTGTAATGAAATTTCTTTTGTTTCGTGTTTACATGGAAATATAGTAGCATGTAAACGTAGAGTAGATTCGATTGATCTCGAAAGAGAGATGATCGAATAGGATAGAGTAGTCACATTAGCAACATAGGTATTAATTGGAATAACACAACTTGAAGAATTATGTGTGAGTAAATTGAATTAAATCATTAGCCCTAGATATTATTCTTTTTCGAATTTCCCTTTTCTTTTGTTTATTAGTTTTGTAGTTATTTTAATTTCTTTTAATTTCTTATCATATCATTATTGGCTCTTCAAATAAATTTAGGAAAGATTACTTTCGATACTTAATTAATTAATACTCCTTATGGAAACGATACTCGACTTACACTGTATTACTTATTTTGTGAAAATATACACTTGCGTTGTAAATCACACAACAAGTTTTGGTGCTGTTGCTGGGAAGTATTGAGTTCTTTTAATATTAATTTAGGTTAATCTTGAATTTATTATTTTTGTTTTTATCGTAGGTGTTTTCTTTGGTGTATGAGAAAAGCTGAAAGCGGTATTTTATTGTCTTTTAATTAGGAGATTGAGAGAACTTATTAAAGGAATAGAAAAGAGAAGAGACAAGCATCAAGACAATTGCAAATTCGCACCATGAAATCAAATCTTTGGGATAATGTTAGGGTTAAAGATCAGCGAACTTTAAGGAAATATGCCATTTTGACAGTTAACAAAGCTTCGACCAACATAATAAGATTGACTATTTGAGCTAACAATTTTGAAATCAAACCACTTATAATTTAGATGATCCAAACCTCAGTTCAATTCAGTGGGTTATCACATGAAGACTCGAATGCCCACATTGCAATATTTTTTGAAGATTTGCGACACTTTTAGACATAATGGTGTGTTGGAGGATAGTAAAGCTGAGATTATATTCATTTTCACTGAGGGATAAGGCGAAAAGTTGGTTACGTTATTAGCACCACTTGGGAGGACTTGGCACAAATATTCTTGGCAAAATTCTTTCCTCCAACGAAGATGGAAAGCCTATGAATGATATCACTATTTTAACCAAACATGAGACGGAGTCACTATATGAAGCTTGAGAGAGGTACAAGGATATGATGAGAAGATGCCCACACTGTGGCTTACCTAAATGGCTTCAAGTTCAGACTTTTTATAATAGTTTAGGTAGTTAAACATGAACGTTTATTGATGCAGTAGTGGGAGGTGCTTTAATGGGGAAAACGATTGATGAGGCTTATGACTTGTTATAGGAGATGGTTGCCAATGCTTATCAATGACCCACAAAATGCTTCATCAAAGAAATCAAAATTCCACAAGACCATCACCCGAATTTTAACCTCAAGAGAAGAAAGTTAACCTAGAAGAAGTTTTTGCTCAGCTCACCATGGACACTTTCAAGATCATGACAAAAACGGAAAAGACTTTACAAAATCGAGTAATTTTTATTCGGAATCTAGAAGTGCAAGTGGGTTAACCTATAAGTATGATGACATAAAGCTAGCAAGGATCATTGCCTAGTAGTACTGAAACAAACCCAAAGGTGCAAGAGAAGGCTATTACACTTAGAAGTGGGAAGTAGCTTGAAGAACCACAAGGCAAGTTGAATGCACAAATGGAGGAACAACTTGAATTGTCAGCATCAAACCAAACAAGAACATAGGATGAGGTTGATGAAAAGTAAATGGATAGCACTGTTGACACCTTTAAGGAAACAAATCCTTCAAAGTCATCACAAGAAGAATTGGCTCCTCCGAAACAAGCTATGTCACCTCCACTATACGTGCCACCGATCTCGTTTCCTCAATGTCTTTGGAAGAACAAGCTAAATAAGCAATTTTCTAAATTTCTTGATGTTTTCAAAAAGTTGCACATTAATATCACTTTTACAAATGCACTTAAGCAAATGCCGAGCTATGCGAAGTTCATGAAAGATATATTATCTAACAAGAGGAAATCGGAAGAGAACGAATCCAGCAATATTGAACGAATCCAACAAGAGATATTATCCAAAGAGATACTGTATACTAACACAAGAATGTAGTCCAATTTTGAAAAACAAGTTGCCTCCAAAATTGAAGGATGTAGGGAGTTTCACCATACTTTGCACCATTGAAAAGTGTCATTTTAAGAAAGCTTTATGCAATTTAGGGTGCAAGTATTAGTCTAATCCCTTTTTCTATTTCCAGCAAATTGGGTCTTGGTGAAGATAAAGCTACAACCGTTTCACTTCAATTGGCAGATAAGTCAATCAAGCATCCAAGAGGGATTATGGAGAACGTACTACTTAAGGTCGATAAATTCATATTTTCGATTGGCTTTATTGTGTTGGATATAGAATAAGATAGAGAGATACCACTCACATTGGGGAGACCATTTCTAGCTACTAAGAGAACATTTAAAGATGTTCAACAAGGAAAATTGATTTTGAGGGTTTAAGATTAACAAGGCTATCAAGTATCCTTGTGAGACTGATTGTTGTCTTAGAATAGACATTATTGATAGGTTGGTGGAAGAAACCTTTAAGGAGGAATACTTTGAAGGAACCTCTAGAAGCTTGTATAGTCCATGCCAAATCTACCAAGCCGAAAAATGATAGAATCATTGAGTGTGCATGTTACTTGGAAGTTGCACCACCATTTTATCATAGAAAGCCTAAATTTGAAGAACTATAAGAAATTTGGCTCCTTCATTGTCAACAAATTTAAGTCCTTCTAAGCTTGAACTTAAACCATTACCAACTCATTTCTGATATGCTTATTTAAGCCCAGATTCTTTATTTTCGGACATTGTTTCAGCTTCACTAAGTGAATTGGAGGGAGAGAAGTTACATTAGGTATTGAGAAACCATAAGGCATCAATAGGGTGGTCCATTGCCGACATCAAGGGTATAAGTCCATCAATTTGTATGCATAAATTCTTTATGACAGAGAACTTCAAGCCAATAGAATAACATCAATGTCGTTTGAATCCAAACATGAAGGTAGTGGTAAGAGCTGAGGTTTTGAAGTTATTGGATGCAGGCATGATTTATCCAATATCTGATAGCCCATAGGTGAGCCCAATCCAAGTATTGTCGAAAAAGGGAGGAATGACAGTAATAAGGAATGATAACAATGATCTAATTCTAATATAGACAATAACAGTGTGGTGAATGTGTATTGACTATCGCAAGTTGAACGATGCTACTTGTAAGGATCATTTCTCTCATTCGTTCATTGATCGAATGTTGGAAAAACTCACCGGTCTCTCTCACTATTGCTTCCTTGACGGGTGTTCTAGATACAACGAAGTTTTAAGTGCACCTGAAGACCACATTTAATGCCCTTATGGCAACTTCGCGTTTCTAAAAATGCCATTTGGGTTGTGTAATGCACCAACTACCTTCCAACATTGTATGATGGTCGTTTTTTGTGATATGGTGGAGAAATTCATAGAAGTTTTTATGGAAAATTTCTCTATTTTTGGGTTCTCTTTTGATAATTGCTTGGATAATTTGGCTTTGGTGTTACAATCTTGCGAAAAAACTAATCTTGTCTTGAATTAGGAAAAATACACTTCTTGGTAGAAAATGACATTGTTTTGGGTCATAACATTTTAGTAAAGGGTATTAAGGTTGATAGAGCGAAGATTGAAATCATTGAAAATTACCACCACCTATTGCAGTGAAAGATATGCGATTCAAGTGATTATGTTGTCAAAGTAATTTTGGGACAGCAAAGAGGCAAGAACTTACATGTGATTTATTATGCAAGTAAAATCTTGACTGAGGCTCAAATGAATTATGCCATCATGAAAAAACAATTATTAGCTGCTGTGTATGCATTTGATAAGTTTCGCTCTTACTTTATTGGCTCAAAAGTGATAGTTTACAAGGATCATTTACTTATCAAGTAATCGCTTGCGAAAAATAATGCCAAATCAAGGCTCATTTGGTGGGTGCTTCTACTTCAAGAATGTGAATAGGATATTATAGATAAAAAAGATCCCTTTTTTTTACAGGTAGTGTTTAGACCAAATAATCAGGTGGTGTATTATGGAAGAAGAGGTAGTAAGTATTCTAAAGCATTGTCATTCGTTAGAAACAGTAGGCAAGGTTCTCCAATTCAGCTTTTTTTGGCCTACCTTATTCAAAGATTAGGCGAAGAAATTGGATGATGCTCTGTGAGCCTACCACCCTCAAACAAGCGATCAATTTCAAATTTCAAATAGAGAGTTGAAAAAAATTCTTGACAAAATCGTTAGCATTTCAAGGAATAATTGGGCGAAGAAATTGGATAATGTTCAATGGGCCAATCGCATGGCATTTAAGACCCCTATCAAAAAAGCTTGATAGAAAAGCATATTAGAAAAACTTGCCATCTTTCGATAAAACTTGGACACAAAGCATATTAAACCATGGCAATGTTGAATTTTGATGTAAAGGCTATTGGGAAAAGAGATTGTTACAACTGAATGAAATGGAAGAATTCATACATGAAGCATATGAGAATGCATGAATTTACAAGGAGCGTATAAAAAAGTGTCATGACAAGTACATCTTGAAGCGGGAATTTGGAGCTGGTCAAAAAGTTTTATTGAATAATTTTTGCCTTGGATTGTTTCCCAAAAAACTATGCTTCCTTTGGTCAAGACCATTCATGCTGGTTCGCGTGTTTCTTAATGGTGCAAGACCATTATCGCTTTGGCTAGTGTTTGAGTGTTTTTACTGTGGTCTCACTTTGTCTAGCTAAAGTCAATAAACTTAACACTTCTGAGAGGTAACCCAAGTTTCATGTTTTGTTCGAATTATTTTTAAGTTTATTGTGTTTTGTTGATTAATGTTTAACTGCTTTTTGATACGTGCCCATGCAACCTGCAAATAAACAAGGTCGTACAAGTAGTATATTAGTAAGAAAGTTTTCAAATTTTTGGATTAAGTACCACAATTTACGGTATTTTGATTTTATCTAGGTAATAAAAATTTTAGAAATGGGATTAATAAAACAATAATTAAATTTTGCTAATGTAAAAATAAGAGAAATGAATAAGAAACAGAATTATTGAGTGAGTGTGTGAATACGATATGAAAATAATTCTAGGGCCTTGATTTCACCTAGTTGTTCGATTAATTAACCTAGTATGGAATTGTTAATACTTTCTATTTCAATTTCACTAATCACTAGTTTCAAATCAACTTGGTCACCTCTCCTGAGTGTTGAACCAAGTCTTGTTTTTAATTAATCTAATTGACATCCTTGTCTAACTAAATTAATCAAATGTTCTCTCAAGTTTACTAGCTATTAAAAACTCAGGAATTGATTACCTCTTAGTCTCTCAAATTCTTTGGTGTTAATCTTGATTGTTTAGATAGTGAAATCCTCCCGAATTATCAATGTCAAACTATGCTTTCTTTATTCTAATGAATAAACTATACTTTTTCAAGCATTAATCCATTCATAAAATTCAATTAATTTATCTTTTAACAAATTAAAAGTATTAAGTACAAGAAAACATAAATGAAATAAAACATACTTATATTAACAATTCCAAATCATTCAAAACATAAATCAACTAGGTTACATCAAGGCCCTAGAATAGAAAATTTAGCCTAGCATATTAATAATCAACATTAATAGTAACTTGAAATTTAGCATTCAATAAAATATAACAAATGATAATAAGTCAAATGGAATTCCAAAAAAGGTTAAAGGGTTGATTATTCAATTCTTCAAGGGATTTCCTAATCTCCTCTAACAAGCTTAAAAATTTCTCTCTCTCTCTCTCCCTCCAAAATCTTCCCTTTCCATTTTTGGATGGTTCCTTTTATATGGTGGCTGATGTCCTAAAAATCAGGAAATCTAGTATCAATCTAATCTTGCCATAAAAAACTGATTCAAAGGCTGAAAATTTGACTAAAATTTGGCCCAAAGATTGCGCACTTGGATTGGTGTGGGTGCGCCTTAACTTTTGTTTGCAACACGCGGGCATTTGTGCGGTCGCACTTGGTTTTCTCATTAGAGCGCAGGCGTGCACAAAGATGGCTTAGTTGTGCCTTGCTTTCTACCTCACTCAAAGTGAGTGTGGCAGTGTATAAGGCGCGGTAGCGCCATGCATCAATTTTAAAAAAATATTTGAGTCCTGTCGTTTTTCAATTAAGTCCCTTAATCGTTGTTTATTTCATTTTCAATCCCCTAATGCTTTGCTCTTTGCATTTGAGTCTTTGATTTCCTTACATTTTGGTCCTGTTTTTGTGTAGCTCATCACTTTAATTGCAATTTCTTCATTTTTGCACAAATACAAAGATTTATTAAAATAATACGAAAGCTTGAGGATTTGCATAAATATCTAAGCTTTAAAGTACTAGATAAGTGAGTAAAATGCTCACTTATCACTTTTTGTGTGCAATTTGCAGGTTGAGAATTTTCAAAAGCTTAAAATCAACTTTAGAAGACATAGGAGAAGAGACAGTGCAAGAAAAGGGCCATGATGCCTGCGCGCAACGCTTATACGTACCCCCCCCTCCCTTCCTTGTTTCATTGTTTTACTTCTTCATTCTTTGCCTTTATTTTCTCTTCCAAAACATAGAATATATCCTTTCAAACACCTTCCCCCTTAATGGAGATCGAGGTGCTGGCCAAATGGTTCAAGCTAATATTCCCAATCCTTTTCAAGATCTTTTGTAAGGAATCGGTGGTTCAATGACTAGGGCAAGGACAAAGAGGATGAAAGGGGCTTTACAAGGCTTAATCATGGAAATGTATGACAAAGAGGCTATTCTAGAAAGTTCTAAGGTTGTTCGTGAAGTTTTCAAAGCTTCACAAAAAATAATCACTTATCTTTATGTGCAGGAAGAAGAATAAAATAGCCCTACGTTGCTAAATCCTAAAGTCGCATGGATAACTTGGGCTTTTGAAGATTTCTTTGTCCTATAGGGAATAAGTTTCCTTATTTGTTTAAGATTATTATTTTTGTAGGTTTTCTTATTAGATTAGGATTGTTATTAGAGTTTCCTTATTAGATTAGGATTGTTATTTAGGTTACTTTATATGATTAGGATTATAGTTTTATTTTCCAACTTAAGTTAGGATTTCTATTCCTACTTAATTTTGGACACTTCTTTTATTTAGGATTATGATGTTTACATGCCTATATAAATGCTGTAAGTATGTAAAACGAATTTTCATCATATCATTAATAATATTGAGATATTTTCAGCAAGTTTAGCTTTGCTTTCTTGTGTTCTTAGTAGAATACAATATCTTGACTTATCAAGGGAGTGATCAACCTTTGTGGCGTCTTCAAGATTGAAATTTTAAGGACTTAGTTTCCTTAGGTTCTAAATTGAACATTTACAACTTGTTTTCTAGTTTCTTGGGTGCGCATAACAACTAATTCAAAAGTTCCTATGGCAAGTTGTCCAGTGGGTTCTTATCACCCCTTTTGCATCAATTCCTATACACACAACCTTAGCTAAAATCTTGTACCTATTTCAATCAATCTTCACACCCAATCAACAACCCATTATCCAATCAAGCACAAAATACCCAAAAGCCTCCATCATTGTAAGAAATTGGAATATAGGAAGAAAAAGTAAATTGTTAGGTATTATCTTCACTCTTGAATTTCTACATCAAATTCAAGTAAGTACTTATGATTATACAACTTTACCATTGATTTTACACTTAAATTTAAAAGTTGTGAATTGTGATATTTGTGGGAGAAATTGAAATGGTTAGGATAATGTTTTTGGTTTGAATTTTTGTGGAAGTTGTTGAATAGTTCTGAAAATTTTGAGTGAAAAATGAAGGTTTGAAATTGAAATTGGGTGGGTTTTTATTATTTCAGACCAAGTGTTCAATGAAATGATTGAGTGAAGTTTAACAATAATTTCTTAAGTTTCATCATTAGCAAATAATTTGATAGTGTTCTAAGAGTGCAAGTAATGTTGTACAAGTGGTTTGAATACAAGAAAGAGGGGTAGAAAAAATGGACATTCCAAGTGTTTGATGAATTGCTAGAAAAAAACGTTTGAGTAAAAATGGCACCAAAAAAGGGTAGTTCTTCGCAAGCTTCATCATCTTTTGACAATAGAAGATTCATTTCTTGTGAAACGGAGAAAAAGTTCAATAAGTTTGAGGAAGATGATAAAGCAATAGTTAGGGAGCGAGCATTGAAATCGGACCTGGGAAATGGAAAGATTTAAGAATTCATTCAATCTCGAAAGTGGGAAGAACTCACCCACTATCCAACTTCAGCGGTGTTATCATTAGTGAGAGAATTCTACGCTAATGCTTCGATGAGTAGAAAAAATGATAAAGTGAATTTAGCCTCTTTTATTGATGGTTTGGCAATTTCTAAGTTTACTTATTGAGCAAGAGGTGCTTTCATCCAATCCGGCTTAGGATTTCATGTAAACCAAGATAGGCAAGTTCCACCGCCTCACAAACCATTGCCTCGTCCTTGGAAGAGTCTATTAAGGTCAATTTTGTATAGGTATCATGGAGCCTATCAAGCAAGGCTACAACGTAAAGAAAATCCTTATGAAACTTACCAACTCTCCCGTATGCTACCAAAGTGACGACGCCAGTACTTCTTACTCATCTCACGAAGCTACCACTTAATTAAAGATTGTTGATATGCATCAACGAGTCATCTAGCAAGGATAAGAAATTCATGACATCTAGTAAGAGCAATCAAGGATGCACCAACACCAAGTAGAATACTTCAACACTTTTACTTCATATCTTAAAAGCTTGTATCCCAATTCAAAGCTTCCACTGCTTCCACAATTTCTCCCTCTTCAAGGAGATGAGAGTGACAACATGCAATTAGAGTTAACATTTATACATCTTGCCTCTCAGTTATGATTTTCTTACTTTCTCCTTTGATTGTTTTATGCTTAAACATTGGGCGTAATGTTTAGAGTAAGTATGGGGGATGAAATATTATTGTAGAAGTATTTTGTAGAATACATTGATCATGCCACCATTCATACACAAGTTTTTTTCTTTTTTCTTTTTGGTTTAAGTTTTCTTTGTCTTGTCTTAATGAGTCTTTGTGCATGTTTGTTACTATTGTTTTTGTTTTCTTTAAGACTTTTCTTTTCTTTGTCATGGTAAATGCAATCCCTTTATTTTGAGATTGGACTTGTTTTGCTGGGCATGTTTTTGTCTTGGTCAAATGGAAAGCCGATGATATTATCATAATTGTGAATGCTTAAATTGTGGAAAATGATAAATGTTGTCCTAAGTCCTTGTGTTTAACTTGTCAACAAATTTATTTTATTCAAAGAGTCCTCCAAAATCTTTGAGCATTCGGTCACAAATGTTTGATTGTTTGGAAATTTAAAGAAGACTTATGTGATCTAGTAAGGATGGGGAACCTTAGTGAACCTAGAACATAGTTGATTATCACAATGAGGCGCCAAAAACTTATTGTATGATTTACAACGCAAGTGTACATTATTGCAAAACAAGTAATACAATGTAAGTAGAGCATCGTTCCCACAAGGATTATTAATCAATTAAGTTCCGACTATGGTATTTCCTAAATTTATTTGAAGAGCCATTAATGATATGATAAAAAATTAAAAGAAATTAAAATAACTACAAAACTAATAAACAAAGAAAAATGGGAATTTCAATAACAATAATATCTAGGGCTAATGATTTAATTGAATTTACTCACACCTAGCTCTTCAAGTTGTGTTATTCTGATTCAAACATAGTTTTTCTCTATTTTCTCATCTTATTTCATTGTATTAAATTTAGCTATTTGTAAATATTTGAGTATGTTGTTGATGGTGAACTCATGATCTTTGGTTGCGAACTCTTTTTCATAAGTCGTTAAATTTAATACCTAAGGCAATGGTTTAATCTTTAAAAAACATCGATGCTCTAATTTTGTGTTATTCTTTATTAATAATCCTATGTTGCGTGTTTGCCATGAACATAAGGCGATTAATTAACTGGCCATTAATTAATTAATTCATGAACAGATGAATATTAAGAAATATTTATTGCGTTTAGATTGTGTGAAAAATACTATAAATAACATATTAAACAGAGATATATTAATATTGTTTGTGTAATAGATTTAATGATTACTATTGCTCGAAATGCATTTCCATTTATTTCGTATTTATATAATGATATAATAAGCACATAAACATAGAGTAAATTCAATTGATCTCGACAAGCCTTTCTCTATCTTCCCTCTTTTCTTTTCTTCTAAGCTATTCCCTTTCCAAAAGTGGCTAAACTCTCCTGAAACCTCTAAAACACATAACCCTAGTTCTACCAAAATCAAGCCATCAAAAATTCATTCAAGGGCTGAGATTTAGCCTAAAAAGACGTTCAAAATGAATTTAGCGAGTACGGGGGCACCAAAATAGAGCAGTGGCACGAAGAGGGCAACATGGATGGCCATGCCACCTTGCCTTGGGGCAGAATTTTGGCTCTTTAAGCTTTTAAAAGTTAGAATTTTGGTTCCTAAAAGCTTTGCACTTTGGCCCTCGTTTATCTTGCATTTTTGCCGCCAAATATCTTGCAATTTAGCTCTTGAATATCTTCCTTTTCGAGCGAAATTACCTTGGATGGCCAATTCTCTCATTTTCTACACAAAACAATCCAAACATGCAAATACTAATGAAGCTTGAGGATTAAACAAACAACTCAAGTCTAAAAGTAAATAACAAGTGCGTATTTTACGCACTTGTCATTATAACTATGAGGGGTCGAAATTCAATTTTCCGGATGTTTAATTGGCCGGTATTGTCAAGTTGGTTGACCAAAAAGAAAATCAAAAATTAAAAACTAAAAACTCAAGAAGTCAATCGATGATTTTGGCCTTCTCGGTTTACTAAGTAGCCTAAGTCGGTTGAACTGATGGCTTAACTAACTTTTAGAGGCATTATGTGTCCAAGTCGGTCAATCGATATAGTAAGGTTGATCAACACTATTACTATTCATTTTCTCAGGTTTGAAAAATTTCCAATTCAGTCTATTTTTCAAAGTTCCAAAATTTCACAATTTGGTTGAGTTTTTGAGTTTCAAGCTTTTTTAATTTGGTCCACTTTTTAGGTTTTAAAAAGCATTTTGGTCCATTTTTTAGGTTTCAAAATCTTATAATTAAGCCATAGAGAACTTATGACTATTTTTAACATATCCAAAATATTCACATCAAAATCATATAGCTATACGAGTTTTTAAAAAGCTTTAAAGCATATATTTTAATAAAAATAGTTTTCAACTTTTGAGTGCAAATCAATATTCAATTCAAAGACTCATTACAAATAATAAATCACCTAAACTTGTGTATCTTTAACTCTTCAAACTTCTCTTCATTTGCTTTTAGGATTCAAAATTTTGCTTTGCATAAGTGCTTTGATTTTTTATATCCTTTTGAATCTTTACAATTGCATTCCAACTCTTCATACTATAAATATTATAAATACCACAAAACTAATTTGATTAGTTAAGGATATCAATGTTTATTATCAACAAAATAATGACTTATTAGCCTTAGGAGATTATTCTTAACACATATCAAGAAAAAGTATTTCGTCACAACTTCTATCAAGGAAAGTCCATTCATAAACCGTTGACAGCAAGAATGCTTCATTGGTTCGTAACAAAAGTGTTATCAATCACAGCTTGATAATATATGATTATCATGAAATTATGATAGATATTATTTTTATTATGCATTTATCAAGAATTCTCGATATAATTTTATGAAAAAATGTATGAGTTTTCTACATTCTAGTTTCTAGCTTCCTATTTGTCCCTTTTTTTTTGTCTCTTTTTTGTTTTTCATTTTCTTTTGTTTTTTACAGTCATTTCCAGTATTTGTCACTTATTTCATTTTTTTCTTTTTCTATTTAGAAGGATTATTTACCAATATAAGTAAAGTAAAGTATAACAAATAACAAAATGAAATTAGAATAATATTATTACCAACATAATTCAACAAAATGCCGTTATATATTATTGCCAACATAATATCCGTTTAACAACACCAGTTACACTTTAAGTAGAGTTTGCTTTGTTACTAAGAACATATTGCACAACAACAGCAAAGAAACACTAGAATAAGAAGCAACAGCTTCCCAATAATATACGTCAACAAAAACAACATAAATTATAACACCAACAACTATAGCACAACACCACTCAACACCTCCTAGTAGTTTGCTTTGTTATCATTGTCAATTGTGAAGGCTTTAATACTCTATTCATCAATAAGAGATCATTTTCTTAAGTTGGGTAGCAATTCTAGTTTACTTATATTTTGTAGGCACGTAACACCATAAGGAAATAGTCTACAATTCTTTCCCAACTAAACACCAGCAAATAAAACTTCATTAGATTAAGTACTATTGCTCCTAAATGTAACATCAATTAATACATACATACACACATACAGATATACACACACACACCCACACACACACACACACACACACACACACACACACACACACACACACCTAAATGGATCGCACTTTTATGTTTACCAAATTGGAATATATATATTCACCCCGACACTTTTAAGTCCATGGCATTTTGCACATTAAGGGTTAGATCTGATCGACCGGTTGATATGTTCGTTAATTCATATATCTTTATGACTTATATTCCTTAATCTTAGGGGTTAGTTCTCGTTTATTGTGATCTTTTAGTCACATTTTATGTTTTGAACGTCTTTTGGAGCAAAAAGTCTACAATCAAGCTTAATTAAAGGGAAATTAAGCAATTCAAAATTGAAGTGTTTTGATGAAAAGGCATGAAAATGAGCACAAGACATATCCGCACCATGCCTTCTATTTTTTCCCCACACCAATCATAGGTAGAGATTGAAGACTCATTGATTCTATTTCTCTTTCTTATGCCTTTTGATTTTGAATTTTGGTCATGTTTTTAAGTAGCTAAACTTCTTAGTTAAGGTGAAAAGATGAAACCTTGATTCTGTATATTTATGGTATTTGTTGATTATGGATTATTGTAATTTGGTGAAGTCATGATAATTTATATTGTGCCTATTGTTTAGTAATTTAGGATTTGTAACTTTAATCATTACATGTTTCAATGATTTGGGGGTACAGACCTAGAATTTGCACTTGGTTCAATAATTTGGGAATGATAGCCTAAACTTTGAATGAATAATGCATTAATGCATATAAGAACCATACTAATCCAAGGATTAAATTGTAACCTCTATAAATAAATTGCATTAGCATGATAACCACACCAATTTGACTGTTAATGCAATGTTTTCTTTTTTTAAGCACCTAATGCATTCTTGCATGTTTTAGGATAAACAAGTTAAATCCCACACCAAGATTAACTTATAGCCAATGAAAAACTAAAGCTTGAATATTCATTGCACGTAAGAAAACCATGACTTCTGAATCACACTTAATACCCTGAATATAATAATCAATGGTGGATTCTTGAGCTCTAACACCTAAACTTCCCTAATCTATCCTTTACATCTACTTTAGCTATTCTAATTCGTTTAGTTATTAACTTATTTTAATTTTTGCCCTCATTGTCATCACTTTTCTATTTTCTACCTTGAGATTTCCTAGTTCTTCTTTTGGGACATTACCTTGAGAAGGGCCAGTTTTCCCAGCGGAGATCGAAGAAGTTGGGCCAGGTCCAAGGTGGCTATTCAAATAAACAAATAATTTGAGCTGACACAAATACAATTCGTTTAATATTTATTTAACATGAATACGATTCATTTATTATTCGTATTAATTATTTTAAATTCGAATATGATCTATTTATTTAGATACGATTATTTATTTAAGATCCAATTATCTGTTCAAGACACGAATATGATTCGTTTAACATAATAATTATCATTAAGGTCTTTAAAATATTAAACAAATTGTATTTTATCAAATATAATATATATTTAATATTAAATCCTTATATTTATTATAATAAATAAATTTATATTACATAGTTTTCTAAAATTTATTAAAATATATTTATTTAGGATAAAATTATTCATTTAGGACATGATTATTTATTTATTTATTTAAGACATGATTATTTATTTATTTATTTAATTATTTATTTATCGGTTTAAGACACGATTATTTGATTCAATAATCATGTCTTACAAGTTAAAACATAGATATCACATGAATAATAATTGTGTTGATATGAATACAACACAATTATTTTTCATATCAGAATTTCTAAATCCGAATATGTTTAATGGCACTAAATTCATGTCCAATAATCGTATCATATCCCAAATTGCCACTCCTAGGTCAGGTATATCCTGAGAAATCTTATCTAATAGGCTATACAAGACTAAGAGAACTCCTTGATCTCCATTGTTGGGCTTATTAGACTCTATTGCTTCTTGCACGAAAGAGAATGAATCTTTGTATATTACTATTGGTTCAAGATCTTCAGGTTTAGGGTAAATTATAGTAAGAGGAGTTACAACTATAGGAATTGATGCACCAAAGGTGCTTAGAAACCTAAGTAATTTCGAAGAGAATGCGAAACCAACTCTTATAGTATATGCTGATTGAGCTAGAGGAACTAGAGGAAGGGTATTTTAGATTGAAGTCTGACAAAATAATGCAAGAACTTCTAGCTCTATTGAATCTTGCCATTAAATTTATGTCAATGTAAAGGAGCCCAAGTTAGTATGGCGAAGCCTAGAAAGCACTAGAAGCAATTCAAGATAATTTTGGGTTGGGTAGAGTTATAGTTAAAGTGAATCTACTGAACCTTTGGTTCATATAAGGTATTTCTAAATAGCATGCGAAATATGAGAAACACATTCAAAGTCCCAACCATATAAAATCAAACACATCCATATACTAAAAGATGCCTAATCAAGTTCACGATCATATTTTGTACTCATATAGTGATTAAGTGTATGTAACCATGTGATATATACACAACATAATAAAACATGCATGAATCATGACAATTTTTAATCCACAACATATTTAGAAAAAATGAGATAACATGTTTACATCCCATATACATCCAAAAGAGAAAAAAGGTATGGAAAACTTACAAGTTATACTTCAGATTGCTGAAGATGAAGAGTCTTTCCACTTAATGAAACTAGTGGTTATCTAGATGAAGAGTCTTTCCACTTAATGAAACTAGTGGTTATCTTGGTGAACGAAACACTGCTAATAATTTAGGTGTTCATTGAGGAGTTTAAATGATCAAAGAAGTCTATGAGTAAATCTTTGCAAAAGTAAAAAATGAAAGAGAAAGCTATGAATTTATAGTATGCAAAGAAAAGGAATCTTGGCTGTTAAGGATGAAGTGCCTAGATCAAGCCAATAAAGTGCCTAGATCGAGCCACGTTAGCAATGTTAATGGTGTAAGTAGCACTTTTCAAATAAGTTACGTTGGACCAATCTGGAACATACATAAGGCAGTAGAAGAGACTGAATCAGAAACAACCATAATGGGACGTATTGTTTTGGATCTTGACACAATGCTTGCTTGAAGAAACTTAAAGAGACGTGATGGTTGTTGGAGAAACTTCTTCACAAATTAGACTAAAACATTGTAGTTTCTAACAAAAACATTTTTTCACTAAAAACTAAGAGGCTTGATGTTCGGGGAGAAATATCCCGAGGTCAGCAAAGTCAGATACTAAAGAGTGCTTGGTCGTTTCAGTTGAGTTGACGAAGCCAAATGATAATATGGTTCACCTCGGGGAAATCTATGCGATATCTTGAGGTGAACTTCCATTGACATTAGATGATTAGACTAGTCTAGTTTTAAAATAACAGCCACCTAGAAGTAACAGAAAGATTGTGCGGATAACCATCCAGGACACCACTCCCTCTTAAAACTCACTTCATGGTTATCTATTATCTGGTTGACGTGGACAACATCCTCTAAAGTTCTCACCACAATTAGTCAAATTAATAGATGGATGTAATAGAGTATTTTTAAAAATATAGGAGAGTTGGTTAATTAGACCAATCTAGAGGGGGGTATAGGTCATTCTCCCCGAATATAATTCCAGCCATACAATACGAGAAATAAGTTTTTACCAAGCACCTCTGTGGAGTTCACAAACCGGCCTCCACGAGTTTCTGTTCAATTGTCAATTAGCTTGCGAAAATGTTGCCCATCCACAATTTGTCTTATTTATGTTCTCTCAATTTTCCTTTTCATTATACCATTTTCAGGGGTAATAATCTCTGGTGCATTTACCTTAATTGTTCTTTGGGGCTAAATGAAATCATCTTCCAAATTTATGGAAGCTCGTGAAGTAAATTAGCAGCTGGATTGATTGATTATTAAAGAACGATTGATCACGTTGAGGATCTAAACCAAGATATTTTACACTATTATTGCAGGTACCAATTAAATTGCTAGGAAGACAAGGGTATCAAATTGTTTTTATTTTGCTTTGTTTCTTTGACTATGATTCATATGTATGTTTTCAATTCACTCTGCATTAACAATGAAAGTCTATAACTTCACTGCATTTATGTATATACACACTCACGCATACAACGTACTCAATATGATGTATATGTAATTTAGAAATCATGAAAAGCAATTCTTGACTACATGCTGCATGAGTCATAATTTTTTCACTCTGCATTATGTACACACACACAATATACTCAATATGATGTATATTTATTTAGAAATGATGAAAACAATTCTCGTTGTGATAGTAAATAAGAAAATTAAGTAGAAAAAGATAGGAAACAGAAACTAATTTAAGAACAGAGAACCTTTTTCTCCACAAAAGAAACTGTATTTTCCTGTATATGCAAAAACTACGCTGTTAAATAATTAACTACGGAGTTTTAGTCACAAAGACTTATTGATGAGGTTTGAATCGTAACTATTGGTTACTGTTGGCAAAGAGTGAAAGTTAAAATTTTTGTTGTGAAGTCCTTAGCTTGATCAAGGCGAAGATTACGTTATTTTCAATTAAATTACAAGGTAGAAACGGCTAAAAAAATGTTACATTTTTGTTTCTATCTCTGAATTATTCTAAAATTCCTCATGTGTAAAGCATATGATATTGAATAATTATAATTTCATTTTTGGTGTTTAAGAGATTGGACACAAAACTTTAAAGTTAATTAGATGTACTTTAATACCATTTTAAATTACGACTTAACCTAAGATGGATATCAATTAATCATTTTTTTTAGCAGTAACTTTTACGTCAAAAGGAAGAGGATATATTTTATTGAAAAGCTATAATATACAAGGAATAATGGTGGTCGAAAATGGAGATTCACATGAAGATATGTTGATTGAGATTCTAGCAAAGCTACCCGTGAAATCTCTATTACGACTCAGGTGTGTCTGCAAATCTTGGTATACTTTAATTAAAGACCCTATTTTCATCAACAAACACCTTAACAATGATAACAATATCCGTCTGATTGTTGCCTACTGTAAGGGGGTTGAAAAGCAGGATGGCTTACAAGAGGCAGTCTATCCAGATGAGTTTTTTGGTTTGTACCCTGATGAAACACTTAGAGACTTGTCATTAATAGATCTTGATCCTCAAAAACCCGTAATTGGATCGCTTTGGGGTCCTTATTGCGGCATATTTTGTATAATTGGAAAATATAATCTCGTAAGTTTATGGAACCTTGCAACTCAAGAGTCCACAACTCTTCCAAGACTTGGAGGCATTTCAGAAAATACAAATGTTCACTCCACTGACGCTGGATTTGGATTGGATCTCATGACCAATGACTACAAATTGGTTTTAATCATGACTTTTTGGGATGAGAGACTAAATTTGGTGTGTGAATCTTGTCATGTTGCAGTCTACACATTAGGAACTAATTCATGGAGAGAGTTTGAATGTTTTAAGTCATTTCATTACAACTTGCCTTGGTTAGTTGATACTAGCATATATTGGGACGGAGCTTGTTATTGGATATTGGAATTGACAGATGATAACAACAATCTCATCCTTTCTTTCCACTTGGGCGAGGAGGAGTTTCAAGAGCTGCAGGGGCCACACATTTCTAAATCAGCAAAAGTTACCCTTGGGACACATGACAAATTTCTTTCTTTACTAGTTTTCGATGACATCGTCCATTACTTTGAAATATGGGTGATGGAAAAGAGAGATTGGATCAAAAAATTAACTGTTGGACCTTTTATAGGAATTTATAAACCACTTCAATTTTGGAAGAAAGGAGCGTTCTTTGTAGAATCCAACTCTACACAGTTACTCTTGTATGAGCCTAGCACTGGAGAAACGATTGATTTTGGACTTGATTGCTATTGGTTTTCAATTGACATCTATAATGAGAGTTTAATTACAATAAAAGGTCGGGATAATTTATTGGATGAGTAATGCTATGTTTTCTAAATGTTAATTCAAAAAATTTGTCTCAAATAATGTTGCATTAACCATGTAAATAATAAAATGGTGCAATAAATAACTTAAAAGTTAGAAAATGCCTCATTTTCTTAATGAATATTACACATATGAGATGAGTGGTTTTAGAATCATTATTAAGATATGAAGCATTATTCTTTAGGAATATTTTCATGTATCCTAAAGTTTGTAAAATTACAATTTAATAAAAGTTTGTGAAAAAAGATCCAAACATCTTTCCTGAAGTTTGTAGAAATTACAATTTAATAGAAAATTTGTGAAAAAAAAAAATACAGATCTCCCCTATAATGTTTGTCTTTAACGGATAAATAGTAAACTTACCAAAATATTCTCAAATCCTCTACAAAAAAATATAGGCTTGGTGATACTCAAACATATGACCTTTTATATAACGGATCAATGCCTTAACCACTATGTCAAATACATTTTGATGATATATATTTCATTTCATAATATATAGCCAATCTAAAAATACAAATATAATAATTTTTATAATAATTAAAATTATTTTTTTATAATAAAGAAATTATATTAAAAAATAATTTTGTTATCATTAAAATTCTAATAATAACTTGAATTTAAAATTATTATTATCATTATAAATTTTTTAAATCATTATCATTACTTAGATTAGTTTTTTTAAATAACATAATTTATTTTAATTAACAATTATTTAAGATTAATTTTTAAAATTATTAATGTTAATGATAGTTTTACAATAATTTTATTTTATAACAATTTAAATTTATTTTTAATAATTATTTAAGAATAATTTTTAAATAAAATAATTTATTTTATTTAATAATTATTTAAATACAATTTTTTTAAAGTATTATTGCTAACAATAATTTTAGAAAAATTTTATTTTATCACAATTTAAATTTATTTTTAATAATTATTTAAGATTAATATTATTATTATTATTATTTGATAGCAATTTTAAATTCAAGTTATTATATAAAATTTTAATCATTGTAAAACTATTTTTGAATATAATTTCTTTATTATAATAAAATAATTTTAATTATTATAGAAATTATTTTATTTGTATATTTAGATGGGTTATATATTAAGAAATGAAAGACATATCATCAAAATGTTTTTGGTGTAGTTGGTTAAGGCAATAATCCCTTATATAAAAGGTCAGGGTTCAAGTCTCACCAAGCCCATATTACTTTGCAGTGAATTTGAGGATATTTTGATAAATTTACTGTTCATGACTGGGATTAACTTTTAGAGGGTGAGACTTTATTTGACATGCTATAATAGAATGAGTAATAATATAGTTGTAAATGTCGGGGACTAGGATTAACTTTTAGAGGGTAAGGGGATTCCCTTTAGCCTCTTCTTAGTTACACATAATATCTCAATTTTACATTAATGGAAAATAAATATACTGTGTTTTATTTTTATAGGCAAGGAGAGGACCGATTTGTGTTTTATTAAGACACCTCTTAAATAGTTGTTGTTTGAGGAGAAATAGTAAGGCCAGATATCAAAGAGTATTTGGGCCAAATTTTGTTGAGTTAAAGAGATCAGACATTAATACAGTTCACCTCGAGTTAACCCATTTCAGACCTTTAGGCGAATTCTTATCGACATTAGATGGTCGGATTAGCTGGTCCTAAATATCGAGCTCAAGTCAAGAGGAAAAGCTTCACCTATGATAATAATTAAAGCAACCACCAATGAGAAAATAGCGGGAAGATCGTGGGGATAACCACCTAGGACCCCACTCCCCTTAAAATTATCTTTACGGTTATCCATTACCAGGGTGTCGTGGAAAATATTTCTTAAAACTCTTATCACGATTATCTAATATCTAAATATCATAGGAGAAGATTTTATCTTTAGCTTGTAAAAGTTGTGAGCTCGAAAGAAAAAACAAAATCTCACCTCGAAAAAAATGTCAAAAATGACCTAGTCATAACAAAATAGTAGAAAAATTGTGGTGACAACCACAAGGACCCCATTCCTCTTAAAACTCTCACCATAATGTTCCTTTATCCAGATATGGTGGAGGTTAATATTATCTTCACATATAAAAGGTAAAAATCTATGGAGACAGGTACGTTTTTTGGACTAAAACTCTTACCAATACTTTGCCAAATTCTTGTCTTGCCAATCTTCTTAAAAAATCATCTCTGACTTTAAGCATTGTAAGGGTTTTGCTAGGAAATCGGTTTTTCTTTGATTGTGTTTCTTTTTGCAGGTTCATCCATAGCACAATAGGGGATTTGTTATTGGATATCGAATCGTCAAATTTTGGCATCAACACTTGTCTTTCATTAAAATATGTTTTAAGTATTTATTTTTCATTAAAACATGTTAAAGCAAGTAGTATATAACTCTCTTAACTACATGTTCTATCAACCACTACTAGAAAAATGGCCATTACTGACGTTGGATTGGTATCAGTGATATTCTTTATTGACACATCTTCTAGGTAACATAGTAACCCTAGCTAGAAATCCCTAATACGAAATAAAGTATCATGACAAAAGTATCAATATCCAGTATACCTAAAGCATCAGTAGCATATTGAGACTATGATATCAGAATTTTTATGTTACCAAAAAGGTATCTATGATTTCTAATTCCATTATATTTGAAAACATTGATGTCTTTATAATATTAGAATATGTTCAATTCATATAATGTTACTGGTTGTTTGTTGATATTAGATAAGTATCAATGAATGTTTTATATATTTAAAAAATAAAATAAATTTTTGTTCCTCTATTTATTTTTCAAATGTCAAATTTATTAAAATTATTAGTAATATAGTAATGAAAATTAACCTATAACATAAATATTATAAATTGAACACTGAACGTTTTCTACAATTCAAATCACAATTCAATGACTTTTATACATCCATCTCCCACTCAATTTTAAATCCAAAAATAATGATGTGTACAAAAATAAAATTAACTAATGTGTACAAAGGTAGTTACGAGTTAAATATTGTGTGTATAACAAAAGTATAAGTAGAAGTAGAAGTATTGACCAATTATGGGTAAACACAAGCAACGCACAAGTATATGGATTTTCAATCAAGCAACCTCACAATTTTCCTTGAATCTTAGGCAAAACACAAGCACCAAAATTCAGCAAATGCACAAAAATAACTTAACAATTCTTTCAATGTAAGATAACAAATTTAACATTTAACTTGGATATACATCCTTTAATCTTGTTAACCATTTGTTGTAAGTTAAACTCTCAGTTGTTAGCCATCTTTCCTCAAACATGCATGTAGTACATTTAAGAAAATCAAATTTTAACAAAATAAAGATTGAAAAACTTATAGTAGTACTATCTAAACATCATTTATAAACAATAATATAAGAAAATTAACTTCACAACAAAAATTTCAAATTCACATACACATACAAAACAAAATAATGCAAATAATTGTAAACACTTACTAGAATCTTCATTTATTCTAGACCCATATGTTCCCAAATACCATCACAACTTGACCTTGCATAAATTCCATCATCATTATCCATACGTAACCCATACTTAGACAATTTATTAGATAAATATATATGCAAAACTATGTCATCACTCTCATCATTACACCTAAATTTATGCACTCTTTCAGCCATTGAACAAACCACAAACTTATTACTATCTAGTTTGTCTTTGACATAAAAAACTTGTTTTGTATATGATACAAAAAAAAAACAATCAAGTACTGTGCACAAAAATCAAGTGATTCCTCAGCAATATAACTCTCGACAATGCATCTCTCGGGACTATTGCAATTAGGAACATATCCTTTAAAGACTTTCATGCATCGTTCAAATGAATGCATCCATCTAAGATATATTGGCCTAAAAAATCTTACTTCTTCAGCAAGATGGACTTCAAATGTACCATTATATAAAAAAACGTTTGGAAGGAAAAATTATTTGAATGATCCCAAAGTGATCTCAAGTTCTTTTTGTAATTTGTCTAAACTCTCAACATCTATCACTTTATTACACAATGAATTAAAGAAGAAGCATAACCCAATTATGGCATTTCTAATAGGTTTTGGTAAGCAATTCCAAATTGCTAATGCTAATAGTTGTTGCATCAAAGTGTGACAATCATGAGACTTAAGGCCTTGAAGATGGAAATCTTTAATTAACATAATGTTTCTAAAGTTTGATCAATAACCATCAAGAACTTTAGTATCCAACAAGGTTTGACAAAACATTTTCTTTTCAGTTTTGCTCAATGTGTAAGGGGCTAATGGTAGGTAATTTTTTGGCTTTTCATCAGGTATTAATTTTGCCCTAATTCCCATTTCTTCAAGGTATTTCCTAGTATTAGAACCATCCCATATTTTGCTCGATTGATAAAGGATTGTGTTGTAAATGTTATCACACATATCTTTTCTACATGCATAACATCTAATTGGTGATGCACTAGTAAATGTTGCCAATATTCTAAGTCAAAGAAATTGATTTTTTTTTTTAAATAGCTTTTCGTTGTTCCCATCAAAAGGCTTTAGCTTTTGTCTTTTTTTTTCCCAAAGTTGTTCGATAAGTGTGTAGAATACGCACTCATTGGACATTTTGGAACTTGAAATGTTTTGTAAATCCTCATGTTTAGTTACTATTTGATGAATTTCAGTGCTTTGTATAGAAATGATAGCAAATGGGCATTCAAGATGAAATCAGGTCGAGAAAACAATGCCAAAAAGTTCAGAAAGGAAATGGGGACCAAAACGCAAAGCTATAGGGACCAAAGTGCAAGGAATCCAAAGCTAAAGGCATGGCGCAAAAAAAATATTTTTGGCCTCGAGCATGGCAAGGAAGCGCCACCAATGCATGCGGCCACACCACCCATTCTGCCTCTTTCCTCCCTCACTCAAATTTGGGTACCCCAACGCCTCTTGGACGTGCTTTGACATTTTTAGGCCATATGATCATCACCCAATGGCCTGATTTGGGTATTGTTTAGGTTTATATATTTTTTGGATGATAGCCACCAAAGCCAAGCAACCAAGAATAGAAAATTTGGGTTTTTGAGTGAGAAATGTGAAGAACGAAGAGAAGATTTAGAGAGAGAAGTGGATTGATTCAAGTTTGAAACTTTAGAAGAGGACTTGAAGGAGGATCATTAAAGCTTGGATCTCTAATCTAGCTTTCCTAAACTCTATCACTCTCATTTTTTATTTCATTTGAACTTTAATGGTTGAATTTTATGATTATCCAATACATGATTATTGTTATACTGATAATTGTAATGGTTGGCTAGTTTTCCTAATTTTGGGTCTTGATGTAAACTTGTCCAAACTCTGTTTTAATTAATAAACATGTTATTATCTTTATTATGATTTGATTCATTGGTGTTTACCTTGCTTAATTTTCTAATTTTATAATTAATTAATGAATTAATTAAATTAGAGATGGATGAATTAAGTTTTTAGAAAGATTAATTTGTTTATCGGACTAAGTGAACATAATCTAGATGGTAATGAGACCAAGAGATAATCGACATCTAGATAATCAAATTAACAGTTAGAATTTCAAGAAATTAGGAGGTGAATTAGGTTTTAAGCGTTAAACAATGATAAGTGTTAAACAATCTTGAATTGTTTTGTAAATCCTCAAATTTAGTTAATATTTGATGTTTTGTATAAAAAATATAGCAAACGGGCATTTAAGATGAAATTGGCTTGAGAAAGTAACATCGAAAAAGTTGGAAAGAAAACAGGGACTAAATTGAAAAGTTGAATGGACCAAAGTACAAAGAAATCAAAATTGAAGGCACGTCACGCTACCTCTGGACCCGCGCTCGAAGGCCATTCTGGCCGTGAGCGTGGTATGGTAACACCACAGAGGTGCGTGACCGCACCGCCCATTCTGTCCCATAACGCCCTCGTCTGGATTTTAGGCTCCCCAGCTCATCCTAGATGTGCTTGGACAACTTTTAGCCGTGAGATCATCATCCAATAGTCTGATTTGGATATCTTTTAGGTTTATATGTTTTTTGGATGACAGCCACCATAACTAAGCAACCAAGAATAGAAAATCGGGTCTTAGAGTGAGAGAAGTTGAAGAACAAAGAGGAGATTCTAGAGAGAAAAATGGATTGATTCAAGTTGGAGTCTTTGGAAGAAAACTTTAAGGAGGATCATTGAAGCTTGGATCTCTAGTCTAGTTTCCTAAACTCTATCACTCTCATTCTCTATTTTATTTGAACTTTAATTGTTGAAAATTGATGATTATGATATTGATAATTATAATGATTGGTTAGATTTCTTAATCTAGGGACTTGATGTATCTTGTCTAAACTATATTTTAATCAATTGGCATGTTATTAATGTTATTATGGTTTGATTCACTTGTGCTTATCTTGCTTGATGTTCTAATTTGCGAATTAATTAATGAATTGGCTAAATTGGAGATGGATGAATTAAGTCTCGAGAAAGATTAATTTGTTTGTCGAGCTAAGTAATCACAATCTAGATAGTTGTGAGACTGGGAGGTAATCTATATCTAGATAATCTAATTAATAATTACAATTTCAAGAAACCGAGAGGTGAATTGGGTTCTAAGCGTTAAATAACAAGTAATATGTAATGAACGTATAATTATTTAAGTTAGATAGGGATATCAACTTGAGTTATTATGCATAAAACCTTGATTTACGCTCGGGAGAGGTGTTAAGGTTGATTTTAATCTTTTTATTAGTGAATTAGACCAAAATACATTGATAACGGCCAATTAGGAGAGACGTAGTGATGAATAAGCGAAATCAAGATCCTAGGTAATTCATCTTTACATATTTCATCTTTTATAAATTCTTAAACTCGATTTCTATTCCACGTTCGTTAATAATAGTGTTTTAGTTTATTTTTCGTTATAATTAATCAGTATAGTTTACTTAGATAAAATTAGCTTTTCAAATTATAGTACTTAGTAGGTAATTTGAATTTCAATCTTCGTGGGACAATATCTTTTTTTATCACTTTATTACTTGATACGACCCATGCACTTGCAATTAGAATAGTCGTCGTAAAATAACAAGTAATACATAATGAACGTATAATTATTTAAGTTAGATAGAGATACTAACTTGAGTCATTATACGTAAAACCTTGATTTATGCTCGGGAGAGATATTAAGGTTGGTTTAATCTTATGATTAGTGAATTATACTAAAATACGTTGATAACTGCCTATTAGGAGAAACATAGTGATGGATATGCGAAATCAAGACCCTAGGTAATTTATCTTGCATATTTCATCTTTTTATAATTTCTTAAGCTCGATTTCTATTATACGTTAGTTAATAGTAGTGTTTTAGTTTACTTTCCGTTCTAATTAATCAATCTAGTTTGTTTAGATAAAATTGGTCTTTCAAACTATAGTACTTAGTAGTTAGTTTGAATTTCAACCCTTGTGAGGCGATATCTTTTCTTATCACTTTATTATTTGATATGATCCGCACGCTTGCGGTTAGCATAATCGCGATCATTTTTTTCAATTTTTTTATCATTTTTAAAATTGCTTTCTCATTCAAAGTTTTATGAGGTTTTTCCCACTTTTGTTCACCATTAAAAATTAGTTTTTAACTTTCTGAACGGGTGCTTATCTGGTAGAAATTGACAGTGACCCAAAAAATGCATTTTTCTTATTATGTTTAAGCCAACATGAATTAATGTTTTCCCCACATTTAGAACAAGCAAAATACCCCTTAATAGTACTCCTACACAGGTTACTATATGCTGGAAAGTCATTAATTGTCCATAACAAAATAACCCATAAATTAAAAGTTTATATTTTTCATGCATCATAAACTTCTACACTAACATACCATAAAGTTCGAAGGTCCTCAATTAAGGGTGCTAGATAGGCATCTAAATCATTACCAGGTTGTTTAGGTCCAAAAATTAATAATAGGTAGTGCTTCTTATACAAAACCATGGAGAAAGATTATATGTCGCCATTATAACTGGCCAACAACTATAAATAGTGCTAAGTATGCTATATGGATTTACCCCATTAATTGAGAGAGCAAGTCTAAGATTCCTAGGGTTTTGTGCAAGTTCAAGCTATTTGTTATCAACTAACTGCCATGCTAAAGAATCTGTCGAATGATGAAGTTTTCCATCTTTCATTCTCTTATTTGAATGCCAAATCATTTGCTCAGTTGTTTTAAGTGACTGGAACAAGTGTTTGAATCTAGGAATAGGAGGAAAGTACCATGAAACCTTGGCTGAAACCCCTTTTAAAATTTTTTTGGATTTATTTTTTCTTTTCTTTCACCTACATTCTTCATAGTTAAAGCATGCAATCAAATTTGCATACTCATTCCTACAAAGAATGCAATTATTTGCATATGCGTTTATTCTTTCATAATTTAAGCCTATCACTTTCATTATTTTGTTAGCCTCATAAATTGTTTGGGCATAATTTTATTTTCTAGCAAAAAATCTACAATGGCTTCCAATAAGGCTAAAAATCCTACATCCAATAGCTCAAAATTCCCCTTCATATTAAAAATTTTCATTAAACCAGATAACTTAGAATGCTTCGAACTTAGGAATAATGGCTTTTCAGCATCTTCAAGAATTTTCATAAACTACTTTTTATAACATTGCCCATAAGCATCTTGAACCATGTTCATGACATTACTATAATCATTAGATCTAAAGTGATGACCACTAGAATAAGTTGGGGAGTTTGTGCTATCTAAAATAGGGTCAATATATCTTGCCTAGTCCAAATAGTGTATATTGATATAAAATCTTTTTTAAACAAATGTGTCCTAACATGTTCAAGTGAATAAAGTTCCATATTACAACAACTATTGCATAGGCATCTAATTAACCTACCATTTTTTTTAATTAAGCATTGCAAAATTTAGAAACTCATTAACACCTTTTACATACACTTTCGATAACCTATCACTGAAAAATCTAGTTTCTTTCCATGTGTGGCACCTACTAGTACATTATATTGTGTTCCAATTTTATTTATTAAATTTTTTTATAAGTTTGAAAGAAAAAAATCACATGAAAACCAATAAGAAGTAAACAACACTTGAATATCTATCTAACCACAACCACTTCATATCATACCTGCAATGTGTTCCTAAAAAACAAACAAACACAACTACAACAATAATATCAAATGCAAAATAATATTGAACACATATAAAATGAATGTGAATAGGTTAAGGAATATACTTGAAGCAACAAAAAATCATTTTTTTTGCTCCCAAATCAATGAATAAACAAATAAAAAATAAAAATATTGTCAACAAAAGTCCAAATCAGGTCCCAAATAAGTATATACATTCTAACAATATAAAAATCACAGTACAAGAAATAAAAAAATCAGTACATGCATTCTAAAAATGGAAAATCACAACATAAAAAGTAAAAAATCTGCACATGTACTCCAATATTAAAAAATCGTAACGTAAAGAACAAAGAAATCAGAACATGCACTCCAACAATAAAAATTACAATGCAAGGAACAAAACAATCAACATGTGCACTTAAATAACTTGTCAATTTCATGCATATCTACAAATTAGCTTCCAAATCATCACATGCCATCCACTGATTTCATACAAATCCATTTGTAAGACAACATGCATCTTGAAAATTGACTACAGAATAAGTCTTAAGATGAAAATATACCAAAATTTGAGAAAAGAGTTAAGCAAAATATGAAAACATAATCAATATCACAAAACCCAAACCCTTGACGATTTACATGCAATAAAAACTTAGAAATAGGAAATACATCTTGAGGATTTCAACATTTATGACTGACCTAGGTAGATGTTTTGATTTTAGAAGCCAACATTCAGATTCGAAGCCGGCTCTATTCTTTGAAGATAATACAGTTAGATTTCATTTGATGTTAAGTGTAAATAGGGTTGATTTGAGCTGGGAATGGGTTGATATGAGCTCGCATATGAGACATGTTTAGGTTTTTCGAAGAACAAGCACAAGGTTATTTTTGTGGATTTGATGCTTAAATGAGAAGAGCGTTCAAAAAAAAAAAAAGAGTTAAGTGGGAAACCAAATTGAAAAGGGGGGAATGTGTTTTGGGTTTTTTGTTTTTTGAGAGAAAAGAACAAAACGACGTCGTTTTAGTCAGTGATATTATAGTCTCACAAAACTCTTATACTCATTGTTCAATGCTAAGGATTTTTGTTACAGTTCTATCGTTGGCGAGAAAAGTCTTCTCTTTTACATTAGTCTTGACAGCCTCTCAAAAGTATCAAGAGCTTGATATCGATAATGCTCATTTTTCTAGTAGTGAACGTGTATATATAGTTAAAACTTTAATTAACTAATTTTACCAATAATTAATTTAACTACATGGGCCACTATTAATATATTATCTTACATTCTCTTACTTGGCCAATGTGGTAGAATTATTATTCTTATTTAAACAATAAACATAATGCACATTACCATCAAATAAGATCTCACATATATTGATCATACCGTAATATTACCATTAAGTATAACCTAATATGAATCATGATGCTTCCACATCATTAAATAGATATAGTTCCTTACATATACTAGAATATTAGCTTTTTACTTAATATGAAAATTAAATAATGGTCCACATCAATCTCTTGATTAAAAACTAAATCCTTTAATTTTTTTTACATAAAACAATCATGTAAAAGTGAGATATCTATAAATGTTAGAATTAATACATAAATGATTTCAAAATGTCAAATACAAAATTACTAAAATTTTGCAATAATAGACAGTATCTTAGTCTATGGATCTGCAATCATAAGATTGGTGCTAATATGCTCAATTGTCACGTTTTGTTTCTGAACTCCTTTAACAGCAAGATATTTCAATTCCATACGTTTAACACCCTTGGAATACTTATCATTTTTAGAGAAGAAGACTGTTACAGATTTATCATACTAAATTTTCATCAACCTGGCAATACTGTTAAATATTCCAAGTCTTGAAATAAAGTTTCACAACCAATTTCCTTGAATTATGGCTTTAAAACACCCCACAAACTTAACTTCTATAGTGGATACAGAAATATCAAACTGTTTCACACTTTTTCATGAGACTGCTGCTCTTGCTAAAATGAAAAAATAACCAAATGTGGACTTCCTTGTTTTAATACATCCAACAAAGTCATATTTGAATATCCAATTACCTAAAGATGATCAAACCACCGGTAAGTGAGCATGAGATTTTTGTCCCTTGTAAGTACCTCAATACTCTCTTGCTAGCCATTTAGTGATCCAATCCCAAATTGCTTTGATAACAACTAAGTATTCCAACAACAAAACTGATGTCTGGTCTGTTACAAGTTTAAACATATATCAAGCTCTAACAATTGACGCATAACGAATATTTTCCTTTTGTTTGCGTTCCAATTCGTTTTTTGGGTATGGCATGAGACTAAATTTATCTTTTTTTCTAATTGGAACGACATTTACTAAATTTTTTTCCCTTTTTTAATCTTTCTATAACTTTATTATTGATATATGCTTTTTATGACAACCCTAACAATCCTTGTGGTCTATCTAAAATATTTCTATTCCAATCACATAAGCTACCTCTCCCATATTCTTCAATTAAAAGTTCTTAGAGAGAAATTCTTGGTCTCATGTAATAAACCAAGATAATCAATAGCAAGCAAGATGTCATCAACATACAAAATGAGAAATATAAACTTGCTCTTACTAATCTTAAGATATATACACCAATCAATCGTATTTTCCTTAAATCCCAAAAAAGTGATGGTATCATTGAACTTAAGATACCATTGGAGAGAAGCTTGTTTAAGTTCATATATTGATTTCTTAAGTTACCCACCATATGTTTTTTTTTCCTATAGTGGAAAAACCATAGGTTGAGCCATGTAAACCTTTTCTTCTAAATTTCCATTCAGAAAGACAGTTTTCATATTCATTTGGTATAACTCTAAGTCATAATATGCCACCAAAGCCATAATAATTCTAAGAGAATTTTTTTTAGAGATCAGTGAAAGTATTTTTACAGTCAACGCCATCTTTTTGAGTAAAACCTTTACCAACAAGTCTAGTCTTGTATAAATTCGATATTACCATATGAGTCATATTTGGTTTTAAAAACTAATTTACACCCAACTCTCTTACAATCTTTAGGTAATTCAAAAAGATCCAAAACTTTATTCTGTTCCATAGATTTCATCCTTTATAGCATCCATCCACTCAGAAGAATTATCACATTCAATGGCTTGTGGCAACGTAATTGAATCTTCATATATTCCTAAGTCAAATTCTAACTCTTGTAGATATACCATATAATCATTAGAAATAGCCAGTCTTATTTGTCTATATGGCTTTCTTAATGCTATTCTTTATGATTAATCTACTCTGGTTTCATTTATTGTTTGATCATTCATTTATTGTTCTTGCTCATTGTTAACTTGTTCAACAATTCGATGAATAAAAGCTTTAGAAGAAGTTGAGGGTAAAGGAACTTGTTCCTTAACTTCTTGAATTTACACTTTTTGTGGCTCTTTTCTCCCACTAACTTCACCATTCTCAATGAACCTAACATTTCCAATTTCAATAATTCTTGTACTATGGTTAGAGCAGTTAAATCTATACCCTTTAGATTTTTCAGGATAACCAATGAAGAACCACTAGTTGTTCTTGAATCTAATTTCTTTTCATATGAATTATAAATCCTTGCCTTTGCTGGGCAACCCCAAACATACAGATGTCTAAATTGGTTTTTTTACCAATCCACAATTCAAAAAGAAGTCTTAGGAATTGCCTTACTAGAAACCCGGTTTAACAAATACATGGTAGTTTCTAATGCATGCATCCACAATGAAATGGGTAAACATGAATTACCTAACATACTTCTAACCTTGTTTAACAAGTATAATTACTGATAAGTGTGTCAAATATGCACTTATCGGGTATTTCGAGACTTGAATTGTTTTATAAATCCTCAAATTTAGTTAATATGTGATAAATTTTAATGTTTTGCATAGAAAAGATAGCAAACGAGCATTGAAGATGAAATCGGCTCGAGAAAGCAACATCGAAAAAGTCAGAAACAAAACATGGACCAAAATGCAAAGCTAAATGGACCAAAGTATAAAGAAATCAAACTTAAAGAGGATGGTGCACCAGCGCAATTCATAGTGCGCTAGCACGATCCATGGCACGCCAGTGCCATGCTCGTGACCTAAGGCCATTTTGGCCACAAGCGTGGCGCGACAGCACCACGGAGGTGCGGGGTCGTGCCACAAGTTCTGTCCTATGGCGCCCCAATACAGATTTTGGGCACTCCAATGCCCCCTAGACGTGTTTGGACGATTTTTTGCCGTGAGATCATCACCCAATAGCCTGATTTAGGTATCTTTTAGGTTTACATATTTTTTGGATAATAGCCACCAGAGGAAGGAAGCTAGAATAGAAATTGAGAGGTTTTTGAGTGAAAAAGAGGAAGAACAAGTAAAGATCCTAGGGAGAGAAGTGAAGTGATTTAAGTTGGAGCCCTTAGAAGAGGACTTGAAGGAAGATCATTGAAGCTTGGATCTCTAGCCTAGTTTTCCTGAACTCTTTAACTCTCATTTTGTATTTCATTTGAACTTTAATTGTTGAATTTTATGATTATGGAATACTTGTTAATTGTGATGTTGATAATTGTTATGGTTGGCTAGTTTTCCTAATCTAAGGTCTTGATATAACTTGTCTAAACTATATTTTAATCAATTGTCATGATATTAATGTTATTATGTTACCTTGCTTAATGTTATAATTTGATAATTAATTAATGAATTAGTTGAATTTGAGATTGATGAATTAATTCTTGGGAAAGATTAATTTGTTTGTCGGACTAAGTAAATACAATTTAGATGGTAGTGAGACTGGGAGATAATCGATATCTTGATAATCAAATTAACAATTATGATTTCAATAAACTAGGAGGTGAATTGGGTTTTAAGCTCTAATTAACAAGTAATACATAATGAACGTATAATTATTTGAGTTAGATAGGGATATCAACTTTAGTCATTATACGTAAAACCTCGATTTACGCTCAGGAGAGGTGTCAAGGTTGGTTTTAATCTTGTAATTAGTAAATTAGACCAAAATACATTAATAACGACCAATTAGGAGCAATATAGTGATAGATAAGTGAAATCAAGATCCTAGGTAATTCTTCCTTACATATCTTATCCTTTTATAAATTATTACACTCGATTTCTATTATATATTAGTTAATAGTTTATTTTTCGTTAAAATAATCAATCTAGTTACTTAGGTAAAATTGGCCTTTCAAACTATAGTACTTAGTAGTCAATTTGAATCTCAATCCTCGTGAGACGGTATTTTTTCTTATCACTTTTTTACTTAATACAACTCATACGCTTGCGGTAGCATAGTCGCAATCAATTACATCTTTTTGCTACACCATTTTGCCATGATGTTCCCAGTATAATGTGTTGAGCACAAATGCCATGTTTTTCAAGAAATTTAGCAAATGGCCTGAACATTGCCTTGTTTCATCATATTTTTCATAAAATTCACCATCTTTATCAGACCTAACAACTTTTATTTTTCTATCAAATTGACTTTCAACCTTTGTAATAAATACCTTCAAGGCATCTATTACTTGAGATTTTTCATGTAATAAATAGATATAACCATAACGTGAAAAGTCATCAACAAAGATGATAAAATATTTTTTTTTTCTAAAGATGAAACATCAAAAAGCCATAAATATCAGTGTGTATTATTTCAAGAAGTTATATGCTTCTTGTGACTCTTTTCTTTGTGTGTTTTGTTTGTTTTTCTTTAATGCAATCCACTCAAGTATCAAGATCAGTAAAATCCAAGTCTGGAATGATATTATTGTTTACCAATCATTCCAATCTTTCTTTGGAAATGTGAACTAGACATTTATGCCATAAATTGAACGTTCATTTACTAAAACGCATTTTGTTCTAATTATAATGTAAGGTTAAAAGAGTCTCAACAAAGAGATTGTTAAGTTTCAATTTGTGTAAACCACCACAAAGAAAACTAGAACTCGTAAAATTATTCTATTAAACAAGCTAAAATATCCATTCCTAAATTTAAAAGAGTATCCAACTGAATCCAATTTAAACAAAGAAATTAAATTGCGAGAAATAAAAGGAACATAAAGAGTTTGCAATAAATCTAAATGATGTCTAGTGTTTAAAATCAAACGATAAGTTCCAATAACTTCAACTTAAGCTTTGACTTGATTCCCTATGAGAACAAACTTACCATTTAGATTTGTGGTTTGGATCGTAAGGAATCCCTGCATCGTATTTGAAACATTAACGGTATAGCTAAAATCAATGTGCCAAGTATTATAAGGATCTTCTGTTAAATTTGATTCAAAACATAAAATAACAATAGGCTTACTTTTATTTTCCAACTATGCCTTATGTTTCAGACAATCTTTCTGAAAGTGTCTAGGTTTCTTATAGAAATGACACTTCAATTTGATGTATTCCTTTTTGTGAGTTTGGACAAATTACTCACTTACCTTAAATGGTCCTTTCTTGTTAACAAGAAGAACATAATGAGTTCCTTGATTATTAAGTCTAGTTTCTTCCTGAACCAACATATTGTGACATTCATTCACATTCTATTTGTCTTTAAATAATTAGAAATATTTACTATCTTTGATATGTAAATATAACTAAAAGGGCATATAAATTACCAGCAATTATGTTCAATAGTTATAAGACTATGCAATTAACCTTTGGGGATTTTTAAACGGCTTAAAATTATGAACTTCAATTTGTTTACAAAAAAGCAATCATCATATAACTATCATGTCATTTATAAGCATCAATATTCATGGATAATTGATATATTTTACAATTAAAATTTTATAATTTGGACACTTTTGTCATTAACAAATCTATTATGATAAATTTATTTATTTATTGTTGTTGCAAAAATTATAAATTTGTATATGAGCAATTAATTACTTAATAATTAATTAAACAAACAATTAAAGCAGATCACCAATCCGAGTAACAATACTGCTGATTCACAAACAATAAATAATAAAGCAAATATATAAATCACAACATATTATATATGTGTTAAAGTCGGCCAACCTACAATATTAAAGGCTTAGAATGGTGGGCCGTATTCTACAGTAAATACTTTATTGTCATTAAAAATCAATTTAAAACAAAGGGTTTTAACACATTTCTCCCATAAAGTTTATAAAATTTGACTTTTTAACACCTAAATAGATTATTTAACTTAATTAACACGTACCTCCCCTACTACCGTCCAATTCTAACAATGAACCGTTAGTTAAAGGGGTATAGTGATAAAAAAATAAAGGCAAATGAACCGTTTGTCCTTATCCACCGTTTCAAAATCATCCCATTTTTTAAATTTCACTCATTCTTCATTGTCATCATCGTCATCGAATCTGTCTTAGGTTTAAATTAATACTAAAAAATAATTTCCCTAGCAGTGAAGCCACCACGAGGCCCCAAAACTAACAACTACAAGCAAAGGCAAACATTAACACAAAAGCTCATCTCATCGTTCCTTCTTTCATAATCTCATCTCCATCTTTCATAATCTCATCTCCTTCATCTCTCTTATTTTCTTTCTTATAGTTGTAACAGTTCATACAGTTCCTGCAATTTCTTTTCCTCCGTTCATTTTGTTCTTTCTCTTTTATTTTCTTTCTTACGATTCGTACAGTTTCTTTGATCTTGTTCTCACTGTTCCTCTCTCTTTTATTTTCTTTCCTACAGTTTTGTGCAGTTTCTTTATATTATCATCAATCAATTTTCTTCATTTTTCATATTTTTGTTTTCATACAGTTTCTTTCCCTTTCCTCTGGTTATTTACTTACGTTTACCCACAAATTCATTGTTAATTGAAACGCTTACATGGCGGCGGCACGGGGAAATGCCAAAAAGGAAAACCAGGTTGTATACCTTTAGGATGACTTGGACCTCAAAATCTTCCGAGCGCGACGATTACCTAACATAGATATAGTCTAGGAAAACTTTCGTCGTTGTTTCACAAACTGCGACGCTTGCTCAACTCCATTAGAGCAACACCACATTCACGAAAGAACCTTGGATGGCAAAATCGTGGACCAGAAAATTCTTCAAAAGAGTAAAATGATCATCAACGATCCTTACGTCACCGTGGTAGTCCCGCAAGCCATGTTGGCGAGCATAAGAGTTGTTAAAAACTAGCAAAACCCTATCTGGAACGAGTACTTTGTCATTCCCTTAGCTCATCCGTTTGTCGACCTCGAGTTCCAGGTCAAAGATAAAGACCTCTTTGGGGCTGAGATTATTGGCTTAGTGAAGATCTCAGCTCAAAAAATCGCCACCAAGGAGCTCATCTTGGGATGGTTTAAAGTTCTCGGCCCGTTCGAGAAGTGCCTAAGTCAGAGATAGCCTTAAATCTGAAGCTACAATTTAAGCCGTATAAGAAAAATCCAATTTATTAACATTGCATTGCTGGCGATCCTGAGTAGTAAGGAGTTATTTCCCGTTAAGAAGAGATAATCAACTGAAGTTATACTAGGATGCTCATGTGACTTTGGGATTGCTACCTGATATTGAGTTGGATGAAGGAAAAGTTTATAGGGCAGGAACGTGTTGGGAAGATATCTGTTATGCCATATCGGAAACTCACCATTTGACTTATATCGTTGGCTGGTCTGTTTTTCATAAGATTAAGCTGATCAGAGAGCCGACCAGACCGTTGTCGTGTGGTGGTGATTTGACGCTCGATGAATTGCTCAAGTACAAATCGGAGGAAGGAGTCAGAGATCTGTTGTTAGTTTGGAATGATACGACCTCGCATGACAAGTTTGGCATCAAAACGGTGAGGACTTTTTGTAAGAGTGCTTTTTGTAAGTAGTTTGGAGTGACATTACAATATTTTGTAATCCTTTTGTTTGTTTCGGTTTACATCAAGAATAATAGAAATGACATACCTCCCTTAAGGTTTGGTTTTGAATTTATTATTGCCGGCCCACATAAAATAAATAAACTGAATAAATAAAAGAAGCAAATTCAAATTCTTGCATTTTGTATTCATCCTGAAAATGGCAAATGAAGGGTATATTGGTCTCTTCACAATTCTTTGACGGAATTGAACGTCAGTAGAGAAGGTATGTGTTAATTAAGTCAAATAATCTATTTAAGTATTAAAAGGCCAAACTACAAGGGAGGTATGTGTTAAAACCCCTTTAAAACAATGTAGACAATCAATTTAAACTTTCTGTTTTGCTTCGTACTTGCATATTAAATATAAAGCAATTAATTAAACCTTCGTCCTATTCTTCATCATCATCATCATCATCATCATCGTCATTATATTATTACTATATTATTGAATTATGAATTAATAAGCAACTGTGACAATTAAAAAAATCATAAAATTACCTCTTATTTTAAAAATAAATAAATAAATAATATCAGTTATATAATTAAATTCTATAATTGTCAATCACTGCATTCTAACCAATAACATAATAAAAAGAATTAAATTAGCAATTATGAATTTATCATAAAACTTTTCAATTAAATTTACGACCCATAATAATAGGAAAAAATAAGAATCTTAAATAGGAAATCATGAGTTCTTAAACTTATGCTCTGATACTATACATAAAATAATTATATGAATTCTAAATTTTAGAATCATAGAACTACATGATATTCACGAAATAAATTCTTAATAATTGAAAAATAATAATATATACCTTGAGTCATAACATATGTAATAAATTAATTTCTCTTCTTTAACATCTTCTCAGTTACACATAGTATTTTAATTATACGTTGATGAAAAATAAATATACTATGTTTATTAAAATATGTAAGAAAATAGTATTTAACTATTTGTTAACTACACGTTTCATCATCGTGTTTGTATATAGATAAAATTATAATCAACTAATTTGACCAATAAAAAACTATAATCAACTAGTTTGACCAATAATTAATTTAACTACGTGGGTCTATTAGTATAATATCTTACAAAATCCATCCATCTTTATTCCATACATATGTTACATATAACAATCAATGTATTGAAGTCTTATCTAACATTCAATGACATGCTTTGGGTATGTTATATCAAAATCGCACTCATATTGAAAAAGTGACACCTACCCAAAAAGAATTATATTCTTCTGACTACAAATTAATTTTCTTAATGAAGTGGAGTAGTAACGAGTGAGGGGAAGAGAGCGCAAAGCGAGATCGATATGGAGGTTATACATAGAGGGATAATGAGTAACCAAGAAAAAGAGATGGTCAAAAGCAATATGACTCTTGCGAATTTAATACAGACCTTATATTTTGAAACAAATGAAGCTAATCATAGAAATGAAGCTAATCATTAGCGTCAGATTTCTCACCCTTATTTTTCTATTCGCATACTTGAATGTCATTCAAAATTGTAAGAGTTTGTTTCTCGGTGGGTATTTCATTTTGTTTGTTTTTTGCATAAATTTACTTCAAAGTGTCTTGCCATCGATTTTATTAAATTTTATTTTGAATCATTTGAAAAGATTTGTTGCTGAGCTTTTATTATTAGTTTTTTAACTGTAAGTGGCCATGATCCTTCATTATGTTAAGTGGAAACATGTGTTATATAGTTTTTGTCAGTTTTTAGCAGTTTATTACATGTTCTACCAGTTGATTATATGTTCTGGCAGTTTATGACAGTTTTTTCATGACTGTTGTGATGGGCAGAGCCTATAAATACATGCATTATCTTGGTTAAATCCCTAAGCCAACAATTTCTCTTCAGTAATATACACCATCATAAAGAAATTGTGTAAGGTTTAGAAGAACCATCAACCAGGAAGTTTCATCATCATATTGTGAAAGACTTCAATCGTAGGAGGTATATTTTTCAGTTTAATTCTGCACTTGATCTATATACTAATATGATTAGTAAAGCGTGTTTAGATCATATTTAAGTTCTTTCATTTATGTCTTAGTAGAGTGGTCGCTTAATTTGTGAAAAATTTTATGATATTAGGATAAAAATTTCATTATGGATATATAACTTATTAATTTTGGTCCTTTAGATTAAAGGAAAAGATCTTTATTAAAACTTAATACAATCTACACATGTTTTAGTAATCATAATAACATATAGATCAAATATGAAATTAAACTCTAAAATCATACCTCTTGCCATTGATGTCTTTAATAATATGGTGATGAAGTTTTCTTGTTCTAAACCTTACACAATTCTCTATCTGGTGTATATTTACTAGAGAGATATTATTGGCTTAAAGAGCTAACCAAGGGAATGCTTGTATTTATAGACTCTTTCCATCACAAAAGTCATAAAAAACTACTAGAAATTGTCAAAACATGTTACCAATTGTTAGAAACTGTATAATATATATTCATTCCTAAAATGATAAAAGATCATGGGCTACATATGGTAAAAATCCTAACATTCTCCCACTTGGTCCATGTAGTTTATTATTTATCATAATAAGAGACAAAATATATGTATCACTATGTATTATGTCTCTTAAAAACTTGCCCATATTACTTAATGAATAAACTCCATGTTTATTCTAAGTCTAAACATTAATGATATTTCTCAACTTATTAAATATATACATAATTGATAATAAAATATAAGAAAATATTATAACATAAATAAATGTCATGCATTTGTCCATATAACAAAAATCATAAACAAGAACCAAGTCGCATTTGATCTACATGATTCTTAAATTTTAATAGTGGCATGCCTCTTATTAAAGGATCCAATCATCAATTCAAAGATAACTGTTTAATAACCAATGTTTTGTCTTTAGCACATTCTCTTATGGCTAAATATTTGATATCGATGTGTTGCTTCGACTACCACTTTTGTTATTTTTTAGCCATAAAAATTATAGCTGAATTAACACAGTATATCCTTAACATTATAGAAATCGAATCCATAATTCTAAGCCTAGATATGAAATTCTTTATCCACACATCGTGCAAGGTAGCATCAAAACAACATACAAACTTATCAACTATAGTAGAAATGGTAGTGAAAGTCTACTTTGCATTATTCCAAGTTACAACTCCATCGATTAACATTAAAATATATCAAGATATTGACTTTTGTGAATCAACACAGCCACCAAAGTCTGAATCTAGGTAGCCAATCACCTCTAAATTATATGTTCGTCCATACATAAGCATGTAATCCTGCGTTTCTTGAAAGTACCCCATCACATTTTTTGCAGCTTTCTAGTAGTCCATTCTAGGATTACTCTAGTATTTTTCTTAACAATCCAACAACAAATGCAATGTTAGGTCTTGTATAAACTTGAGCATATACATCAAACTTCCGAAAGCATAAGTACATGGAATGTTTTGCATTTGTTCCGATTCAAGATTATTCTTTGAACGTTGGTTAAGATCCACTTGAAGATTTCCTTAAATAACCAAGTCTTGATCTCACGAGACTTCAAATTATAGCTAAAATGGTCTCAATACCTTCTCAATACCTTTTTAAACCTAATAAGTGTTTTCTCACCCCAGACATTCAAACAATCAAGGATTTATGTTATTCTACAACCCTTAGAAATTTTTGTTCAACCCAATTACTTAGCATAATTGTAACCAAGTAAAATACCACTTCTTTCACTTCTTTAGAATAAAAATTAAATTACAGAGAAAAAAACACGTAAAATTGAAATCCATCAAGAAAACTAGTACAACTAAATGTTCTTGGAGATCCAAATGAGTGTATGGCAATTTCATGCTCAATAATGTATTTTAAAACTTTACAAGGACTTTATGTTTTTCAAAAATAGTTTTCAAGAAGCTAATAAATTAGTGTGAAGTCCTTAATTTATATTAGATAAAAAAAACCTGATATTAGGAACTTAAAAATTCAAATTTTTGTACACATCAGTCTATCGTAGAGGTTAGTTTTGTCGATTAGAGGAAAGTCAGAAACTATAAGCTCAAAAGCACAAAAGAGTTTAGTTGACAACTCTGGAAGGATCGGTTGACCAATTGGTTGAGTTTAGTCAACCAAGGGGTTTAGTTCGGTCAATTAACCAAAAAATAATGAATTCTGAATTCTGTTCAATTAACCAACCTGTCTGGTTCGATCAGCTAAACCTTTTTGAACTAGTTCTACTAGACCAAGGGTTTCTAAGCTTTTGGCAGTTTTAAAAAAAATTCATTTTGGTCCTTTTTCAAGGTTTTAAAAACTTGTAATTTAGTCCAGATTTTAAATTTCAAACTTTTTGTGATTTGGTCTATTTTCTATGTTTTAAGAACTTGGTGTTTGACCTTAATTCTTGATTTCATACTAGATCTGACTCTAGCTTGGACATGTTTTCCCGTGGTCCAATGGAACTTACATCCTTAGGCCTACATTGTAAGGACCAAGTATGCATTTTTAAAAGAGGCTCAACAACGAAGGACTGAAGCATCTACATTATATAATAAGCTAACATTTATCTTACTAAAGGCTAGGCCCAATAAATAACTTTAGTTTAATTCAAACATATTCATTAAATGGGAAAGTAAGTTTATGTTCTAAATCATATACAATTATAATTCTACCAAATATAATATTCCAAGTAATACAATAAATCAACAAGTGTATATAGAAAGAGAGAACGGAAGAAAAGAGTCCTTTTTCTCATAAACTAAAATTTTATTAGTTGGTATTAAGTGATTAAACTTAGTATGAACAATTAGCATTTTTAGTGGAAAAAGACAAAAAACTAGAAAATTCATAGCTAGAAGGATATAAAGCAAGAAAAATTATAGTAGAAGGATGAGATAATCAGGTGAATTAAGGGAATCAGGTAAATTAGAAGATTAGATGAAATACATGAATCAGACCAATCAAAATACTTTAGACTTGAAACAAAAGTTAGAAAACAAACGAAAGCAAAGACTAGAACTACAAGCAAAAATTGAGGAACAAGGAAAGATGATAATTGAGATATAGAAAATGATCAACAAGTGAAAAGAAATAACAAAAAAGCAATAAAAAGATCCACCTTTATCAGATATACCATTATTGGTAATTCGGGATGGATGTGCTTATCTGGAGATGACAGATAACATGATTGTTGTGTATTTTGACAAATGCATGTATACATTATTATAAAGACAAGTAATACAGTGTAAGTAGAGTATCGTTCCCACAAGGAATATTGATCAATTAAGTATCACAGATATTTTTCTTAAATTTATTTGAAGAACTGAGATCGATATAATGCGAAATGAAAAGATATTATAATGACTAAATATTAATACATACAATCAAAAAGGGAAATTCAAATCAGATAAATTCCTAGGGCTAATGATTTTACACAATTTACTCACACCAAGTTCTTCAATTTGTATTTTTCCAATTAATATCTATGTTGCTAGTGTGACTATTCTAACTTATTCGACCATCTCTCCCGAGAACAATCGAATCTAATTTTCATTTATGCGCTTACTATATCTCTATGTAAACACAAAGTAAATGAAAATGCATTACAAGTGGTAGTAATAACTAAATCAACTACACAAACCATATGATCTAAACACAATAAACATCTCTTAACATTCATTGGTCCATGAATCGATTAATTAATGGATAGTTGATTAATCGCATTATACTTATGATAAACACTCAACAAGAATATTAATCAAGATAAACACACAAATCATAAAATGATGTTTTCAAAATATCAAGCCATTGCTAGGTATTAAATTTAGCAACTCAAAAAAAAGTTCACAACTACCATTCATAAATTCAATCATCCACAATACACTCAAATATTCACAAGTAACTAAGTTTAATACAATGAAAATATGTTCATAGAAAGAGAGAAAAACTATACTGGAGAGTTTTCTTTAGCCTTTCTTCTTGCTTGATCCCCAATCCTCTATCTTAAGCTTATTTCTATCTCTTCTTCTTTCTTTTCTTCCAAGTTATATCCTTTTCCAAAAGTGGCTCAACATATAACCTTAACTTTCCTCATATCAAGCCATCCAAAGCTCATCCAAAGGCTAAGATTTTGCTCAACAAGGTGTCCAAAACAAACCTAGCTAGCAATGGGGCGCCAAAAAAGTGCAGTAGCATGATGTGGTCATCATGGATGGTATGGTCGCGCTACTTGATACGGCGGTCGTGCCATATGTTCTGCCTATGGGCAAAATGTGTGACTTTGACGTGCCAAATTTTGACACAACCATGCCATGCTTAGTTGTTCCTAGGTTAAAAAATCTTACAAACTAGACCTTGTAGCTTTGCACTTTAGTCCCCGAATGTCTTGCACCTTAGTCCTTGAATCTCTTACAATTCGATCCTTGAACATCTTCTTTTTTTATCCGAATTCACCTTGAATGGCTAATTCTCTCATTTTCTGCGCAATAAAACCCAAACATATCAAAAACAAAATAAGCTTGAGGATTAAATAAACAAATCAAGTCTACAAGTAAATGATTAGCACGTGTTTTATGCACTTGTCAAATAGCTCCACACTTGAATGTTTGCTTGCCCTTAGGCAAATCAAACAAAAATAAAAAAAAAATAGCGAAAATTATCCACAAAACAAATTTCACACTTAAGATTAATTAATGATTGAGCATACTTTTTGTTAAGGCATAATCAAGCCTCATAGATCAAGTTTCATACTCAAATTAGGAAAACTTTGAAATGTTGTCATTTTGTTCCACAATCTAACATAAAGAACAAAAATTCATTTTACTTAAAGATTCCTCATGCGTGTGTGAATTGTCACTCATGCTTGATTGTTCTTCAATTTGGATCAGATTATGCTCATAATTAAGCTCAAATTGAACTTTTAGAGAACTTCATAAGCTTAATTTTTAAGTTACTCTCTATTAATGAATTGAGACACCACAATAAAGATCTTTAAGACTTAATTAGGTTTGTAATGATTTGCCCTGGTTAAGGTAGAAGAATTAGTTTTTTATGTGAGAATTGAGCACCCTAATTCCCTTAACCATCCTAGAACTTTTTCCTTCAATCTTTTGGTTCTTTTAAAACTCACTTTTCTTCCCACTTCTTTAGGCTCAAAATGGGTAAAATAAAAGAAAATTTAGGCTGAAAATGGGTGAACTAAGGATTAATTCTCTTTAGGTTAGCTTGAATTGCTCAGACTAATCAAGGATGGCCTAATTCATCTCCCTAATAACGTATTGTTAGATGTCAAATTGGTATGCATTCAAATTTTGTGTGCTTTCAAAATTGATGTGCATTCAAAGATGGTAAGCATTCAAAGGTGGTGTGCATTCAAAGGTGGTGGAAGCTTGGAAAAAACAGTGGTAGGTGCCTAACCTTGCAAGCCAATTTAGACTTTAGAGGCAAAGCCTCTCCTATAAATTGAGAGCTTCTCTCATTGTTTTCATAACCAACAAAATTAAGAGAAAATCCCAAGTAAGAAAAAAAAACTCAATTGTAGAGTTTTGTGTAACAAACTTAAGAAGTTTGAGAGAATTTTTGGGAGAAAAATTCTTAGGTGTATTTGGGATTTGAGTTGTGAGTTTGAGTATTTGTAAACACTTGTAAAACACTTTTCCTATAGTGAAGATCTGCAGCAGCCCGTGGACGTAGACAATTTGTGCTGAATCACGTAAATTTAATTTGCGGATGACAGAAAGAGCGTTGGTGACTCAACATTTAAATGAACTTAACACAATCACAACCCAGTTGAGTTCGGTGGAAATTGAATTCGATTATGAAGTTCGAGCTTTGATTCTTTTATCATCTCTACTAGATAGTTGGAATGCTACAGTTACGGTAGTTAGTAGTTCATCGGGAAATAAAAAATTAAAATTCAATGATGTTCGGGATCTGGTATTGAGTGAAGAAATTCGGCGAAAAGAATCAGGCGAAGGATCAACCTCCTCAACTTTGCACACATAGTCTAGAGAGAGAACTTCTGACAAAAATTCAAACCACAAAAGATCAAAATCTAGGCAAGGCAAATCTAGATCGAGAAAGAAAGATTTGGTCTGCTACAATTGCGGCAAAAAAGTCACTTCAAAAAGGAGTGTCGAGCACCAAAGAAAGACACTGGTATGCAGGAATCTGCTAATGTGGCTGAGGAAGCAGATGATGCTATGATTCTAAGCATAAATAGTCCGATTGAATCTTGGATATTGGATTCGGGGGCATCTTTCCACTCTACCTCATGTCAAGAAATCATGGAGAACTATATTAGTGGTGATTTCGGGAAAGTTCATCCAACCGATGATGAAACTTTGAAGATCATGGGAAAAGGAGATGTACGAGTAAAATTGTTAAATCGGACTATATAGAAGCTGCAAGGAGTTAGACATATTCCTGGCCTAAAAAGGAATTTGATCTCAGTTGGACAACTTAATGGAGAAGGTTATCGTACAACCTTTTCAGATTGTGGATGGAAGATTACCAAAGGAGCATTCGTCATTGCTAATGGTAAGAAAAATGGTACTCTTTATATAACCTCAAATTTAGAAAATATCATTGCATTTGCAGATGGTAATGGAAAATCAAACCTGTGGCACTAAAGGCTTGGTCATATGAGTGAGAAAGGGATGAAGACACTTATGTCAAAGGGAAAACTACCATATCAAAAAAGCATAGATGTCAGCCTATGTAAAGATTGCATTTTTGGCAAACAAAAGAAGGTCAGTTTTGCAAAGATTGGCAAGTCACCCAGGGTAGAGAAATTAGAGTTGATACATACCGATGTGTGGGGACCATCTCCAGTTTCATCTCTTGCAAGCTCACTATATTATGTCACATTCATCGATGATTATACAAGGAAGGTATGGGTTTATTTTCTAAAGAAGAAATCAGAAGTTTTTGACACATTCAGAAAATGGAAAGCCATGGTGGAAAATGAAACTGGTTTGAAAGTCAAACGATTGAGGTCTGACAATGGAGGAGAATATAAAGACAGTAGATTCAACGATTTTTATGCATCCAATGGGATCAAGATGGAGAAAACTGTTCCCATGACACCGCAGCAGAATGGTGTAGCAGAGCGGATAAACAGAACTCTGAATGAACGTGCCAGAAGTATGACGATATATGCTAGCTTACCCCAAATGTTCTAGGTTGAAGCCATCAACATTGCAACTTATTTAATCAATCGTGGGGCCTCAGTACCTTTGAATGGTAGAATACCTGAGGAAGTTTAGAGCAGAAAATAGGTAAATCTTTCATACTTAAAAGTATTTGGTTGTATCTCTTATATGCACATTGATTCGAAATCTAAATCTAAAAAATTAGATTCGAAAGGAACCAAATTAAAATCTCTTATATGCACATTGTATCTCTTATATACTAATTTGGTAGGAACCAAATTAGTATTTGGTTCTTGTTGAAGCAAATTAGATTCGAAATCTAAAAAATGTGTCTTTATCGGATATGGTGGTAATGAGTTTGGTTATCGATTTTGGGATTACGAAAATCGGAAGATCGTCAGAAGTAAAGATGTCATATTCAATGAGAATATGATATACAAAGACAGGTTGATCGCAAAACCAAACACCTCAAGTTCAAATGCTGAAACAAAGGAATTTGCTGAGTTAGAGGAGATTTCTGGAAATGATGTCCAGACTAGTCCTGAATCAGTTCAAGAAGAACCAAGCACGCCAAGATTAAGGCGTTCCTCCAGAATTCCTAAACCAATCCAGCGCTATTCACCTTCTTTACAGTATTTGTTGCTGACTGACAGTGGAGAACCAAAATGTTATAATGAAGCTATGCAAGTGAAAGATTCAGTCAAGTGGGAGTCTGCCATAAAAGATAAGATGGACTTACTCAAGTCAAATTAGACGTGAGAACTAGCTGAACTACCGAAAGGCAAGAAAGCTTTACATAACAAGTGGGTTTTCAGGATTAAAGAATAACATGATGGAAGCAAGCGTTACAATGCAAGATTAGTTGTCAAAGGCTTTCAGCAAAAGGAAGGTATTGACTACATTGAAATCTTCTCTCCAGTTGTAAAGTTAACTACCATCATATTAGTATTGAAAATTGCAGCTGTAGAAAATTTACATCTTGAGCAATTAGATGTAAAAATAGCTTTCCTTCATGGTGATTTAGAGGAAGAGATTTATATGAAGCAACCAGAAGGCTTCATGGAAGCAGGCAATGAAAACATAGTATGTAAATTGAAGAAGAGCCTATACAGCTTAAAACAAGCTCCTAGATAGTGGTACAAGAAGTTTGATAGCTTCATGAGCAGCAGCGGTTTTACAAGATACCAAACAAATCATTGTTGCTACATCAAGAAGTTTGACAATAACTTTATTATTCTGTTACTGTATGTAGATGACATGCTTGTTGCAGGTTCAAATATGCAAGAGATTATCAACTTAAAGCAGGAATTGTTAAAACAGTTTGCAATGAAAGATTTAGGCACTACAAAACAGATTCTTGGAATGAGGATTAAAAGAGACATGAAATCAGGGACTTTGATGCTATCACAAACTGAGTACATTAACAGAGTACTTTCCAGATTCAACATGCAGAATGCTAAACCAGTAAGTACACCTTTAGGTGTTTATTTCAGACTCTCCAAAGAACAATCACCAACGACAGAAGAAGAACGTACACAAATGATGAAGGTTTCGTATGCCTCAGTAATTAGAAGTTTGATGTATGCAATAGTTTGTACCAGACCAAACATTGCTCAAGAAGTGGGAGCTGTTAGCAGGTACATGAACAATCCAGGCAAGATACACTGGGAAGCAGTCAAATGGATCATTAGATATCTGCGGGGTACTACAAACAGAGCACTTTGTTTCAAAGGTAGAGATATGACATTGATAGGGTATGTGGATGCTGACTTAGCTGGAAATGTCGATAACAAAAAAAGCACCACTGGATGTGTTTACACTTTAGGAGGTACAGCAGTGAGTTGGGTTTCTCAACTGCAGAAGATTGTTGCTCTCTCCACAACTAAAGCTGAATACGTCGCAATCAGGGAAGCCAATAAAGAGATGATTTGGCTATAAAAATATTTGGAGGAATTGGGCAAAAAACAGGAAGACAATCTCTTGTATTGCGACAGTCAAGGTGCAATTCACTTAGCAAAGAATCCATCTTTTCACGCCAGAATGAAGCATATACAAGTGCGATATCACTTTATTCGGTCACTTCTAGAAGATGGGATTTTGAAACTTGAGAAGATACGTGGAAGTCAAAATCCAGCATACATGCTAACGAAAACCGTGGCTATTGATAAACTGAAGCTATGTTCAGCTTCAGTTGGCTTGCATGAATAACAAGATGAGTAAGAGCTGCTGCATTGATCAAGGTATGAAGACAGATTGAAATCAGTCTTCAAGTAGGAGATTGTTAGATGTCAAATTGGTATGCATTTAAATTTTGTGTGCTTTCAAAATTGATGTGCATTCAAAGATGGTGAGCATTCAAAGGTGGTGTGCATTCAAAGGTGGTGGAAGCTTGGAAAAAAAAATAGTAGGTGCCTAACCTTGCAAGCCAATTTAGACCTTAGAGGCAATGCCTCTCCTATAAATTGAAAGCTTCTCTCATTGTTTTCATAACCAACAAAATTGAGAGAAAATCCCAAGTAAGAAAAAAAACTCAATTGTAGAGTTTTGTGTAACAAACTTATGAAGTTTGAGAGAATTTTTGGGAAGAAAAATTCTTGGGTGTATTTGGGATTTGAGTTGTGAGTTTGAGCATTTGTAAACACTTGTAAAACACTTTTCCTATAGTGAAGATCTGCAGCAGCCCGTGGATGTAGGCAATTTGTACCAAACCACGTAAATTTGCGTGTGTTTTATTTTTGTCTTTTATTTTCGCATTCCCACTAATCCTGTTTATTAGAAGTATTCCTATATTTCTAACACGTATCCCTTAATATTTCCCCCGAAATGATTGTCAACTAAGTTCTAGAGTTCACAAAGGCTCAACTCCCTTTTTAGATCTTATAAGCCTTCTCTAAATTTTGAAACAACTAAGCAATTGTGACTCGGTGATTAAAGATTTTAGAGGACCCCTTAAGTAAAATAAAATTGTTGACAAGTTAAATACACAGACTTAGCGTAACAATTATCATTTTCCATCATTTAAGTATTCACAATCACAATAATATCATTGGCTTTCCATTCAACTAAGACAAAAGCTTGCTCACAAAACAAATTCCAATCTCATAAGAAAAGAGTTGTACTTATAAAAGCCAAGAAAAGAAAATAACTAAATAAACAAACTCAAAATTAACAAAGATGCAAATGAAAACTCCTCAAATATGACAAGTAAAACTTAAACCGAAAAAGATTTTGGGTGCGATTGGTGGCATATTTAGTACATTCTACGAAACACTTCCATAATTAAGGGTTCCCTTCCCTACACTTAACCTAAACAATGTCCCTAATGTTTAAGCACAGAAAATCAAAAGAGAAAGTATCAAAATCATACCTGTGGGGCAAGATGTAGAAATCTTGCCTCTCATTGCGCATTAGCATTCACATCTTCTTGAAGGGGTGAAAATTATATAAGCAGTAAGAGTTACACATAGAGGTGCAGGCTTTGGAAATACAAGGCAAAAGTGTTGAAGCACTCCATTTGGTATTGTTGCATCGTTGATTACTTTTGCTGGATGTTATGGATTTCTTGTCCTTTTTGAATGCTTCGTTGATGCATATCAGTTATCTCCAATTAAGTATTGTCATCTTAAGATGTAGAGGATAGGTCAGCTTCATCACCTTGATTAACATGTGAGGGATTTGATAATCCTTCATAAAGATTTTGTTGATGTTGTGATCATACTCAATAGGCTTCATGATACTCCCTTGGAATTGACTTTATAGGACCCTTATTCCGAAAATGAGGCAATGGTTTGCAAAAAGGTGAAACTTGCCTATCTTGGTTTACTTTAAACCCTAAGCGGAATCGGATAGAAGCACCTCTCACCTAACAATTGAACTTAGAAATCGCCAAACCGTGAATAAGAGAAGCTAGATTCACTTTATACTCTGTTTTGTCAACCTTTACCCCACCTTTTAAACATAAAGCAATGATGAGACAAGGGTGTGTGTTTCCACCAGTTGTCTTGGCTTCGATTAATGTGACTAAGCTCTCACATATAACCTTCCCTATGTCAATTGGAATTTCCACACATATAGTAAAGCAAGGCAACCTGCCTTACTGTGACCTCGTTTAAATGAAAGGTGGGCATAAGGTTAAAGCAAATAAATTTGTGTCATGCTTTGGTGTACATGATGAGGGTGTTCTCTAGAAAAGTGAGAGACTTGTGACATTTTAATGCAGCCTGTCAACCATTGTGTACCTAGTACACATAATTCTTTAATAATTATTTTGTAGTTGTCTTTATCCTCCTTGAATGCATCGTATAAGTCTTCATTCTCATCAATATAAGGTGGGTCATAGTGTGCATTAATGGCCTCTGAACTAATTGAAATGTTCTTTTTCCTAACAAACACCTTATCATTCTCTCTACTCACCAAAGTATTAGCATAAAATTCTCTTACTATTGAAATTACTGCTAGAGTTAGATACTCAATGGGTGTTTCCCAATTTTAAGCCTGAATAAATTCTAAAATCTTACCATTTCCCAAGTCTAGTTTTAATGTTCGTTCCCTCACTCTAGCTTCATCATCTTTCTTAAACTTAGTGAACTTTTTCTTTGCTTCATATGAAATAAATCTTCTATTGTCAAAAGATGATGAGGCTTGATAAGAACTTCCCTTTTTCAACGCCATTCTCACTCAATAATTCATTTTTGCCAATTCACCAAACACTTGGAAAGCACACTTTTGTTACCCCATCTCATGCACTTCAAACCACTAGCATTACCTCCCCTTATTTCCTAAAATACTCTCTAAGTATTTTCCAATTATCAAACTTAAGATTTCTACAGTAAACCTCACTCAATCATTTTATCAAACACTTGATGTGCAATTTAAAAGCCGCCCAATTTTCAATTTCAATCCTTCAGTTTTCCCCAAAACATTGTCACAAATAACACAAACACTTCTAAAATAACATTAATCCACAACACCTACTACAAATTTCGCAAAAATTAACAACCCAACACTTCCATGTCTTCCACCAAAATCACAAACTTCCAATTTCTCTCCACAATTACAAAGTTAAATATTAAAATTGTATACAATTGGAGTTAATATCCTTACATTCCATAATTTCACAGATGCTTACAATGTTGGATAATTTTGGGTATTTTGGTGTTTGAATTAGTGGTGGTTTGTTTTGAATGAGTTTAAAGATTGATTAAAGGAAAGATTTAACTAAGGATTATGGTGTTTGTAAGGTAATGAGTGGAATGGGAGAATTGGTTTGATGAATGCATGTGTTTTTCTTTTGGAAAGAAAGAAAAAAAATATTGTGTTGTGTCGTAATGAGGGAGGAGGTCTAAGAAGCAAAAACGTAGTATAAAAAGGGGGGCTGTACAAGGTGAGCATAGGCGCGCCTACACACAATTGCCGAGCTCTCCCTATCATGCAGTCACGTCACGCGCTTTGTTCTTCTTCTAGGCGAGCACGCGGTTGTGTACTCCCATAGCATTGTCACGCCATGCACTTAAGCATTGTTTACTCCATGAAAATTAATCCGAGCCTCTCTGCTCACTCCACCTGTACAAAAACACACAAAATGCCATTGAACAAAATTTAAATGAAACATGATAAACTTTAATGAAAATTTAAACCAAACAAAAAGTGTAGAACTTGGGTTATCTCCTAAGAAGCATTACGTTTAACGTCTTTAACCAGACAAAGTGTGACTACAATAAAAAAAAAAAACTCTCCAAAACTAGCTAAAGTAATGATAGTCTTGCATTGCTCAAATTTGTTTTCCATATAGTGCTTCAACAGTTGTTCGTTTACTTTGAATGTTCCTTTAGTTTCATAATGAATTTCAATCGCACCATACATAAATACATTAACCATTGTGAGATGGCCTGACCATTGGGAGCGCAATTTTCCAAGAAAGAGCCAAAGTCGAGAATTGTACAACAACACTTTCTAACCAGACTCAAATTCTCACTTCAAAATGTGCTTGTCACGCCACTTTTCTGCACGCTCCTTGTAAATTCGATCATTCTCATATGCTTCATTTCTGAACTTTTCCATTTCATTGAGTTGTAACAACCTCTTCTCCCACGAAGTTGTCATATTAAAATTCAAAATCTTTATAGCCCAATATGACTTGTGTTCAAGCTTAACCTAAATATGGTAAGGCTTTCCAAAGATTAGCTTATACGAAGACATTCCGATGGGGTTTTAAATGCCGTGCGATAAGCCCATATAACATCATCTAGTCTCCTTGCCTAATATTTCCTCAAAGTGCTCAGTTTTCTCAAGAATTCTTTTCAACTCTCTATTTGATATTTCCACTTGACCACCTGTTTGAAGGTGACCAGCGGTAGCTACCCGATGAGTCACACACTGTACTTCTTCAATGAACTTTCAAATTAGAGATTGCAAAAATGCTTCTTGCCATTTCTAATGATTTCTTGAGGTGTACCAAATTGGGTGAAAATGTGCTTGCGTAGAAAGTTTGAACCACCTTTGCATCATTGGTTTGACTTGCTATTACTTTTACCCATTTTGAGACATAATCCACCGTCATTTTAAATTTATTGATTTAAGAAGGATGATAGAAAAAGCCCCATGAAGTCTATTGTCACAGCCCGGTCCACAGTACGATATTGTCCGCTCTGGCCACACAGGCCGCACGGTTTTGTTCTCGGGCTTTTCAACCCAACAGGCCTCGTACCATATCAAGGGGCTCACACATTTAAATACCCAGCCTCGCTCCCGTGCTTTGCCGATGTGGGATTTGCCTAAGGTGAGTAGCCTTGGATCGCCCTGCGTATTTAAGTGTGTGAGCCCCTTGATATGGTACGAGGCCTTTTGGGTTGAAAAGCCCGAGAACAAAACCTTGCGGCCTGTGTGGCAAGAGCGGACAATATCGTACTGTGGACCGAGCTGTGACAATTGGTATCAGAACCACTCCGCGTGTCCTCTTGAGCGGTGTTGGGGCAAACCTCAGCGAGGACACTGAGTCCCTAAGGGGGGGTGAGGGCGATCCAAGGCTACTCACCTTAGGCAAATCCCACATCGGCAAAGCACGGGAGCGAAGCTGGGTATTTAAGTGTGTGAGCCCCTTGATATGGTACGAGGCCTTTTGGGTTGAAAAGCCCGAGAACAAAACCGTGCGGCCTGTGTAGCCAGAGCGGACAATATCGTACTGTGGACCGGGCTGTGACATCTATACTCCATACATCAAATAACTTCACTTCAAGAATATTCTTAAGTGGCATTTTATTCCTTCAAGAAATATTTCTAAACCTCTAACATTGGTCATTTGCTACAACATATATATAAGAGTCGTTGAACAAAGTAGGCAAAAGAAATTAGATTGAAGCACCTTAGCTGCTGTCTTAGTTCCACCAAAATGTCCCCTATATTCTGAGGAGTGACAATGCTTTAGAATACTCACTATTTCCTTTTTCGGAAAACACTATCGAATTATTTGGTCCAAGCATTGCTTAAAAAGAAAAGGATCCTCCCAATAATAATGCTTAACCTCTAAAAAGAACTTCTTCTTTTGCTGAAATGACAAATCATATAGTCTACGTAGACTATAACCTTTGAGCCAATCTAGTAAGAGCCAAACTTACCAAGTGTATGCACAACAGCCAATAACTCATTCTTTGTGGTGGCATAATTCATTTGAGCTTCAATTAAGATTTTGTTTGCATAGTATATGACGTGTAAGTTCTTTCCTCTTTGCAAGCCCAAAATTGTTAGCCTTAAGGCTTACAATCATTGTATTGATGATAACAAACCTTGACATCTATTATTAAGTAAAATTCTTCTTGTAGCTTTATTGAGATATTTCTAACATGAAATATTAGAACAATTGTGAAAACACAAAGAATAGACAAAATTAAGGATTTCAAGGAAAGCATAGTAAATCTCCTTAAGTAAATGAAAAAGAGCTCAAAGTCAAGATTCAAGACACAAGTATGGTATATAATTTTATATTTGTACTTGTACACTTGTTAATGTAAGTGTGTATGAAGTTTGGGTCAAGCTTGAGAGGTTCCTATAAATAAAGCCTTTGATTCTTGAAAAATAGACCAAATTACAAAATGTTCAAACCTTTGAATAATGTTGTGAACAGTACCCATGCATAGTGTCCAGTGAATAGTCCCCGTCAACCACCTTGCCAACCCAATGGACCAAATTGTTGGATTTCTCATATTTTGCCATTTTGTTCTTACTTGATTGATCGACCTTGACAACCTGGTCAACCGACCTCCTAGTATTTCAACTTTTCCCTTTTCTATCCTAAACCAGTCAACCAACTTGCCCGAACCGATTGATCGACTTTTGCAAAATTAATTGTCTTAAAGCCTACAACAGCTAGTTTTTGACATACATATAAATTTGGGACTTCTTTTTTATAATACATAAGTTTTGAAGTTGATTGAGAGAAACCCTAAGCTAAAAACAACATCAATCTATTACTTAAGCTACAAATTGTCATATACACATCAAATCCCATAAGTTTCATTCAATTTCGTCATCCACTCTTGAGGAGGTTATTTTGTAAGTTTCTTGTACTCATTTGATTTCAATTTTTTATTGTAAAAGGTGAAAGAAGTGAGTCTTTCACTTGGGTTGTGAATTAAGTGACTTGGGTTGAAATCACTTGTAAGGCTTGAAAGGGTGCCAAAAATCTCCTTGATGTATTTGAAGTCTTGGGTTTCAAGGCTTATTAATAGTGAAATCTTCAAGGAGTGCATAAAGGAATGGATGTAGGTAAAGTTTTGCCGAACCACTATAAATTTGGTGTTCAATCTCTCAACTCTATCTCTCTTTTTTATATTGCATATATTGTATTGTTGTGTGATTGACTACAAAATTTGAATTTTGTGTTAATATTTGTTAGAAACCTAATTCAGCCCCTTCCCCTCTCTTAGGTTGCTTAGTGACTTCAATTGGTATCAGAGCTTGGTTCTCTAGTGAAAGACTAACCATCTTAGAGAAAATCCAATGGCAACCCTAGGACATGTGGAAGGTCAATCCACTTCTTGGCCTCCATTGTTTTATGGAAATGACTATCCTTATTGAAATGCTAGAATGAGAATTTATTTGCAAGCATATGATTATGAATTGTGGCAAGTGGTTAGTGAAGGACTTAGGATTCCCATAAAGAAGAATGAAGGAGAAGAGGTGGCTAACATATACCATGCCATACCCAAGGCAAAGGGAACAAGGACAGGCAAGGATGCAGAAATAAATGGTTGTGAATAAACCTATGCACCAGGTAAACTTCACTCGGTCTTTTTGCCTTACAACATTGAGAACAATGAACAGACCTGGCGGATCTAAGCCTAGTAAAGAATGGGATGAAACCGACAAGAAAAATATCACCCTAATTGCCAAGGCCATAAACACTTTATGTTGTGGGGTAGATAAGAAAAAGTTTCATAGAATTTTCGATTATGAGACGGCCTATGAAATTTGGCATGCATTAAAAGTTATTTATGAGGGAACCAACCAAGTCAAGGAATCTAGAATTAGTAGACTCACTAGATAATACGAATTGTTCAAGATTGAGCCACATGAATCTATACATGCCATGTATATTAAGTTCACGGATATTGTCAACTCTCTCAAGGCTCTTGGAAAGTCATTCTCTAATAGTGAATTAGTAAAGAAAATTCTTGGGTCCTTACCCAAAGAATGGAGAGCAAAAGTGATAGTAATAGAGGAGGCAAAGAATCTCAACTTGTTACCTCTTAATGACCTCATTGGATCACTAATTGACTATGAAGACAAAATGTGTGATGGTACGGATGAAGTTCAAAAGAAGAAACTCGTTGCTTTCACATAAACAAAATATGATAATGAGGAGGAGAAGGTTGATGAAAATGATGAAGATAAAGAAGTTACTACAATGACAAGAAAGTTCTTAAAACTTTTAAAGAACTCACAAGGTACAAAACAAGGGAGCTCAAAAATGAGAAAGAAAAGAAGTCAACTAATTTGCTATGAGTGCAAAAGACTGAGGTATGTTAAACCCGAGTGCCCTCTCCTCAAGTGCAAGAAAGGAAAGAAGAAAGCAATGGTGGCAACATGGGATGATGAAGAAGAGAGTTCATCCGATAACAACTTCATCATTGAGGTTGCCAACATGAGCTTCATAGCCTCTAGTGATGATGAGGTAAGCGATTCCGAACCTTGCTTTTCTTATGATGAATTTTCACATGCATATGAGGAGTTATATGAAAATTTTAAAAAAGTGATTTTTAAAAATCAAACCCTTAAAAGGAAAATTGAGGCTTTAAGTAATGAAATCGTTGCTTTGAAAAAAATCAAATCATGCATTGATTAGTCAAAATTGTTTCTTAAAGGAATTGCATAATATCCTTGAAAAGGAGAAGGAAACATACTTAAATTAAATAGAAAAGCTCAAGAAACAAGTTTTTAACCAAAATGAAATTCTTTTAAAATTTACTAAAAGTTAAAAGAATTTGGAGCTACTTCTTAGCTCTCAAAAATGTGTTTTTGATAAGGGTGGCATTGGCTACAAGCCATATACAAAACAAAAGTTTTACAAAAGTCATTTTGTAAAACCTCCTCAAAAGATTGAGGCAAATGCGACTTGTAATTATTACAACATATATAGTCATTTGAGTTATAGGTGCCCCACTAAGATGAATGCATATGGTTATAACATGGTGTGGGTTTCAAAGGGAACCAAAGATAACATTTATAGACCCAAAATGATTTGGTTATTAAAGTGCCGAACTTGAACATTTTTGTAGGTACCAAAATCAAGGGATGACGAGTGGTTCCTTGATGAAGATGAAAGACAAACACTCTAAAGATGGCAAGTCTCCTCAAATGCAACATGGAAGTATCTTACACTTACAGAAAATAGAAAGGTATTTGTGTATAAGCAAATTGGTATCAAAATTCTTGAACTTATCGTTTCATTGCTTATTTCACAATTCTTAGCTCAAGCATTGAAAGCATATTTGTATTTGTTTTTGTAAGTATGCTTGTGTGAAACATACATATCTTGGCAATTCCTTGGTATTGTAGTTATGAAATTCTTGGCTTAAATCTTGATTGTTTAATGTCCAAGCTTTCATGGTAAAAGAAGAAAGACAACGAATAGATAAGGCTAAAGAATATGAGATGGCTTCTCCTCTAAGTCTCGACATCATGACTTTGTGCCTACCCAAAGGATTCAAGATCACTCATAGCAGCCTCTATTCAAATCAAATTGATCCTAATTCCTATATTGAAAGATGTAGAGAAATAATGCATATTTAAGGCTTAACTGAAATAAGATATGTAGGCTTTTCTCCCTCACTTTGGAAGGGCAAGCAAGGATTTTCTATCAAAAATTAAAACAGGGAAGCATTCATTCTTTTTCCACAACTCGCTCATGAATTTGTCAGAGAATTTTAGAGAGCTTTTCTTTAATAAAGGATGTGAAGAGCTTATTGTTACTTAAACAAGGAGAAAAAGAAAGTTTAAATGATCTCATAGATTAGTATAACGAAGATGTCGTGGCTCTGGGTGTATAATAATGAAGACATAGTTCTTGAAGGATTGAGGAAAAGACTGCGAGCAAGTTGGCTTTTGTTTAAGATAACAAAGAAGAAATATGATACTTACCAAAAAGCGTATTTCAGGGAAAAAGAGAGAATAATGTTAAAGAAGGAAGCAAACGAGAAATGATAGCAATAAGGGCCTTCCAATGCTCAGAAGTCAGGTTTTTATCACTACTGTCAAACCTCAGGAGCATATAAAGGATCAGGGAAAAGAGTAAAAGACAGGAACTTGGAATAAGGTTTAGAGAGAAAAAGAGATTGAGGACCTTTAGAGTTGTACCAGAGGACCATCATCATGGCCAATATTATAGAGATAAAAGTCGAGACTTCGGGAGACCAAAAACCAAAACAAAAACAACATTTTTCCCATAAGTCGGAGAAGGCAGAAAGCCACATTAAACAAAAGAGGTCGGTCAAAAATAGAAAAACTGATGCCACTGAATGTTCCACTGCAAACTATCTTAGAAGATATCAGGTAAAGAGGATTAGTTGTCGAGCCATGAAAGATGTTCTTACCCCTAGAAGCATGGAAAAAAGGTAAAAGATGCTCCTATCATTGGGACTATAAGAACACTATAAAGGAATGTATCAATTTGAGAAAGCAAGTTAAAGCCCTGATAGGGAATGGCTATCTGAACTTATATGTTGAAACGGTGAAAAATCAGTTCGAGAACCTAAAGCTCGAGGAACAAACAACCTAACCATTATAGATGATGTAAGACCAAAGTAAATCATTGAGCCCCATATCAGGTCCAGCTAAAGGATCCATTTCCTTTTCATTTTTACTTTTAGTTTCTATTTTCCCTCTGTAGTTATATTTAATTTGTTGTTTTACTTATTAATTTCAAATATTCATTTATTATAATTATTTAATATTTTCAAAAACACATAAATTCATTATAGCCTCTGATACATAAGTCCATAAGAATATCGGTTATCCACCATGGTGCTACTAGTTGAGCTTAGAAGAGCCTTACAAGCACCCATCAATGCCAAGAATAACAAGTCCAGAAGAACATCTATTTTACCATGCCACTGTGGTATTGACTACCCGAGCTCATAAGGGTCATACAATCACTCTTCGATGCTGAGAATAACAAGTGTAGAAGGAAATCTATTGTACTAGTATGGTACCGACTAATCAATCTTAGAAGAGCCCTATAAGTACCCATCGATGCTAAGAATAACAAGTCCAGAAGAACATCAATTGTACCACTATGATACTGATTACTCAAGATTAGAAGAGCCTTACAAGCACCCATTGGTGCCAAAAATAATAAAGTCCATAAGGACATGATTGTACGTACCACTATGGTATCAACTACCTGAGCTCAGAAGAATCCTACAATCACCCCTTGGTGACAAAAAATAACAAGTCTAGAAGGGCATCAATTGTAGCACCGAAGTACCTACTATCCGAACTCAAAAGAGCTCTAATGCACCCATCGGTGCTAAGAATAACAAGTCTAGAAGGACATCAATTACATTATTGCAATATCGACTTTCAGCTCAAACAAGACAATATGCATCTCTGCAATGCCAAAAAACTACAAGTCCAAACAAATCGAAATGGTACTCCTATAGTACTGACCTCTCATGCTCAGAAGAGTAAAAATACGCACCTCGCAATAATAAATAAATAATAAAAAGTAATCATAAATATATAATAATAAAAAATAATAATAATCAATAATCACTAGGCAAGGATTAAACTCAATATTACTGAAATTGCTGCTTCGTATGAAGTCGGTACCATATGCATGACATGTGTGTTACACGACAACGGTTTAGATTTTCTATAAAAATTTGTTCCCAGTTTCTGTGATAGATTAGCTCCTGGCTTCATTCCTTATATATACGCAGAGAAAAAATGATGAAGAAACGAAAGAATAAAGATTAACCTAAATCAGGAAGCAGTAATATTCTGTTCCAAGGTACGGACTAAAATATAAAATATAATATGCAATATAACGTATCTACAAATCAACAAAAGCTGGTAAATAATATAGATAAGATCAGGCATTTGTATATATAAATAAGAAAAAGGAGAATAACAGATGTAGAATAAAATGACATACCTATATATATATATATATATATAGAGTAGGGTCCATGCGTCAACATACGTGAAAATGGACGCTTGTATATCTACGTGCACAATGATAAACATATTAGTACCGTAATCCCATTATCCCGATAACAAGTATGCATGCATATTTTTGTACACACGGATATACGTGTTGGTACCGTGATCCTATTTATCCAGGCAACCAGTATATATGTGAGATTGAGCATATGCATATTTATGAGCCTATGAGCTTACAGATGCGCATGTTGGCCACGAAGAATAAGAAACTCTCGATAAACCAACAATACATTGGTGTTTATGCAAATATTAAGACCATTTCGCTCTTTAAACTTAAATCATATAGTTTAATGTGAATAAATATATATAAGGGAAAGTTCCCAATACCCCCAAGGTTTTGTTCAGTTACCCATTACCCTCCCAAGGTTTGAAAAATTACGTGTTAAGTGCATCTGTTACTATTTTGGAGGCAGCTGGGTACATGAGCCTAACCAAAGAAAAGAAAAAAATATTTAAAATAACAAATAGATAAATATAATTTTTATTTTAATAGATTTTTAAATAAAATTAAGAGCTCATTTAATATTATTGTTAGGAGAGGTAAAAGTAATTTTAAACCGTCCGAAGTCATTTTGAATGTTTGGTAAAGAAATTTTAAAATTACTTTTGACAAAATCACATCATCCTACAACAGATTTAGAAAAACGGAAAAATGGTTGTTTTTCAAAATCTGATATTAAAAAGTAGTTTTATTTTTAAATATAATACTAAATATATCCATTTAAAATTATAAAAACTTAAAATTAACCCACAAATAATTTTTAAATTTCAACTTTAATTGAAAAATAAAATTATTAAAATCAAGTTTTTTTCTTTTCATTACTTTTTTACTTTTATTTTTACTTATGATATATATATTTTTCTATAAATTATTTTAAGTATATATTATATTAAGTTACACTAAATTATATTATATTAAATACCTAAAGTAATTTTTATTTATCACTATTCACTATATTTTATTCATTTATATTGTTACCATACTTTTAATAATAAATTTACCAAACACACAAAATAAATATTCAAATTCACAATACTTTTAAAAATAAAATTTATAAAACACTAAAATGATTCTTTTTAAAGTTGATTATTTCTACAACACAATAAAAACATATTTTTTTTCAAAATTCATAACAATCCCAAACTAGGCCTAAATATATATATATGTAAAATATAAACACAAAAACCTTATCCAAATCAATTTTATATCATCCACTGCTGTCGCTTGCAACTTTGCTACCACCCCACTGCGACCTCTTGCAACTTCACCATCACCCCACTGCAGCCACCTTCTTTGGCTCTATCAATGCCCCATTAGCATCAATTATAGCCAAGCTCCCCTCATGTAGCCATCTTCTTCAACTCCACCAACACCCCACTACAGCCATCTTCTTCTGAATTTATCTTATCTGGTTCAAATCTTTTCTTTTCTATTTAAAAATCTTTTTATTTTGTTATGATTTTGGATTTACTTTTGATTCAAATTTTTTTATTGTGGATTTATCTTATTTGGTTCAAGTTTTTTATTTGTTTGGGGAATTCAAACAAAAAAAGTGGGAAAATGAAGAAGATAGATGAAGAAGGCGAAAAAGAGAAAAAATTTATATATAGGACACGAAGAAGATAGAAGAAAGAAGATGATAAAGAGAAAAAAAATGATAAAGAAAAAGGAAAACGATATTGTACTTTTATTTTATATTTATAGGACCCACGAAATACTAATTGGGATCCACTGAACATAAATAAGTTAATATATTGTTTTACAAATCAAAATACAGGGTTATTTTCATAAAAAAGCTAGCACATGAAAAAAAAGGTTTATAGAATTGACGGATGACCTAGCAGATAATTTTTTAACCTTACGAGAGTAATAGGTTGAAACCTGAGAGAGGTATTGAATATTTTTCCATATATAAAATTTTTAGCTTAATGCTTGTTTGTTTTTAGTTTGAAGTTAGGATATAATTTAGTTCCATCCATTAAACATTTTAAAGGCATCTTTTTTTTTTAAGAAAACTTGATAACCTGTGTTTAAATAAATAAGCCAAAATTTTTAATTGAGAAAATGACAATTGCTCCCTATTAGATTGATAAATCTAATTTTTTACTATTGTCAAATCAAAATAGCCAAAAACAAAACCGCCTACCATCATTTTTTCGTTAATTTTTTTAAAAAAAAATTCAAGTTTACCCCAATTAGGTTGGGTTGTCGAATATAGGTTCATTTGAACCGAATCGAGCCAGAAAAATTTGACAGCCAAAGGACTTGACCCCTTTGTCCAATATAGGTTTATTTGAACCAAATCGGACCAGAAAATTTTAAAAAATTTAACAGCCGAAGGACCTGATCCCTTGACCTTCCCATCATAACAAGGGTTCAAACCACCAAGCCAAATTTCTTAATTTTGGTATATTTAGGTATTAGATGATATATAAATATTATATATTTCCAATTTATATTGTAACATTAAATTTTAAATATATGAATATATTATTTTATAACATTAAATTAATAATAATTTTCTACAAAACTAAACTAAAATTTTTATTCTATTTTAATTAAATATTTAGTACAAGAATTGAAGAAAAATTAAACTAATAATTAATTTTGTGACATTAAAATCTATTATAAAAATTACAAAATAAATAAGTAACATTGTACCAATGATAATTTTGTGTGAAATTGAATAATTTGCAATAACAAATTAAAAAAATAAAATTTTTTAAGCTAATAATTATTTTTTAATATTAAAAAATTAAATATGAGTTTATAAATTAAAATTGATTTATAAAATTATAGTTAAGAAATTCGTATTTAAATTTTTAAGATTATTAAATTAAATTTTTTACTGAAAATCATTAGTTTAATCTCATACAAAGTTATTATTAGTTTAATATTATAAAATAAATATTTTTCTTTATAATTTTATAAATTGATTTAGTTATATATATATATATATATATATTAATATTTAAATGTAATAAATTCATTAAAAAAATTTAAGTGAAATAACTATTAGTTTAATGTTTATGATAATAATATTTTGAAAAGACATACATGATCTGTAAGTTTTGGTTAGCCTGTTGGTGGAACCCTTGCAAAGTTTGATTGTAAGGCTCGATTCGCAAGGAAGTTAATTTTTTAAGAATTCAGATTCTACCAAAATCCGATCCGAATTCAAATCTTAATTTAAATTTAAATGGACTATTTAAGGATAAAATTGTAAATTTATAAGAAAAATTGACAGCAAAGGGTATTTAACTATTTTGATTTAAGAAGAAGAAAAAAATAAATTTATCAATCTCATAAGGGGTTAATTGTCATTTTTCATTTTTAATTTATCGTTGAAATCTAAAATGTGAAAATGTTGTCTAATTGTAATAAAGTATTTTACAAAATTTATTGATTTTTAATATATATACATATATAGTTTATCTTAACTATTTATAAAAAAATGATAAGTTATTGGCTTTTAGATTTTTATTTTTATATTGATATATAATTAATAAAAATAAATATATTACTCAAAATAATTCAAATTTATTCATAGTTTAGATGTATTTATATTTCAAATAAAAAAATAAACAGATGTTTAGGATAAAAATATTATAAATATTATGATTTTAAAGATTTTACGGGGATGTATTAATAAGTGAATAAATAAAATCTTAGCATGCTTTAATTAAAGATTTATTTGTATCTCTATGCGAGACAAAAATGATGACAACGCCCGCGCATCTAATTGTTATATATACAAAAGTGGACAATGATTTTTTACTGTCTATAAGATGCCTTTTGGTAGGATATAACTAGAGGTGACAAACTGTCTGGGCCGACTACAAAATTGAAGCCCAGACGAGCTATCGTGCTAGGCCAGTCTAGACACACACGGTAGTCGTGCTGGATCGGATCAAGTTACACTTTATATTTTCTGAGCCTGGCATGGCCCATGAAATTTGGTTCATATTGACTGTGCTTGGGCCTGCCATGAGTCTGTTTAACTTTGATTTGACTTTGTATAATTTTTAAAAACTTTACAACATTAACACTGGGCGGTGGGTCACTGACATTCATTTGTGAAAATTATATAAATAAGTAATATTTTCTTATATATTTAATTTATATTATTAAATATTTTAAAATTATTATATTGATAAAAATAATTTTATAATATAAGAATTATAATTATTATTATCATTAATAAAATTATAAAAATAAAAAATTATATACATAATATTCACAATAATCAAAATAATTTATATTTATGAAAAATATTGTCATTTACAATAAAAATGAGTGATTGTAAGAGGAAGATAAAATAGTGGATACGATTTATGTCGTTTTTATATTTAGAATTTAATTTTACAATAATTTCTATTAAACTTAATATAAATTTAAAAAAAATTAAATTTATTGATTGGATTTAACAAAAACTAGTTTCTACAATTATAATATTAATTTATTATTAAAAAATATATCATTAATTTTTAATTTTTCACGAAATCTCATAATATCAATCAAATTTATTATTTATTCTCAATAATAATAAATTAATTTTTCTTATATAAAATCACTATTTCACATATCTTCAAATATAAATATTTAATTTTTTCGAAAATAATTGATTAAACAAAATAAATTACAGTAATCATCAATCTAATAATCATCTATTATCATTATTAATCATAAATAAAATATAGTAATTTAATATTATATCTAAAAAATTAAATAAAAATGAAAACTAATTACAATTATATCATAACTTAATCTAAAGTTCTAAATATTCATGCTAACAAATAGAGTAGAAAATATATAATATAATGTCAATCATATTTAGTAATTTATGTAAATGTTATTTTATTAATAGTTATAATTAAAATATTATAATTAATATTATAATAATCAAAAGAAACCATAGTAAATGTATCAATTAAAATTGATATTTTATTCTCACAAATTTTTATTACTGACTATATTTTATATAAATTATTTAATTGTCTCAATTAAATTGATAATTATTGTTAATTATCTTTTTTTAATAATTAATTTATAAAATTATAAATATTTACTAAATTTAAAAATTATGATATTAAAATATAGTTATTGTTCCTTCAAACTATTATGAAAAAAATAATTGTAATAAAATTGTGATTAAATAATTGTTAAAAGTTACAAAAAATTTATATTAATAATAACAATTTAAAAATATTATACTTAATAAACATACTGATTATTTGTTCTTTATTACATATATTTTATTTAAATATTTTGGTGGATAAGTGGTCGAACGGTAAGATTGTTGTTTATGACCTAGTAATGTGCTTAAGCTGTAATAAATGCAGGTTTTAGTTTTTAGTTGAAAGTCAAAGAAGTCAAATCTATTGGGTCTGCAGCCCAGCCCATCATGAGCTCGTGCCAATATGAGTGGGCACGATCTAGTCTTATCTAGTCTTAACTTTTGGATGGAAAAATAGAATCGGACAGGTCTGAACAATTATACAAAGAAATCGAATTTAATCTGAATTGATATGTTTGGATTTTGAGTCGGTTCAAGGTTAATAAACAATATCGTTTTCTACTAACACAACAAATGGTCTCATTTTTAAAAAAATAAAAAATAATAAATCTTGTTCATTCCAGTCTTTTGAGCTAAAATCAGAATTAAACCAAAAATTCTGAATTTTTAAATTTAGAAACCGAAATCGGAACAATCTACATAAAGAATCGAACTGAATCCATCAGCTCAGGTCCCATTCGGATCCAGTCTGATTCGAGCCAATATTTTTGCTCACCCCTGCATGTAACTTGACTAGGAGTAACAATTTGGGACACGATATGATTATTCGATTCGAATTCGGTACCATTAAACAAATTTGGATTTAGAAATTTTGATGTGAACAATAATCATATCGTATTCGTATCGACACGATTATTATTCGTGTCATATTCGTATTTAATATGCAAGACACGATTATTCGTTTAAGATACGATTAATTAAACGAATAAATAAATAATCGTATCTTAAACAAATAATCATGTCTTAAAAAAATAATTGTGTCATAAACGTATAATTGTATCATAAACAAATATATTTTAATAAATTTTAGAAAAATATGTAATATAAATTTATTTATTATAAACAACTTCTAATATATAAGCATCTAATTATTAAATATATATTATATTTGATAAAATACGTTATTTTAATATTTTAAGGACCTCATTGATAATTATTAAGTTAAATGAATTGTATTCGTGTCTTAAACGAATCGTGTTTAAATGAATAATCGTGTCTAAACGAATCGTATATAAATATACGGATTGTATTCATATTTAAAAAAATTGATACGAATAATAAACGAATTGTATTTGTGTCAAATAAATATTAAATGAATTGTATTCATATCGGTCAAAATTCGATTCATTTATCTAAATTGTCACCCCTAAACTCAACCACTGTGTCAAGTAGGGTCGACACTGTTCACAAGCCGGGCCTGTACTGAATTGGCTCAGACCAACCCATTTGCCCCTCTAGGTATAATTCTATGAAATTTCCTAAGAAAAGAGTTTAGAATCATATTTTCTGAATATATATTGTTCATACTCATTTTGAAATATATAATATTGCGTGATAATACTCCCAGACCTATAATACAAACAATATTTTACCAAGCATTTGTTGAGTTCACAAACGGTCCTCCACGAGTTTCTGTTTTAAGTGTCAATTAGCTTGCGAATTTGATGTCCATCCACAATTCATCTAGTCTAATTTCTCCCAATTTTCCTGGTCATCGAATCAATTTCAAGGATAAAAATCTTCATTGCCTTAATTTTTCTTAGAGGCTAAAGAAGACCATTTTCCAAATTTGTGGAAGCTTGTGAGGTAAATTAATTAGCACCTGGATCCATTGATCATTAAAGAACACTTGACGTTGACGATCACAAGCAAGATATGTCACATTATTGCAGCTGCCAATTAAAGAACTAGCAAGACAAAGGGTACGTAATAATTCTTATTTTGCTTCGTTTCTTCATAATCTTTTCCACTCCGCATTATTAATAATGAATATCTTGAATTTTACACCCACTTTCATTAAGACCAAAAAAAGCACAACATATTCAGTGTAATGTATATTTATCTAAAAATCATAAAAAATCAATTCTTGTTCTGATAATAGATTTATAAACGTAGAAAAAACAAAATAACAGGAACTAACTAAAAAGATAATTCATTTTCTGATGCAAAAGACGGTGTATTTTGCCGCAATTTTTGGTTTTGGTGGTCGTTATTGTCAAAAAGTGAAAATTGATTTTTGTTTTGATGTCTTTTGGCTTGATCGCGGCGAAGTCTTGGTTCTTTACAGTTTAAACGAACTCAAGATCAGATATGATTTCGAGAAGACTCGAATGCAACCCGTTGATTAAAATCAAATTGACTTTGATATCTAAAATAGTTATTAACAGTATTTAATTTTGCGACAGAAAGAGAGGATATATTTGATTCAGAAGCTAAAATAGACAAGGAATAATGGCGATAGAGAATGAAGATTCGCTTGAAGATATGATAATTGAAATTCTAACAAAGCTACCCGTGAAATCTCTGTTGCGATTAAGGTGGGTATGTAAATCTTGGTTTAATTTAATTAAAGACCCAATTTTCATCAACAAACACCTTAAAAATGATAACAATACGCGTCTAATTGTTATATACGCAAAGGAGGTTGAAAAGGGGAGTGATACTGAGGAAGAAAGGGCAGATGGCTCAAAGCCCGTTGAACCAAGAGATTTTCTTGCTTTGTACCCTGATGAAACACTTGAAAACTTATCATTGCGAGAACTTGAATCTCAACAACCCGCAATTGGATTGATTTGGGGCCCTTATAGTGGCATAATGATTATAATTGGAGTAACTAATCTGGTAACTTTGTGGAACATTGCAACTCAAGAGTCCAGAACTCTTCCAAAACTTGGAATCATTTCACAATATTATATAAGGCTTTTCACCACTGAAGCTGGTTTCGGACTTGATCTTGCGACTAATGACTACAAGTTGGTGTTAATAATGAAATTGTTGGATGAAAGACAAATGTTGTTATATGAATTCCATCATGTTGCAGTGTACACCTTGGGAACTAATTCTTGGAGAGTGTTTGAATGTTCGAAGTCCTTTCTTAACGATATATCTTCTAATAATGATAGCGTATACTGGGGTGGAGCTTTTTATTGGTTACTGGAAATGAAAAATGATAGTCATCCTGGGATCATTTCATTTAACTTGGGTGATGAGGAGTTTCAAGAGATACAAGGGCCACCCATTCCTGTAGCAGCAGAAGTTACTCTCGATGTATATAATGACTCTCTTAATATCCTACTTTTAGATATCAATAGCCATTGTTTTGAAGCATGGGTGTTCAAAAACGGGAATTGGATTAAAAAATTCACTGTTGGACCTTTTATAGGATTTTACAAACCACTCCAATTTTGGAAGAAAGGGTCATTCTTTGTAGAATTAAACACTAGACAGTTGCTCTTGTATGAGCCTAGTACTGGAGAGATGAAGGATTTTGAACTCGAATGCCTTTGGTTTTCAACTCATATCTATAAGGAGAGTTTAATTACAATAAAAGGAGGGGATAGTTTAATGGATGAGTAATGTTATATATCTCATACGTTATTTCAATATATTTATCTTAAACGAATGTAGATTTTATTGGGATATATGGCTTTTTTTAAGAATTTGTATTTCAATTTGAAGATGTTTCTTAATTAGTTTTACATATAGTAATTTATTTTGTCATTACAAGCACTTTTCCAATTTAATATAGCTATAATGTTGGATTTGAATGGGATCTTGTTACTAATGACTGCAAGTTAGTTAAAATATTAACCTTTTGAGATAAATAGAGATTTAGTTTCTTACAGTGCAATCTATATACTAACTCTTTGAGAGACTTGGAATATTTGAAGTCAATTTGCTATTGTATTCGTATTAGTCCAACGACGGTACATCAGAAAGGGATGACAATGGGGTGAGGATGGGTAGGGAGGCCTTTCATGTTCCCTACCCAATTCTAATTTTGATCCTTATTTTTCATTTCATTCTTTAATAAAATTTAATAAGACAGAGATGAAAAATTCTCATGTAAAGAATAAATTTTATATTTTTAATTATTTTTTTTATTTTTGTATTTATTTATATTAAATATTAATTATAAATATATTATTGTGTTATTTATTTTAATAATTATATTAAAAATATAAATTTCACTATTTGCTAAATAAATAAATTTTATAAATTTTTAATTAAATATTGATCATATATATAGAAATGCAGCGAAAATGAGATATGAAGTAATAAATCTTCTCTCACCCAATTAATAATATAAAAATTAATCTTCTCTCATTCTTTATTATATTATCTCAATATTATCAAGACGGATCCTATAGATCCACACTCATGAGGATTTTGCCATCATAATGTCACATATTAATTTGGATGTAACTTATTACGGGTGATTGAATAATTAATTCGTGAAGATGCTCGTGTTATTTATTGGGAATTAATCGAAAACGACCACGTTTTCTTTCCCAAAATAAAAATTAATCATGCTAATAAATTATAATCAAATATGACCACATTTAAAATTATTGGACAACATTACCTTTGAAATTATAAAATCATTTCAACGAACGTTTTTGGGTATACTTATATTTTGCATTCATCGTCTCCTCATCGTCTCCTCCTTTCTAGCAATATTCTCACGTCTTCGTCTTGTCGACCATTATTATTGTAGAAAGGTAAGTTTAACAAAAATTAAAATTACATGTAGCGGGAGGTAGAATGAAGTCGGAAAAGGATCGAGTTTTGAGTACGAGTGCAGGAACGGTGGCAAAACTCTCTCATTTGGGGTAGGGGGTGAGCACTCATGAGTTGGGAGAATTTTTTCCAACTCGTGAGTTCCCCTACCTGCACTATTGGGGCAAAATACCGCTCATAAGCGCACTCACGAATAGAGAGTCCTCATGACTGTACTCACGAGCGAGGCAGTAGTCCGAAAGCAAAACGAATTTTCGTTTGAAAAAATTTAGTCTTTGTTTTATTTTTTATTCACAACTAATGCATTATTTTTGTTTTTATACAAGGCAGTATGAGTGCAAACTTAACGATTAATACTCGATTTGGTGGATTATGGCAACAGAGTGTGCAACGTGGGGATATATATATCGGTGGAGAGAGTATGCCATTATGTGTGGATAAAGATATTTCATATGATGAATTTATAAAAATTGTTTACAGAGCACATGAAATCAACTCTACGGAGTGGAAAATTAGAGCAAAGGCTGTTTTTATTGACAATGTGCAACGGTGGGGAGTGCCTCCAGTTGCTGCAAATATTAATAATGAAATCACCTTCAAAGCATTTATGAACTTTAACAGTTTAGATTATTTATCTAGCATGAGGTCATATTGTACACTATATTTGACTATGGAGCGAGTTGGAGAAGTTGAAGAAAATGTAAGGCTAGAAAATGACAATCATGTATGCGAAGATGGAGAAACAATACCTCCTTTTAGGTCTTCTAAAGGCAGTAATCCAATCCCCCCCATAGCAACACAATTTCATAACATTGGACAAGTTCAGTACACTAGTGAAAACACATCAGACCTTGTTGGGGGTGGGTTAGTGCAAAATACCAAGTAACCTCCATTGTAGCAACACCTAGAGTCTTCTATTTGGGAGCAAGGACTTCATGTTTACGAAGATGATAAGACCACCATGGAAGGAGGTATTTCTTAGTCTCGACACAATGTTGTACAACCACCAGTGTATAATAGATATGAACCGAACTTTGTTGGCACAGATTTTGGTGTTCAAAGAAAATTCTGAAATGTTGCTGATGAAGAAGAAACTGAACTACCAAATGCTTGTCCCAGTCCAGTGTACAAAAGTAGCCCAGTAAGAGCCCCATCATTGTCAAACCAATACATTCGTTTTTTGCCTCTAATTCTATCGGATTTAACAGTTGTCGGTGATGCCTCATCAAATAACCGTCAAGCGCCTGAAGTGTGTGTGGGGCATATATTTAGTACAAACAAGAACTGAGAGACAAACTAGGGTTAATGGCATTGAATAATCACTTTCAGTTCAGAGTGTACAAGTCAACTAGAACAAGATTTAAAGCAAAATGCATTATGGAGGGTTGTAAATGGCGAATTCGGGCAATTAGGAACAACAATTATGCGTATTTTTGAGTTACTCGTATGGACACTGGGCACACGTGTCAAAATGAGGAGTTACAGGATGGATATCGTTAAGCAACAACTCGTCTCATCGGCCAAATTATCAAGGACAAGTTCAAAGATGCTAGTAGGATTTACACCCCACGGAATATTCGTGATGATATTCATAACGGCTACGGAATTCGTCTCTCATATTCCAAGACTTGGCAAAGTAAGGAAAAAGCGTTGAAACTTCTTTGTGGAGATCCGAGTGAATCGTACAAGAGACAGGTTTTATATTGTCATATGCTTGTAGAGAAAAACCCAGGTACCGTTACCGCGACAGAAATCGATTCTGATGGACATTTTTTATACTTCTTCATGACACTATGTCCATGTATTCGAGGGTTTCGCAATACTGTTCGACTAGTTATAGCTGTGGATGGTACTTTTTTAAAGGGAAAATATCGTGGGACATTATTTGTTGCAGTTGCTATGGATGAAAATAATAAAATATATCCTGTTGCCTTCGAAATTGTGGATTCGAAAAATGATGCATCGTAGGAGTGGTTTTTTGGGAAGTTACAGGATGCAATTGGGCCGATGGAGGACTTGGTTTTCATCTCTGATCGGCACACTTCCATTGAGAAAGGAGTTTTCACAGTTTTTCCAATTGTTGTGCATGGACTTTGTGCTTACCACATATCTGGGAATATTAAGGCAAAATACAAGATGCGACAACAAAGGATTGAAATTTTTATGGTAGCGTACTGGCACGCGGCTGAGGCATATCGGATTAGTGAGTTCAATGAATTTATAAGTAGTGTGAGATTGATGCATCCTGCCGCTACTGCATACTTAGAAAATGAGGTTGGTGTTCACAAATGGACTAGATCACATTTTCCGGCACGGGGGTACAATTTGTTGACTATTAATATTACCGAGAGTATGAATTCCTTGTTGAGACATGCACGGGCTCTCCCAATCGTATCGTTAGTTGAATATATTAGGCCTGTTGTTCAAAGATGGTTCTATGAGCGTTGGGAGTTAGCTGCTGCTCGAGAAGGATACTTTACTACATGGGCGCAGGGTGAAGTTGATGAGCAAACAGAGTTTTCGCGGACCATGAGCGTCGATCCTGTTACGCGATTCAAGTTCCAGGTTAATGATCGGGGAAGGGTGAATGTAGTGGATTTTAGGGAGAAGAAATGTTCTTGCAAACGGTTTAAAATTTCACAATTACCGTGTGCTCACGCTCTTGCAGCATGCAGACATGTCCGCCTGTCCGTGAACTCAATTTCATCACCTTTTTACAGCACTGATGCGCTCGTGCATGCGTATACAGAGGCTATAAACCCAATTGGCGATGAGAGCGATTGGAGCATTCCATCAGAGTTATGTGAGACAATCGTCAAACCGCCGAGACAACGCATTCCAGCAGGTCGACCACGAAAACAATGCATTCCATCACAAGGAGAAGACATCATCCCTAGGAGGTGTTCTCGGTGTCATGCCGTTGGTCACAACCGCGCCACGTGCAAGAACCTTATTTTGCTCCACGAATAAGATTTTTGTTTTTTTTCATATGAGGATTGTAAATTTATTAAACTTGAACTTGTTCAATATTTGCAGTTCACTTCATGTATAATGACGATTAATTATCTTTGTTGATATTAGACAATTTTTTTTTGCCTTAATATATTATATGACATGTTAAAAATGGTTTGTATCTAATGATTATTTGTTATATGTTGTTATGCTATTGTATTTTTTTTATTTCTCAACTGTAATTCACATGTTTGTATTGTACCAACGACAGCGAAGAATTATTTGTAATGTTTAAATATAATAGTAAATATGGATTAATAAGAAAAACAGTATCCATACAATGACTATATGATAATTGACCCCTCCACAGATCTACAGCAACTCTAAGCCTTATTGAGGGTCCATCCTCAGGGCCAAAATCAAATACACGACCTAATGACAAGTAATGTATAAACATACACAAGAAAATCCTACAATCGGCTGAACTTGGAGCCTGATGAGGAATACCATGGACTGGACAGATGTACGTGAATGGAGAAAGGTCCGTAGGAGCATCCATTCAATACTTGTAGAAACCTGAATACTGAAGCATGTACGGGAATAGGACACACAACGACGCCATCGCTTCAGCCATCTCATCATCTCCATGTACTCCTAGTGCCGAGTCATACACCGTGATCTGCCTGAATCTTAAATCAACAGTGCATGCTACCCAGTGATCATCTAGCACGTTGACAGGGATGTATACGTTATCAAGAAATCTCCAATCCCTTTGTAGTGAACCTCTCCTTCCCAAGACGTAACCCTCTAAATCAGTGTTGGGATAGAACTGTCCTAGATCAAGCTCCTTCCTCTGATAACCATTCCATGCCACTCGCAGTGTTGTCTATAATAGCATAACAATTACAACTTAGTATCCATACACAACCAAAATACATACAAACTACATGCAAACATAAATGAATTGTACATATAGGATACTAACATATAAATGCGGTGATGTGACAGTCCAATGTTGTGTTACCATGCTTCTAAGCACTATCTGTCGATGAGTTAACAAGTCCATGTACTCAGTGATATGCTGCACCAAAATATTTGCTAATTTTTAGGTCATTTATTGTTAAGTGACGGGAAAAAAGTAAGAAAATGACAAAGACTTACTTCGTCATCTAGCTAGCCGCCTGGTGTAAGAACAACCCTAATCCACGTGGGGGTGATTGTCACAGTTTCCCCCTCGATCGATGCTCGCGAAGTAGCTAACCACTGTTGGAAGTAAGAGTACATCTCATTAGGGACAAGAGCACGAGGTTGGAACTCGTATCCGATCCCGTACTGTGCTCGCGCCCTTACAGTTAGTGTACCAAATGGATTAACATACGGACTTCGTAATGCACGCCCCCTTTTGTACGTTCGACTGAAGCGACTTTGCAGATCCAAAGGAGGTGGGATGGAAAGGACTTTAACACTTGCTTCACCCTGGTAGCCAACAGTAGTGTCCTACAATGTAACAAAACCATTATTCAAAATCATTATTTAATAACAATGTCATAGGAACGCAACAGTCACTTAAACTGGCATGAAGTTATAAAAAGACAAGAACTGCACCCCCTCTGGTTGTTTTAGGTCCGATTGAAAAAGTCCCCGGAACTCATCCACGAAGTTTGAGAATGCTTCAGTATGCTGTTGCAAAGCTTCAGTGTGTTGCCGCAAAGCTGCATCATGGTTTCGACTAGTCCCTTTCTAACTAACTCGATATTCTTCAAATTGATTGCGCAATTCTTCAATATTGTGTGAAATGACAGTTAAAAAGGACGTTGGAGTGGGTGTATTAACCTCAGGGGCCTGTACCTTGAGTGGGATTTGCTCCTGCGTCCTGCGGGACGGCCGTTTTCCCTGAAAATAAATAAATCACAATGATAAAAAATTTTACATGAGAGAGACGTCATTTCTGCTAGGAAATATAGTAAAAACCACGTGACTGTATTATTCCTATACTTTCTTAGGCTTCTTCGGAGTTATCGGCGTGTTATGTGCAGTTGCTGATGTAGGAGGAGTTTGCTGTGAATCATGTTTGCTTGGGATATCCATGGGCACGTGACCTCCGTACTGACCTTCTGGAGGGCCAACATTATCAAAAAGGTGTTGCGCATAAAGTAACATCAACTTATCCTTAGTAGGAGTTAAAAATGGTATCACCGGAGGTTGCTTTGTAAGAAAGAAAGACCAAATTATATATAAGTTAGACAATACAAAAATAAAACAATACCATCTGATTGAAAATATGATTTTTAGAGTCTATTTACCATATGCGCTTTGAAAATCGTGTCATCCAATGTTTTAGATCTGACATTTTTCACCTGAGATTGCCATCGTAACATCTGTGGCAAGCGATTATTCAAACGTCGGCCAAATACAGATCCTGCCGATAACACGGCTTCATAAATCCACACCTGTTGTCCATAGGCACAAATTTATTGTAGTAAAAGAGAATTCCAAAAATTATACTCAACAACTTCAAAGTGTTAGTTCGTACTTGAAATGCCATAGGAAATCCTTCAACATTGTATTTATTGACACTTTTTTTTTCCTTTAGCCTTAGCCATGATGTCCATAACTTTGAAGCGTGCGGCAGCACCTGCTAATACCCGACTCAGGGAACGATACGTATACCTCCAAACAACAGAACCCCACGGATATCGATTAAACTCATCCAAGTCATCAAGAATTTGTAGTATCCATGTGTCTGCCGGATATCTTGAACCCCTGTCGATAAGAACCCGCTCTAATAAGAAGTACAATGACAATTTCACTGCATCCATATCATTGATGCTCGTCAAGTCCAAATCTGAGTAAACTTGATAAACAGTATCTACCGTGTGAGCATCTTCTCCACCAAAATACATGTCTCTTAGCCGAGTACTTCTTACTTCAACATTCGAAAATGACCCAAAATTCAACCCTGTCATCAACCCAAACTCCATAGCTGAAAACATAGTCCACATGTATCCAATTTTAAACCAGATCTCTTGCTTTGAATCATCAGTCTAAACTTCATGTAGCAGCATCTTATGAACTAAGTTTTCAGAAAACTTTAAACTAGGAGATATATCTAAAAAATGACTAACACATGTCTGTCTAAATAATAAACGTTGTCTAATAGTTAATTTATCATATATAATCTCTAAATTATTCAAATGTGATAATGATGTGCACTCAGCTTCAAAATGTTCTTCTGGACACAGTCTCAAACACCCTAACTCTACCATTATTTTCTACAACAAAACAAATAACAAAAATAAGTAAATGTACAGGCTATCAACCCATCTCCTACTACAACTCAATTGCAGACGAGCCTCATTTTTTTTGTTGGAAGGGGGCCTCTGCCCTCCTCGTGAGTGTAGCTTGCCACACTCATGAGCACTGTTGCTCATGAGCACAGCTTGCTGTACTCATGAGGAGGGTAGAGGCCCCCTCTAAAAAAAAATAATACGTCCTTCAGCCCCCGTGTTTGTAAAAAAAGAAGAGGGCCACTGCCCCCCCTTAATTTTGGTGGTTGAGGGGGCTGAAGCCCCCTCCAAAATAAAAATTAAGGGGGGTAGTGGCCCCCCCTTTTTTTTACTTTGGAGGGGGCTTCAGCTCCCTCAACCACAAAATTAAGGGGGGCCGCTGCCCCCTTCAGCAAAATTAGACGGGGGTAGCGAGTGCCCCTGAGTCAGTGCAGCGGCGCTCGCTACCCTTGTCTAATCGTGGGAACGGGGGCGGCCCTCTATCAAGACGAATGAAGGGGCCAAATCCGACCTCGTCGTCCCTCCACAGGGTGCGCATGATGTGCACCCCTTGGACGGACGACGGAGCCGGATTTCGCCCCTTTGGATGGATGACAGGACTACATTGCTCCCCTTTGCTGTTATTGATTCACGAATCGAATGAAAAATTTTAGAAACATACCTCTGTAGCCTGTCGATTGGAGGAATAACTCACGAGTGTAATGGACTTGCGAGTAAATTGAAATTGGAGTCGTGCTCGTGAAATTTCATTTTAAATAGTAAAGGGTAATGTGGTCCAATAATTTTAAATATGGTCATATTTGATTACAATTTATTAACGTGGTTATTTCTGATTTTGGGAAAGAAAACGTGGTCGTTTTCAATTAATTCTCTTATTTATTCTCTAAGATTGATTGAACAACTTTGAATTCAAATTAATGACAGATTTTCAAAGGCTTTATTGTCAAATTTAATGTAGCAATTACACTGTTATAATGGACAACAAATCTTTTTTTTTTTAATAAATCAAAGCTCAAAATAGAGGCAATATCATTAAAACATAATGGAGTCAAACAAATACCGAACTAGAGGTGGCAAAATGGGCGGGCCGGCTTGAGCACAGCACGGCTCAGCTCGTGAATAGTATTGGCATGATCAGGTATTGTTTACGGATTGGGCCGAGAAAAAAAGTCCGTGGGCCATGTTAGGCAGTGTCGTGAATAGTGTTAGTGCAATCATAAGCCGAAAAAAAATGCATGGGTTACTATTTAGCCTATAAACAATAATTTTAATCATTATTCATGATGAACAGTACTATTATTCATTATAAACAGTGACACTGTAAAGTCCAGTGGGCTGCATTTTGACAGATTAGACCGGCACAATATGAATAATAATCGTGCCATGGGTCGGACTAAACTTATATATTTTACTGTGTATATTGTGTTGACCCAGCCCGAAAGTTCCAGCTCATTTTTCATGGGCCGTACTAGCTCGACACGACTTATTTGTCACTTCTATACGGAACCATCATAATTCATAAGAGGACAAAAAAAAGCTTAGGCCGATACGGCCCATTTATCACCTCTATACCAAACCATCATAATTCATAAACCATCATAATTCATAAGAGGACAAAAGAAAGCTCCTCCCTGTGACAAAATCAAGCACTTGAAAAAGTTCAAAGAACTGAGCGTCACATTTCTTCTATTTATCAATTATGTTATTCCTGAATTTACAGTTTCTTCAGCATACAAATTGTTTATCGATCGTTGTTGGTTGTTCCTTTTCTAAAAAATTTTAGTTGAATATAATTGAGGGGTATTATCAGTTTTCACCCCTGAGGTATTAGGTATTATCAGCTAGATGGTTAAAGTTGAGAAAATAGACAAATATCTCCCCTAAACTTTTAACACCATTATTTGACTTAACATAAATGAGGGTATTTCGGTTGTTTAACAAAAAATTAAAAATATTGCAATTTAAATGGATAATTTTTTTAATTAAAATTCATAAAATTAAAAAGGAAAAAACCCTAACTTCTAACATTAAAATTCCTAACCAAAAGAAGCCTTCTCCACAGGTCATCACAACCCCAAATCAGCGGTGCCACCAATCCCCATGCACATTCATCGCCGATTCATTGTCGCTGCTTGCAAGAAATTAGCTTTCCCACCATCACGCCACATGTTCTGCTTGCATTCAGCTTTGCCACCATTGTCAATTCATTGTCTCTGCTTTTGATTTTTTTTCAAATTACACCATAAAATACCCAAATGCCTTGAATACTTTTGCTTGCAATTTCAGTAATCTGGTTATTGAGAGAAACAAACAAATATGCAATGTCATGAAAAAAGAATCGCCGGCATGCATGTTTATTGAAAAAGTCTGTAAGGTGAGTCCTTCTTTCTACGAGTTCTTGAACTATCAGTGTAGTGGTAGCATCGTGTTTACATCTAATATCTGATTGCCATTCCAGAAATGCAGCCTGTGCTTGCATTTATTCAATCAAAATCACAAAAATTAGAATATAAGCAAGCTTTCTCCATCGAGTTTTTTAGTATTGTCATAACGTAAATCAAAAACTTAGTTGAAGAGACAAACTTCTCCTTCATTGCCATTATCCGACAAGTGAATATGAAGAATTAATATATCATCTAGTCAGGTTATAGTTGAAATTTATTCCGGAGGAGAGGAGAAAAATTGTTAGAAAGATCGAGGAAGAAGCAACAATAGTAAAATCGTAAAGGAAAAAGTTTGGTTGGATCCAGTTCAATTGCAGAGATTTTATGTACTTTCACGCAGCTGGAGAGCTGCAAACTTAATAATTAATTACCTAGCTTAGTTTTTATTTTAGTTTGAATTAATGAAATTACGATAATTTTTTTTTTAAAGTTGTGTACTTGTGTTAATATGATTGGAATGGTTGTTCAGATGCTTGGAATTGCTGCTATGCTTTTATACTACTCTAGAAATGTGTTGTTGTTGGCTGAGATGTATCCTATGAGTTCCTTGAACTGCTGGTGGATCTGTGTTCTTGCCTTCATGCTGTTTGACATGCTATTCTACCTACTGCATTTTTTGTTCTGGTTGAGAGATTTTGTATAGAGAGATTTATGCTGCTGCTGGCTGTGTTGTATCCTCAAGCGTAGATGATATAGAGATTTTGCTTTTTTTTGCCGTTGGATAGTGATTTTGGGATAAGTACTGCTTTGTTTTTCCGATCAGCTGGTTGCTGTTACTGCTTGGTACATACAGATGTTGTAAAGTTACTGCTCTGGTACTGGTTAACTTGTGTTATCTGTTACTATAATATGAAATTATCAATTTTTCACATTTACTCAAAGGATAGTTTAGTAATTTTATTTGTGTCCATTAATTACAATAATATATTGTTGTTTGAGAGGGGAGGTATTTGCCTATTTTTTTAATCTTAACCATTCAACTGATAATACCTGATATCTCAAGGGATAAAATTGATAATATCCCTATAATTGATGACGGGAATAAAAGAATAAACATAAGCGTTGAAATAACTACAGTTGATTGTGTTGTAAATAAATACAACTAATTATGTGCACATGATGTGATTGTGTTGTACAACCACTTTATATATGATGTGGCATACGTCTTTTACACACAATTGATGTACGCCAGCTAGGTTATTATAATGCTCAAAACTCATTCGTTGCAGTACACTTTTTTTTAGTATCTGTCTAAAAATTTTCGATCATATTATTGTAATTCTCGTAACTTGTTTATGCGAGTACTCTCTAAATTCAAATATGGGTGCAAATTTTGAGAAAAGCTATAATAAAAAATATTTTTTAACGAGCTGTTATAAAGCTAAAAGTATATAGAAAAATGATTATGATTCTCAATCAAATCAACAACTTCAACCAAAAAAACTAAATAAATATTTATCAACATAAACAAAGACAACAGATTACTTATAATCTTTCTCTGAAGCTAAGTATTTCTGTCTCATCAATTGTTAAACCACCTCTTCCACCACCTTCATTCGGGGATCTCATGACTACCACCGCCGTCATCTCTTCCTTCACTATCATCATCATCTCTGCTATTACCAACTTCACCACCTATTCCCTCAAAAACCCCTCTATCCAGTAAATTATCAACAACTCACTCTAAGTACTTGATAAAAGGTCATTGAATGAAATTGAAAAATGGAGTCTCCAGTACAGCGGAGATTCTCTTTTAATTCGTCGGAGACGGACATCCGGTCCATCATGGATGCTATGGCTGTGGAGATGGAGGCAAATATGAAGAGATTTAAGCAGAATAATACTACTCAGCCAATGAATTCCATTGTACCAACTGTTGTTCCTGAGAAATCGACTAATCAACGTCCTACATTTGCTTCTCTCGTTTCGGAATCAAAGGATCTATCACAACTCTCTACTGACCTTCCTTCACCTATTCAAAGAGGTGAAGCTAGAATCATCAAAATTGATCCAGAATTACCCAGCCGAGAACTCTCTCTGCCGAACCAACCTTATTGGCCGTATCCTTCTTCGCCTAGGTTCTAAACCGATGAAGCTAGATGAAGTACAAAATCTTTTAGGGAAGACTTGGAAACCAGAATCTTCTTGGCAGGTGACTCCACTGGCACGTGGTTTCTTCGATATTCATTTCTCAACAGACTCAGATATGCGCCAAGCTTGGAGCGGCGGAATTTGCAAACTCCCTCAAGGGATTTTCTGATTATATCAGTGGCAGCCGAACTTTGATCCTTTTGACCTTAAAATCCAATCTCATACCCAATTATGGATTCGAATTTATGGTATAAGTCTAGAATACTGGCACCCTAAAATCCTAATGCCAATTGCAAAAGGTGTTGGAATACCTCTGCAAATTGATAGAGCTACGAGGGAAAAGAAATTTGGTTTTTATGCTCGAATACTTGTTGAAGTTGATCTCATGAAACCTCTTCCAGATTGGCTTACAATTGAATTGCCAGATTATGGTTTTGATGTTGAAGTTCGTTATGAGAACTTGCCTCCGAAATGCTCAAGAAGGAGAAAAATTCCATGCTAGAGAAAAAAAACTCAGAACCAACTTTGAAGCAAGTTTACAGACAAGTGATCAAAGATTTGAACAAGCAATCAGTTAATAGAGAATTTGAGAAGATCACTACTTTGGATGCAAATACATCAGAATTACCTGCTCTGAATGATTCAGAGACGGGTTCCAAAACTTTCTCTTCAGCTCTCCCAGCTTCGAATAAGGAGTCCTCATCTTTGGAAAAAGAAGAAAGACAATCTGACATTTCAGCTACAGAAAAAGTGCCAGAAGATCTTGTTATAGTTGGGCTAGACAACAATACTCCAACAATGATTCTTCCAACTATAGTTGAAGCAGAAGAGGAGGCTCCTACATCTGAAGTGGCTAATCCACCAAAGAAGACTGAGCTTCCTACTTCTGCAAAAGAGGTAAATATCACAGTTGATTTATCTCATTTTCACACTAATAATTCTTCTAATTCAGGGGATAATTCTAAGCTAGATGAATAATTGCACATGCTTCAACAACACATTACAGAGAATAACATAGGGTCAAAGACTATTAATAACCCAAGCTCTAAAGCTAGTTCTCATGAAGTACTCTCTCAATCGGATGAATCTGATTCTGGCGGTCATGAAGATTTTCAACCAGTTGCCCCAAAAACTCGAAAAAATAAGTCGAATACAACTTGACCTTTGTCTACCCTCACTAGAGGTCGCGGGAAAAAACTTTCTCCATGAAGATTTTAACTGGAATATCAGGGGTATCGGCAACCCTAACAGAAATCTGAGTTATCTAGTCTATGTCGACTCCATAATCCTGATCTTTTTTGTGTTGCTGAACCTATGGTGACTTTTGATTCAATTTCTGAGGAGTTTTGGAAATCTCACCATCTTGCCCTAGCCAGTTACAATGATCGTGGAAGTTCAATTCCTACTTTGTGGGTCTTATACAATGACAAATATCCAGGTCCCACAATATTATCTAACTCTTCTCAACAAATTACAGTGCAAACTTGTTTGGACGGTTCAAATTGCATTGTTACCTTCGTTTATGCCTCTTACCTCTTATATTATAGGCCGTGATCTATGGAACTACTTGGAAGGTTTTTCTTTGCCGTCTACTTGGCTGGTCTTGGAAGATTTTAATGCGGTAATAGGGGCTCATGAAAAGATTGGTGGTAATCTTCCTTCACAGGTTTCTTGTGCAGACTTTGGTACTACGATCGACAATTGTAATTTATTACACATGGATTTCAGCAGGTCTCGGTTTACTTGGTCTAATAGAAGACTTGGTAACTACATAGAGCTACGCTTGGATAGAGTTCTTTGTTCAGCTAACTGGTTGAATTCTTGGCCCTGCTGTCAGTACTTGGTGCTTCCACGAACAGCATCAGATCATAGCCCTTTGGTTGTAAATTGTTATAAACAACTTCATCAAGGTCCTAAACCTTTCCGCTTTCTCACCATGTGGACAAAACATGAGGAGTTCAAGACTTTGGTTGCTAAAGCTTGGCATTCTCAAAATATTTTTGGATGTCCAATGTATGTTCTTTCACAGAAACTTAAGGGTGTTAAATTAGCTCTAAAAGATTGGCATCGCAGAACCTTTGGTCATGTGGACAATGAGGTTCAGTGTGCTCGCAATATTCTTTCCTCTGTCCAAGAAACCATCTCTTCTCATGGTTTAACTGAACAACGCTTTAAAGAAGAGATTGAAGCCAACCTAAAGGTTCAGAGGGCTGTTCAGAATCAAAATTTGTTCTGGCGAGATAAAGCTAGAGTAAAATGGTTGACTGAAGGAGATCGCTGTACCAAATTCTTCCATAGTTATGCCAAAGCCCTTGCCTCAAAATCTAAAATTTTCACCCTTCAGGTAAACGAAAATGTGGTGTCAGATCCAACTTTGCTTTCAAATCACATAGTTGAGTATTATCAAAATCTTTACGGGACCCCTGTTGCAGACTTAAACAATGATTCTGGTATGGTTTCCTCCTCTTTGCTCTCTCTTATCCCTAGTTTAATTTCAATGGAGGAGAATAATCTGTTAACCTTTACTCCGTCTGATTCTGAGATTACTGAGGCTGTTTTTTCCATAAACCCGGCAAGTGCTCCAGGTCCAGATGGTTTTCTGGGTTGCTTCTATCAAACCTGTTGGGACATTATGAGATCCGATGTGATTAATTTTGTTCTCCAATTTTTCAAGACAGGTACAATTTACAACAATATCAATAGCTCATTTATCACTTTAATTCCCAAAATCGAAGGAGCCACATCTATTTCTCAGTTTCGACCAATTGCCATGACGAACTTCTGCTTCAAAATCATCACAAAAATCCTAGCTACTCGGTTAGGTCCTATTGCTGATAAGATTATATCGAAGCAGCAAGTGGCTTTTATCCAAGGTCGTCAGATATCAGAGTGCTTTGGGATGGTTTCTGAATGCATTAATATTCTTGACAAGAAATCCTATGGGGTAACGTGGCAATTAAGCTGAATATTGTGAAAGCTTTTGATACCTTTAAATGGAATTTCCTTTTACAGGTTCTTCGCTCCTTTGGATTTCATCAAACCTTCATTCAATGGATCAACATCATCTTAAAGTCTGCAAAGCTCTCAATTTTAATTAATGGTACTCCTAAAGGCTTCTTCTCCTGTAACAGAGGTGTTAGACAAGGTGACCCACTCTCTTCTCTCCTTTTTCGCTCAGCTGAAGATGTACTCAGTTGAGGAATCTCAAATTTAATCTCCATCTGTTCTATTAAACCAATTTCTTCCCCTCGTGGATGCAATGTTGCCTCTCATGTCCTTTATGCTGATGATGTCATGATTTTTTGCAGAAGTGACTCTAGATCGTTGAGGAACTTAAAGGCTTTCCTAGAGGAATATGGTTCTGCTTCAGGTCAATTAATTAGCACAGAGAAAAGTAAATTCTTCTTAGGGAAATCAGCCTCTCACAGGTCTTTTGCAGTAAAGGGTATCCTAAATTTTCAAGAAGGGTTTCTGCCGTTTATCTATTTGGGTGTACTAATTTTTCGGGGGGAAACTAGGCACATTCATCTTCAAGTTTTAGCTGACAAAGTATGAGCTAGATTGGAAGGTTGGCAAGGAAAACTCTTATCTTTGGCTGGTTGTACTCAGCTTGTTCAGACAGTTATTCAGTCCACTCTTCTCCATAGCTTTTCTATCTATAAATGGCCTGCCTCTTTACTTAAGATGCTTAATTGGTGTCGGAACTTCTTATGATCAGGCAACTGCCACACTTGAAAGCTATTCACTGTCCTTTGGCGATATGTCTGTCTTCCTTGTTGTAAAGGGGGTTTAGGGCTACAGGATCTCAAAACCTTAAATGAATCTGCTCTCCTCTGTCTCTCTTGGAAAATTCTCTCATCTACATCTTGGTGGAGCTCCTTTTTAAAGAACCGATTCCATTTTGATACTAACTCTCATTCTTCTCGTTATTCCTTGTCTTCAGTTTGGATCGGGATTAAAGATGTTTTATCCAAACTCAAAGAAGGAGTTAAATGGATTATAGGGAATGGTAAATCAGTTTCATTTTGGTTGGATAATTGGTTATGTGAACCAATCATAAACAAGCTGCAAATCTCCGTAGCTCCTTCAATCTCATCCTCTTTGGTTTCTAAAGTAGCAGACATCATTAAACATTCTAGATGGAACTTACCAAATTCTTTATTGGATTGTTATCCACAAATTTGTAATGAAATTGCATCGACTGTGCTTCCGACGACACCAATGTCAGATAGATTGATCTGGATTCATTCAAGAGATGGTTCTCTTTGTCTTAAAGATAGCTATGAATTTTGCTGCCGGAAACTGTCCACCAACTCTTGGGGTTCTCTCATTTGGCAACAATTCATTCCCCCAAAATTCTCGACTCTTTTGTGCAGAATATTCCATCACAAGCTACCTACAGATGGTAAGCTTTGAAAACGTGGTATCCTTATTACCTCAGCTTGTCTTCTTTGTTCCAACTTATATACTATGGAAACTATTGATCACTTATTTTGTAACTGCTCGTTTGCTCAATCTTTGTGGCAATGGTTAGCGACTATTTTTCATACTAGCCTTCCTATAAATAGTGACTGGCTTCAACTTTGGACGGTTTTGGAAAGAAAACGTTTTTCTTCTCAAATACAAAATATGTGGCTAGTGGCTTGTTGTTGTGTGACTCATACCATTTGGAAATTTCGCAATCTTGTGAGGCTTCAAAATACTAAATCTAGTGTTCATAGTGCAATGGCTTATTGCAAACATTTGATGATTACTCTTTGTCGCCATTGCCAAGGTCATTTAGCTCATTCAAATAACCTACTGTTCTTTCAGTTTTTTGGAAGCCCCCATCCTTTGGTTGGATCAAAGTTAATACCGATGGCTTGTCAAAAAAAAATCCAGGTGTAGCAGCTTGTGGGGGGGGTCTTTAGAGATCATCATGGGTACTTTTTGGGTGGTTGCTCTATGTCGTTAGGGCATAACTCTTCTTTCTTCGTTGAGTTCATAGCTATTATTCTTGCCATCGAGGAAGCATGGAAAAGGGGTTGGAATTGTTTATGGATTGAGAGTGACTCAAGAGCGGTGATTAATTGTTTCAGATCAAAACATCATGCTTCCCCCTGGCCCTTATACACTCGTTGGATAAATTGTTTATCAATGCTTAAACAAATGGTGTTTTATATTTCTCACATTTATCGTGAAGGAAACAAAGCGGTTGACACTGTAGCAAACCTGGGACTCAACTGCAGTTCTTTTACATGGCGGAACCTTCCTCCACAACAAATTCGCAAAGACTTATTGATTAATGCTTGGGCAGTTCCTAACTTTCGCTTTTTATAGCAGATGCGACTACTGCTTTTGCTATGTTGCTTGCTATTATTTATGTGCTGTTTAACCAGCCGGGACTTCGTTTAGCATGCACAAGATTTCGGTTGTTGGTCATTGCTATTTCTGAATTCCTTCCTCTTCAACATATACTCTGCCCTCTACTATTGCTACTACTCTCTAGACTGTCGAGAGGCTTTTATTATTGCTTTCTCTGCTGCTAGGGGACATTCTCTGTTTGTGTTTCTGCTACAACCATCTTTTTGACAATTCACCTCTACTCTGCTGTCCTTGGATGGAATGCATTCTTTAATGTGGCTGTTTGCTGTCATTTGCTGTTGGTTTTTGCTGCTATTATGCTGCTTGTGGCCACTGTTTACTATCGTTTTGCTGCTGGTCTCTTCTGCTGGGTTCTGCAGTCTACTGCTAATTTTGCTGTTTGCTGGTATTTGTTGCTGGGCTGCTGTTTGACTTCTGTCTGCTGTCTCTTTGCTGCTGGTCTCTTCTGATATTTTCTGCAGTTTGCTGCTGTAATTTGCAGCTTGTTCCTAATTCAATTGTCCTTTCCTTCTATTTTTATTTGGCTTCTTACTATTGTTTGCTCTGTTAGCCTTGGGGCTGTTCTTGTATCCTCTTTTCTCCATTAAATATTATTGGTTTTCTACTTAAAAATAAAAAAAAAATTTCTAACTCGATAGAAATATGAATTTGTTTGATATACATCCAAAACTTGCTATAGAATGTCTCTAATTAACATATAACAAACTGTCCTCTTCTCTTATTGGAGTTACGATCCTGTACAGAAAAGCAATACAGACTAAAAGAGTAACAACATATATAAGCCAAAAGATATAAACAGATATATTTTGTTGCAATAATTAAGAATTATTTAACACAAATCTTCTTCAATCTATGATGGAAGGAAAATCCAATGCCTTGCCTAGGGAATTCCAAGAATCAAAAAATTTTCAGTCTGCAACTGGACACCTGAATTTTCTGCTTTGTGATTCATATGCCGCTCCATCAATACACTACACTTAGATTTAAGCTGCATTCACTATAACTGGCTAATACTCCACTTGAAAAATAGTACTAGATATTAAGATGATTCATTCTACAAAAAAAAAAAAAATTCTTAAATTTGAAAATTTACTATTTTAACTCAAAATCGAATCTGTTATACCCAAGATATTCCATGGAATATCAAAAAGATCCACTAAAACATCCTCTCCTTTGATTGGAATTAGACTCTCCTTTAGTATATGAACTGAAAACCATAAACCTGTAATTCCGAGATCCCTCATTTCTTTTATTTCAGAATTATATAAAATTAGTCTTTTGTTATTAGATTGTAAAAAGAATTCACCTTTTCTCCAATATCCAATTGGTTGATAGGTTTCAATAAAAGGTCCAAAAGTCAAGTATTTGATCCAAGACCCCCCTTTCATCATCCATAAATCAAAAGAATGTGCGTACTTATCTGAGTACAGTAAACCGAGTGAGTCCTCGTAAATTCCAAGAGTCCAAGGTATTAATGACGACTCAAAAATATCTTCTCTTTCAGGAATATTTGGTCCTTGTATCTCTTCAAACATCTCTCCATTCATGTCAAAAGAAAGGATAGCTTTGTGATAATCAGTTCGCAATACCAACCAATAGCAAAATCCATTTAAGTATACGTTATCTATCCTATCATACATATAATCATGTCGCATTTCAAAGCCTTTCAAATCTCTCCAAGAGTTGGTGCTAAATGTATACACAGTAACATGTGAGAAATCATAAAACTCACGTCTTTTCTCATGCCATAAAGTAAGTATTATAACCAACTTGTAATCATCAGCTATGGGATCCAATCCAAATCCAAAATTAGAATAGTGAACCGTTGTATAGCATGGAAGATGAGCTCTGCACTTTGGAAGAACTCTGAATTCATTAGTTGTAACGTTCCATAGAGTTATTCGTCTAGGATTATTGAATAAACAAAATATGCCATCATAAGGACCAATTCTAATGCCAGGTATTTTAGGATCAAGATTTTCGAACGATAAATCTCTCAATGTTTTATCAGGAACCAACGAGAAATAACTTTTTAGCTCGTCATATTCATCAGTATCATCATAATATGTACAACGAATCATGGCACGGATGTTGTCATCCTTTTTTAGATGCTTATAAATGAAATTAGAGTTTTTAACTAAACCGTACCAAGATCTGCAAACAGACCTAAATCGCAATAGTGACTTCACTGGCAATCTTAATAGAGTTTCAACCACAAGATCATCAGGCAAAGCTCCATCACTCGTCAAAATGATCTCTCGCTCCATCTAGATTCTAAATCAAATCTATGCCTTTTAATGTCCTGTTACAAGTGTTAAGAAAATTTTGTAAAATACCCATTTCAGTTTTGTATCATTTATCACTAATGATTTTCATTAATTTGACAGGAACGGTGACAAAAATGTATAAACAAAACTCGTAATATACATACAAATATAATAAAATGTGTATATGAAAACAAATTTGTAAATAAAATCGATTGGAACGAGAAAATAACATGCATCAATAGCAGACATAGAGACATATCTTTATCAAATATGAACTACGTATAGATCAAGAAATATCATTCATGTAAATATTCGAAAAGGATTTTGATTCTCTATTCATAAAGAATTTTGGTATGAAGTGAACGAACAGTATGAAAGAATTTTCTTTTCGCATGGTTCTTCAAAATGGTTCTCTGGAAGTAGATTTCATAAATTCACAGTTTGCACATGCATTTAGTTAAATTATCAATTGAAATGGTCTTCGATTTCAACTTCATTCGCATTAATTATGTTCCCAGTAGAGATAAAATAGTTTTATGCGAAGCGAAAACATTGTACATAGATGAAAGTCAAAGCAATAAAAAATTACCGATGAACAATAATTTCATAGCAATACAATAATAATAATAATAATAATACTAATTTCATACCCATATTTTGCCAGGGATCTAGGGAATACTTGAGAGTGCTCTTAAAAATACAATATATAAAATGGTTGATAAACAACTTTTCTTATAATAGTTATACTTTAAAAATTCAACACTTCAATTTCAAGTATAGATATACTACACTTGCAACTCGCAAAGATTGTGTTAAAAATTAAAGAAATCCACCATTAACATTAGATAAATCTAGATTCTTACGCAATTGGGAAAGCCCTCCTTCGCAAATGATCGACGTCAATTTCAACAGACATTGTGATCTTGAAAGCCGATATTATGACATAGGAACTGGAGGTGCAAAAAAAAATCATGGATGAGCGATTACTTCGGCGCCAATTTGACTGTTAGAAATTAACGCAAAATATTACAATTTTTTAAATTAATAGAAAAATATTATTTTAATATTGGAAAATAAAAATTGAAATGGTGTTATAATAAATCTAAAAAATTTTGAAAATATCATCAATTTTAAATATGATTTAAACAATAATACTAGATTTCTCTATTTGTATCCCAACTTTAATTAACCACATTGGATAAGTTCTTCTTGTGGGAACCCCGTTTTGCTGACCTTTATTCTCTGTGTTTTCTCTTTTAGTAATTTTGGCCTCATTCTATTCCGGTTTTCTTAAAATAATACTAATGATAATTACTTGAATGCCAGCATTTTTCTAATTTGATATAATAGATATGTACCATCATACTTCCAAAACATATACTAGAAATAATATTTTGTACAATACGACTGAGTTCATAAAATGGCATCCACGAGTTTCTATTTAACTGTTAATTAGCTTGCGAAATTGTTTCCCATCCACAATTTATGTATTCTAATTTCTCCCAGTTTTCCTTGTCATCAAATCTCTGTTGCATTTACCTGAATTAATTGTTCTTATATAGGGGCTAAAGGGAGAGTATTTTCTAAATTTGTGGAAGCTTGTGAGGTAAATCAGCATTCAGTTGATCATTAATGAACGCTTGATCATGTTGAGCACCACATCCAGATATTTCACACTGTTGCAGCTACCAATTAATGACTAGCAAGATAAGGGTAATGGATTAATATTTATTTTGCTTTGTTTCTTTGACTTTGGTGCGTAATTTTTTCACCATGCACAATAATGAATTTCAGGTACTTTACACTGCATTTTGATTGAAAAAATTGAAATTTACAGCATAATGATGTATGTTTATGTACGAATCATTAGAAATAAGTATCTTTCTCATAGTAGATATGGAAAGGTAGAAAAGATTAAGAAACAGGAGTTAATTAATAACATAGAATTCCTTTTTCTGGTTCGAAAGACACCGTGTTTTTTGGTTTTGGCTGGTCATTCTTGGCAAAGAGTGAAAGCTTACTTTTGTTTCGAACTCTATTAGGTTGATCGCAGCCAACTTTTATTGTTTAAATTAAGGCAAAACAATAGTATTTTAAATTATTTATCATTCCCTTCAAGGTTAAATCCAATTTCGAGAAGATTGGCATACAAGGCCTTAAATTCAAATTTACTTTGTTATCCTGATGGATTAACAGATATTAATTGACAATTTTTTTAAACAGTACTTAATTTTGCAACGAAAGAAGAGGATACATTTTATGTAGAAGCAATAATATGCGAAGAATAATGGTGATAGAGAATGGAGATTCGCTTGAAGATATGTTGATTGAAATTCTAGCAAAATTACCGGTGAAATCTCTATTGCGATTAAGGTGTGTCTGCAAATCTTGGTATACTTTAACTAAAGACCCTATTTTCATTAACAAACACCTTAAAAATGACAACAATACCCGTCTAATTGTTATTTATGCAAAAGAGGTTGAAACGAAGGATGGCTCGCAAGTTTATCCAACAGATTTTCTTGCTTTGTACCCTGATAAAACACTTGAAGACTTGTCATTACAAGATCTTGATCCTCAACAACCCGTAATTGGATCGATTTGGGGTCCTTATAGTGGCATAATTATTATACTTGGAATAACTAATCTGGTTACTTTATGGAACGTTGCAACTCACGAGTCGAGAACTCTTCCAAAACTTGGAGTCCTTTCACAATATACAAGGTTCCCTTCCACTAAAGTTGGTTTTGGACTTGATCTCGTGGCCAATGACTACAAGTTGGTTCTAATACTGAAATTTCGAGATGACAAACGAAATCGGGCATGTGAATTCCTTCATGTTGCAGTGTACACCCTTGGAACTAATTCTTGGAGAGAGTTTGAATGTTCGAAGTCATTTCTTAGCCATATATCTTGGTTTCTTGGTAGCGTGTACTGGGATGGATCTTGTTGCTGGTTATTGGAATTTGAACATAAGGAATTGAAAAATCATAATCACGTTGGGATCCTTTCATTTAACTTGGGTGATGAAGAGTTTGAAGAAATACAAGGGCCACACATTCCTGAATCAGCAGAAGTTAGTCTTGATTTATATAATGACTCTCTTTGTGTACTATTTTTAGATACCAACAGCCATTGTTTTGAAGCATGGGTGCTGAAAAAACGGAATTGGATTAAGGAATTCACTGTTGGACCTTTCATAGGATTTTACAAACCACTCCAATTTTGGAAGAAAGGGTCATTCTTTGTAGAATTAAACACTAGTCAGCTGCTCTTGTATGAACCTAGTACTGGAGAAATGAGGGATTTTGAACTCGAATGTCTTTGGTTTTCAACTCATATCTATAAGGAGAGTTTGATTAGAATGAACGGAGGGGATGATAATTTGTTGGACGAGTAATGTTATATATCTCGTAATTTATGTCAATAAATTGATCTTAAAGGATGAGATATTCTATTGGGATATATCACTCCTTTCCAACAATAATTGGTATCTAAATTTGTATGTACTGATTCTTTAGACTTGGAATGCCTGAAATCAATTTGTTATCCTATGCGTGTTATTTGGTCCGACAGCAGTACAGCACATACTTGGATGGAACTTGTTACTGGTGATTCATTAATTAATCCTTGAAAAGCTACATGTTATTTCTTCTTTAAGATTGAGTAAGCAATTTTAAATTCAAAGGCTTTATTCTGAAATTTAATGTAGCAATTACCCCATTATAAAGGACAATAAATCCATTTTCACTTACAAATAGAAGGGTGCAGAAATCGGTTAAAATACCAAGAACTAAGCTTTGCATTTCTTCTCATTTTAGCAATTCTATCATTTGTGTATTTCCAGTTTCTTCACCATATAAATTGTTGATGGGTGCTAGTTGTTATTGTCCTTTTAATTTCTAGTTAAATATTATTGATCATAGGGAAAAACAAATATAAGCACTCACGTAAGCACAATTGATTTGATGATGTTTTCAATCCATGTGAGCGGAGATTTTTCCATTAATGTGGGCTGAGTATGATTTTTCTTCAAATCAAGCTTTTCGGTGGAAGAAGGAAATTTTCTTCCTTCATTTCTTGATTCGGTGCAGCATTTGAAGTCATCAATGTCACCAAGAGCTCCTCTTCCATCTCCTATAAATTGGAGGTTCTTGATGCCTCAGAATGCAAGTGAGGAAGTAAGGAATGTAGGCAAGTGAGGTGAAGAAAAAATGGGAGAGTGAGGGGGAGAAGAGAATAGAGGAAAGAGAATTTTTGCAATGGAGAAAATGCTTATAGAAATTGTGAAAATTGTATACCAAAATAATTTAATGTTTTTTTTAGAGTGTTCCTCAAGTCTTAAAATAGAATTTGAGAGAATTTGTTGTACCCATATTTTAAGATAATGGAAGATTTACGTGTAGGTGATTTCCTATTCACTCATTGTGGTTTTACTCAAGAGTTTCCATGTTAAAAAAAATCTTGGTGTCTATTTGTTTTTAATTTTATCTTTATTGTATTTAATTTTTTTCAACATTTGTTATCAGAGTACTATTGAAGAAAAATTATTTTATTCACTGCTTAAAATTATTAGCAGGTACTGTGGATATTGTCACTATAGCATCAGAGGAGATCACTGTAGCTGTCGACACTAAAGGTAGTTACTATTGTTTAAGGTACAACTGTTTTGAAAGGCAATTATGTGCAGACAATTACTCTTATTAAGGTAAGTAACTGTAACTAATGTTAGTTACTATTGTGAACAACGTCACTGTTTTGTAGCTCATTTTTGTGCAAGATAGTTACTGTTATGAAGGGAGTATGGCACTGTAGCAGATATTGTAGAATCAGAGATGGCTGGCCAAAAGTTGAGATTGAGAAGTCCATTGGCGACAACAATTTTTTTTTTAATAAAGGAGAATGAAATATCTTATCATCCAACAAAACGTCCTCAAAGCTTTATCAGGAAAGAAAAAAAAAAGTCTAATAAATTCACTGATAAACAATGAAAAGAAATGGACAAGACTACAGCCAACAACATTCGCCTAAATGTGTCAAAGAGACTTTAGAAAGACTGTACATATCAAAGAACGTTTCCAATAAATTTACTTGCATGTGGAAGGAGTTGTACCAAATTTGTTAGCTTGAGAACATAGATATGCTGCAACACTTTAGCAACTTTAATGATATGATTTTTACACTATCAAAGTTTAATGTGACTTTTACTAAAGAGGAAAACTTTGTACTTTTGATGGCAATACTTTCTTCGTTTACAACTCTCACTTATAGAAAAGACACTCTAGAGTTTGAAGTTATCTCTGAAGCTCTAATTTCATTTTGAAAACAAAATAAAGTGCACGCTAGAGAATCACAAGCAATTGTATTGACAATAGAGGGAGAAGCATATCCATCTCGTGAGGAAGAACAAAAGATATTGACCATTCCTTACTCTTGAACTGTTGAAAGTTTAATGCACACAATGATTTGCATGAGGCCAGATATTACTCAAACAGTTGAAGTTGAGTCGACATTTGGAAAATCTAGGAAAGAAACATTGAAAAGCTGTTAAGTGATTTTTTGATATTTGAGGAGTACATCCAAATTATGCTTATGCTTCGAAAATGGAAAACCAATCTTGGGAGGCTATACAAATATAGACATGGTAGGTGATATTGATGGCTGAAAATCTACATTTGGATTCTTATTTACTTTTCCAAGGAAAGTTGTGTCATGATATTCTTAATTGCAAAAATGTGTTGCTTTATTTACAATAGAAGCTTAATATTGATGTTATAGAAGCTAGACAAGAGATCTTGTCGTTAAAGATGTTTCTCCAAGATTTGGGATTGAAGCAAGACGGGTACATAGTTTTATTTTGACATTCAGAGTGCCATTGATTAAGAACTTCAACTACAACTATCAAACAAAGTATATCAACATCAAATACCATTGGATTCGTGAAGCTCTTGAGAAGAAGCTATTATAAGTATAAAAAATTCATATTAACAAGAATGTTACAGATATGTTAACAATAAGTGATTAAAAATATATCCTTCACATATATTTAATACGACACTGGATTATCATTTAATTTAAAGGGAAATAAGCCTGATATATATTAAATAATATACTATTATTGTTCACATATTATATTTTATTATTTATAAAAAAAATTAAATTATACTTTCTTTTTATTAACATGTTATATTTATTATTATAAATTATAAAAGAAAATAATATTAATAAAAAATTTAAAGTTTAATTTTTTATTTAATTTCTATTAATATAATTTTTTAATTTTAAATTGAAGAGCATTATATATGTACATTATAAACAAACAGTATAGTATAAAAATATTTTTAAGTAATACCAATTTCTTTAAAGGAATTAAAAAATAATTAAGGGTATTAAAATAATTTAGCTTGTTTATTGAAGGGTATTAAAGTAATTTGACTTTTTTTCTTTCCAAAATATTGTCGGCTAATACAATTAAACAACTTTTATAGACTTCTGACACAATTAGAATGGTAAATAGGTGATTGGGCAAAAGAACTCACTTTTTTTCAATAACGAAAGTGACGTTGAAAGGATCTTGAGGTATTTTTGAAATAACAGAGGGGTAACAAGGAATTGGTCAAACAAGAAGCGGGTGTCGGCCTTATTCCCAATTTAAAGCTCTATTTTTAACTTCATTACTATAACTTTAATTGGCATATCTTCATGATCTAAAACTCAATTATATGCAAGTATATATAATAATGTAAGTTGGTAGGAATATAATACTTATGTTGAAATACTAATGTGGTGTAAAGAAGAATAAGTTGTAATTATCAAAAGATCAAAATGGTCTATCTACATATTTTTCACTTGAGCATTAATAAGTGTAACGATCATATCTTTGTATCGCTATATCCAAATGCAGTGATTTTTCTTTTAACTGAAAGCTAACTCAATTGTGCATAATTTATGTTTAGAGGTTATTTCAAATTTGGAGTAATACATTGAAGCACGATCCTGCTATTTGCAACTTGAACCTATAGATATCCTTATATATTTTGGGCATACCTTTCTCTACTATATACTAATTAAATTAATTCTTAAAGCATCCAAACTATGAGAAAGGTAGCTACAACTATGGTTCATCTAAGTGGTCTAAAATAATCATCATCTTGATAGTGGTTGTCAATATTTCAATTTGAACATGCATTATTGTTTTAATTATATCTTCCACTACATAAGTTCAAATGCTTTGATTCATAAAGCATTAAAATGTTTATTAATGGGCCATAACTTTAAAGGAGAAATATTTTTGTATTTTAGAATGGAAGATAGTTAAAGGTGCATCCAAATACAGCCGACAATGTTTATGATGAATCTTACAACTTGTATGTGTTCACACATGTAAATTCTCCTTTGTTTTGCCTATACAAACCTTGTTGTAAATAAGGGAGAATCTGAGAAGGGGAGAGGGAGAAGAGATATTTTTATCTCATATCATGATATAAATAAGCAGTTCTTATTGGATTGGCATCAGCTCAAAACCTCGCAAATTGGTCTTTACGGTGCTTCTTTTATCAATTAGATCTTTTATCCATAGAATAAACTATCTAAGTATATTGATTTCTTCATATTTCGATTTCTATGAAGTTTATTTGCTATAGTTCATAAAAATTGTTTTTTGTACGTTGCATATGTAGAAAGCCTATTTTTTTCTAATATTTATTAGTGTATTTGCTCTTGCTTTCCCTTTTTTTTTTCTTTTTTTTCTATAGTAGAGATAGTCGCACGCAATGACAGATCATAGCCATATTATTAAAAGCTTGCAGTAAGAACAAGTTTTGTTTTAATGCCCGAAAATAATATTCTAAAGCTTTTGTATGTTCTTCATTACTTGTGTGGATAGGGCCTATATTATAGAGTATATAGCTTCAATCATAGGGATCAATTTCTAGTCGCATAGATTCATAATAATTCTGTAAAGTTTTGACAGGATAAGCTCTTGTTCTCTTAGATTTAAGAAAATCTTCTTTTGTTTATTCTTTACATAATGTTTTCTAAATTTGTAGTTAGGTTAAGAGCGAAGTTTTAATGATTTATAGTATTGTTCTTTGATAATTTATTTTGTACCTTATTGTTAACTTTTTCATTGATTAATTTATATTTTGCAAACAATTTTAGTTCGTTAGTAACCTTAATTCATTGTTAACAAATGATATTTTCTACATATCAAGAGTAAGGCAACTTGTAATTTTTCACCATCAATTCAGAGGTTAGTTTTTTTTATTTTTTTATTTTTTGTGCTTAAATGTTGTTGTTTTCTAATTAAGATTACTTCTTAGCTGATTTTTTATTATATATAAAAAAAAGGATCTAAAAAAATTTCTATACATATCATTAAAATGGATTCTAATGCCCTACTATCTAATAATAATGAATTTAAATTTAATAATTAAAAAATTCGTTTCATATTTTGTAATATTTGGACAATTGAGTTTCTAATATTTGAATTTTTAGACTTGTGGACTTCATACAACCAATTTTCTATGAACTTAATATAACTTATTTTATGTGATTTGACACTCAGACTTTCAAACTTTTATTACTTGAGATAACCTATACTTGAGTATTATAACCTAAAAGTGATAGCAAATTTTTCAATATAAACTTGAATTGTGTTCTAAGCTAGTTGGGACAAATTTTCCATGACGAAGACCATAAATTGATTCTTCTCCTCATGGGTTAAAAAGAAAGAGGATTGATGGGATTTTTCAACCTATCTAGGCGATGAGATTTTTCAATCCATTTGGGCTGAGTATTTTTTTTTTTTTTATTAAATCAGGCCTTTTGGTGGCACATGGAGAATGGAATTTTCTTCCTTCATTTATAGATTCGTTGCAGCATTTGAAGTCATCAATGCACCAAGACTTCTCTCTCTCTCCTATAAATTGGAGGTTCTTGATGCCTCAAAATGTAGGCAAGAATGTGAGGAATGTAGGCAAGTGAGGTGAAGAAAAATTGAGGGAGTGGGGGAGAGAAGAGAAGAAAGAAGAAAGAAATTCTGTAAGGAAGAAAATTCTTATAGAAATTGTGAAAATTGTATATCAAAATAATTTTATATTTTAAAAGTGTTCCTCAAATTTTGTATAATTTTGTTGCACCCATATTTTGAGATAGTGGAAATTTGTATGAGGTTTACTATTAACTCATGATTTTTCTCTCAAGAGTTTTCACGTTAAAAAAATCTCGGTGTCTTCTCTATTTGTTTTTATTTTTGTTTCCACTGTGTTTAATTTTTTCTAACATGATTGTGTTGCGCATAAATACAACTGATTATATCACACGACTGCGTTATCTTAATAATTCGTGTACTCTTAGGCGGTTTTAGGAGTATAAAAATTTGAACTATGCTATAGCAATACGCCGAACTTGTTTGTGGGAGAGTACACCATCTCAATTTGAATATGGATGCAAAATTTACAGCCAGCCTATTAAGATAAACGAGGATAAATTTACACGCATCGCGACTTAAAAGAGTGGAGACTCCGCGTGGAATTTTAACATACAATCTACCCTTCGTTTTTAACCCAGTCATTCATAGCATTCATGGGATTAAAATATTAAAATTAAAAAATTATATCTTAATCTATTATTTTGTAAAGGAATAGGACTTGAAATGTTATTACAGCTGGAATAAATAAATAAATAATACTCTTTTAAAGAACAACTTGAAGCAAAAAAAAAAACAAAGAAAAATACCTTGAGTTTTTTAACTCGAATTTTCAATCACTATATAATTAATATATATTGTTAAAGTGACCCGACCAACTGAAAATGACATAAATGTTGAATTGTAAACTTAATCTAGAATATTGAATTGTCTAAATTGGTGTACTAGATTTAGTAAGCAATGGTGTACTAGATTTGGTAAACAATGGTGTACTAGACAAAGTCAATATTGGTGTACTAGACAAAGTCAACATTGGTGTGCTGGACAAAGTCAACATTGGTGTGCTGCACAAAGTCAACATTGGTGTTCTACGTGAAGACTAAATCAATGGTTTAGAATGGTTTGCTTCAACTATAAATACCCCTCCCCCCTTAAGGTTTTAAAAATAAGTTAGAAATAAAGCTTGAGTCCTTGTTCAAGTATTTGAGAGTGTTTACATATTTTCTTGTAAATTTGTATGAGAAATAAATATATTTGTGTGTTTTGAGTCATTACGAAATTCTTATTTTTCAACAAAGTGGTATCAGAGCTCGGTTTTGTAACTTGGATGTTATATTTGTGTGATTACGTGCATATTTAGAAAATTCTGTCAAAAAGGCCAAGATTGCCTAAGGAGTCTGGGTTTTAAGTGGGACCGTTGTGACCCCTCCAGTCTTTCCTGGGAATTTTCTTAGTGTATATTTTCACACCTATAAACATTCATATTACTATCCGAAATACTATTAGAAAGTTATGGCAAATGGAGGTATGACACCATTTCAAGTTCCAATTCTCAATAGAAGCAATTATGATAATTGGAGCATAAAAATGAAGGCACTCCTTGGAGCACAAGATGTGTGGGAGGTCGTGGAGAAAGGTTATAATGAACCTAGAGATGATGTTGCCATTTCTGTTTTGACTCAAGCACAAAGAGACACGTTGAAGGACTCGAGAAAGAGAGACAAAAAAGCTCTCTATGTCATTTATCAAGCATTAGATGATGATGCTTTTGAGAAGATATCAAATGCAACTTCCGCAAAGCAAGCATGGGATAAACTTCAGACATCCTACAAAGGCGCCGAGCAAGTAAAAAAGGTACGTCTTCAAACATTGAGAGGAGAATTTGAAACTTTATATATGAAGGAAGGCGAGTCAATTGTTAATTACTTCTCTAGAATTGAAGCTATTTCTAATCAATTGAAAAGAAATGGTGAAAAATTAAGTGAAGTAAGGATAATGGAAAAGATACTACGATCTATGGATTCAAAATTTGATCACATAGTCACAACAATTGAAGAAACTAAAGATTTGGAAGAAATGACGATCGACCAACTACAAGGATCATTGCAAGCCTATGAAGAAAAAATAAAAAAGAAGCAAGGCATCTCCGAACAACTTCTCAAGATGCAATTCAAGGAGAAAGAAGAAATTCAAAGCTATGATAGAAAACAACATGGTCGAGGTAGAGGTCGAGGTCAAGGACAAAGTAGAGGCCGTGGTCGTGGACGAGGTTGGAATTATAATTACAATAATTTCAACAACTATGAGAAAGGAGAAAGCTCAACACGAGGTCGTGGAAGGAACAATCCAAATACAAGGTACGACAAGTCTAAAGTCAGATGTTATAATTGTCAAAAGTTTGGCCATTATGCTTCTGCATGTAGAGCCTACAACAATGAAGTGGAAGAAAAGGCTAACTATGTAGAAGAAAAGAATCAAGGAGATGAAACTGTCTTGTTAGCATACAAAGACAATAGTGGAGGCCAAGAAAACACATGGTATCTTGACACTGGTGCGAGCAATCATATGTGTGGAAAAAGAAGCATGTTCGTGGAGTTAGACGAATCAACAAATGGAAATGTTTCTTTTGGTGATGATTCAAAAATAGCCGTGAAAGGAAGAGGTAACATTCTTATACAATTGAAAGATGGTAGACATCAATTTATTGGAAATGTCTACTATGTGCCTAATATGAAAAGTAATATTTTGAGTTTAGGTCAACTCTTAGAAAAAGGTTATGATATTCATATGAAAGATTATAGTCTTTTTATAAGAGATGACAAAGGCAACTTAATTACTAAAGTGAAAATGTCAAAGAATAGAATGTTTTCTTTGAATATTCAAAACGATGTTGCGAAATGTTTGAAAGCTTGTTACAAAGATGCATCATGGCTATGGCATCTTCGATTTGGGCATCTCAACTTTGGAGGGTTAGAGCTATTGGCTAAGAAGGAGATGGTAAGAGGTCTTCCTTACATCAATCATCCGAACCAACTTTGTGAAGGATGTTTACATGGGAAGCAATTCAGAAAAAGCTTTCCAAAAGAGTCTACCTTTAGAGCCAAGAAACCACTGGAGCTCATTCATGCTGATGTATGCGGTCCATTCAAGCCAAGATCTCTTGGTAACAATAATTATTTCCTTCTCTTTATTGATGATTTTTCAAGAAAAACATGGATCTACCTTTTGAAGCAAAAGTCTGAGGTATTTGGAGCTTTCAAGAAATTTAAAGCTGCCGTTGAGAAAGAAAGTGGTCGTCAGATTAAGGCCATGAGAACTGATCGTGGAGGAGAATTCACTTCCAAGGAATTTCAAGAATTCTGTGAAGCAAATGGAATTCGACGATTCTTAACCGTTCCGAGATCCCCCCAACAAAATGGTGTTGCTGAAAGAAAGAATCGAACAATTCTCAACATAGCGAGGAGTATGTTGAAAAGTAAAAGACTACCCAAGGAGTTTTGGGCTGAAGCTGTATCAACTGCTGTATATCTATCCAATAGATCTCCAACAAGAAGCGTGTGGGGAAAAACACCACAAGAAGCATGGTGTGGAAGAAAGCCTGGTATTTCTCATCTTAGAGTTTTTGGAAGTGTAGCTCATGTTCATGTACCAGACGAGAGAAGAACAAAGTTGGATGATAAAAGCGAGAGTTTTATCTTCATTGGCTATGATTCAAGTTCAAAGGGTTACAAGTTGTATAATCCAAACAGCAAAAAGATTATGATCAGTCGAGATGTAATATTTGACGAAGAAGGAGAATGGGATTTTGGTCCAGATGTCGATGACTTCAACTTCTTTCCTTTGTTTGAAGAAGAACCAATAATGGAGCAAGCAGGAGAAGCAAGAGAAGAACCTACTACTCCGCATACTCCACCAACTTCACCAACAACAAACAATCAAGGAGATTCACCACCATCCTTTTTAAAGGAAAGAAATGAAGAACGCACAAGGAGTTTCCAAGATCTCTATGAGGTAACTGAGAGGTTAGATAATCTCACTCTTTTTTGTCTTTTTGCTGAGTGTGAACCAATGAGTTTTGGAGAAGCTATACAAGATGAAAAATGGAGAAATGCAATGGATGAAGAAATTAAAGCTATTGTGAAGAATGATACGTGGGAGCTTGTGTCACTTCCTAAAGGACACAAAGCTATTGGAGTCAAATGGGTGTACAAAGTAAAGCAGAATTCAAAAGGAGAAATTGAACGATACAAAGCGAGGCTAGTTGCAAAAGGCTACAGTCAAAGAGCCGGCATCGACTATGATGAGGTGTTTGCTCCGGTAGCACGCTTAGAAACTGTAAGACTAATAATTTCCTTGGCAGCTCAAAACAAGTGGAAGATCCATCAAATGGATGTAAAATCTGCATTCTTGAATGGAGTTCTCGAAGAAGAAGTCTACATACAACAACCTACAGGTTTCGAAGTTAAAGGGCAAGAGGACAAGGTGTTGAAATTGAGAAAGGCTCTCTATGGTTTGAAACAAGCACCAAGAGCATGGAATAGTCGAATCGACAAGTATTTCCAAAAGAATGGTTTCACCAAGTGCCCTTATGAACACGCACTTTACATCAAGATCAAAGATGAAGATATTTTGATCGTGTGCTTGTACGTAGATGATTTGATTTTTACTGGAAGCAATCCAAGCTTGTTCGATGATTTCAAGAACACGATGACTAAGGAGTTTGAGATGACTGACATTGGGCTTATGGCGTATTACCTCAGTATCGAAGTAAAACAAGAGGAAGATGGAATTTTCATTTCACAACAACGCTATACAAAGGAAATCCTCAAGAAGTTCAAAATGGAAAATTGCAAGCCTATTAGTACGCCAATTGAGTGTGGAATTAAGCTCTCGAAGCATGAAGAAGGAGAAAGAGTAGATTCAACTTTTTTCAAGAGCTTGGTTGGATGTTTACGATATTTAACATGTACTAGGCCCGATATTCTCTATGCAACAGGACTTGTAAGCCGCTACATGGAAACTCCAACAACCACACATTTCAAGGCTGCAAAGAGGATTCTTCGTTATCTAAAAGGTACAACAAACTTTGGTTTGTTCTATTCATGTTCAGATAATTTTGAACTTGTTGGATATAGCGATAGTGATTGGGCTGGAGATACTGATGATCGAAAAAGTACAACTGGTTTTGTATTCTTTATGGGAGGCACCGCTTTCACCTGGATGTCAAAGAAGCAACCAATTGTAACACTCTCCACATGTGAAGCTGAGTACGTAGCTGCCACGTCATGTGTTTGCCATGCAATTTGGCTTAGAAACCTACTAAAGGAGCTGAGGTGGTCACAAGAGAAGCCAACGAAGATTTATGTTGATAACAAGTCAGCTATGGCATTGGCAAAGAATCCGGTGTTTCATGATCGAAGCAAGCATATTGACACGCGTTACCACTACATAAGGGAGTGCATCACAAGAAATGATGTACATATGGAGTACGTGAAGTCCCAGGATCAAATTGCTGATATTTTTACCAAGCCACTCAAACAAGAAGATTTTATAAGATTGAGAAATTCACTTGGTGTGATTAGATTAAGTTTAAGGGGGAGTGTTGAATTGTAAACTTAATCTAGAATATTGAATTGTCTAAATTGGTGTACTAGATTTAGTAAGCAATGGTGTACTAGATTTGGTAAACAATGGTGTACTAGACAAAGTCAATATTGGTGTACTAGACAAAGTCAACATTGGTGTGCTGGACAAAGTCAACATTGGTGTGCTGCACAAAGTCAACATTGGTGTTCTACGTGAAGACTAAATCAATGGTTTAGAATGGTTTGCTTCAACTATAAATACCCCTCCCCCCTTAAGGTTTTAAAAATAAGTTAGAAATAAAGCTTGAGTCCTTGTTCAAGTATTTGAGAGTGTTTACATATTTTCTTGTAAATTTGTATGAGAAATAAATATATTTGTGTGTTTTGAGTCATTACGAAATTCTTATTTTTCAACAATAAAAAGGTCCAAAAACATAATAAAATAAATAAATAAAAAAGGAACCAATGATGAGCGTCGTTTCTCAAATCTGTACTTCATTAAAATTATCTCGTGGAAAAATAAGAACGGCAAAATTCATCGTGAGTTTGGGCTCATGAAAACTCGCTCGAAATAGGTTAAAACTAGTGACAGATTAAGGATTAATGTTTTGGGGGTTCAAAATGCAATGATATAAAGTTCGAAAAGGCCGAAATAATAAAATATAATTTAGAAGGTCAAATTAATAATTTTTATCCAAAACCTTTAAAATTTGCATAGATAAAGGCCCTAATGTGACTCCGCAATTGGTTAAAAAAGCGATGATGTCGTGGGAACAGGACGAAAAATGAGAAAAGATTATTCCCCGTATTGTTAATAGAGTAGAGAACAGTTTAATGCATTTTGACCCTTACTCTGTTTTCCATTTTTTTCTATATAATAAATAAAAATTAATAATAATAAAATTACATATATATACATATATGTGTGTGTGTATATATATATATATATATATATATATATATATATATATTTTCTTTTTGTTTGGGAAGAAATGCCTGAGGCCAAGCGCTAGCAAAACCTGAGGTGAAATGCTAATCCGGAGTCGGGCACCACTATCATTTACCTCAAGGTAAACGATAACAACTGCTTATGTGAGATTACGCAAACATCAAATGATTACATCCACCTGATTCTAAGCCTCGAAGTTACGTCAAAGAAAAGATTGCGGCTCAAGTCATCACTGAAAAATAACTGCCACTGAAAATAACGGGAATATAAGCAATAACTACCCACGATCTCATGTTCCTTAAAACTCTCGCCACGGATAACCATCTTCCATGGATTATGCAAGTCGGTTGCCTTCTTCATCTATAAAAAGTGGAACTTTAAAGGAGACAGGTATAACAATTTATCTAGCTGAAACTCTGTCAAAACACTTACTAAATATCCCGTATAAAGAACCTTCTCTGACTTAAGCATTTCAGGGTCTCTGTCGAAAAACTGGTCTTCCTCTCATTGTTACTTGTTTTACAGGTTCAAAACCACATATGAAGAGAAGAATTTGTTGTTTGATATTGGATTCCTGAAATCTGGTATGAATAACAGACGTCGTTTATAGGAAGAGTGCGAAAAGCCAACGTTTCCGTTAAATGTTCAAAGACAGTCATGACAACAAGAGGCAATAATCACCTAGGGAGACGAAGCCGCCAAGAAGGAGAATATATGAATCCGCAATCAAATGTGGAAGAATACACAGAGAAATCCCCAAATCCTAAAGAATCAATATGAGGATGAATTCAGATCTGCGGCCGCGGCTGCGTAACTAAACCACAATACGTATAGATATCTAGAAAGGTGGCTCACTTACGAAAAGATTAGAGGAAAGCCAAAAGTTTAATAAAGAGAAAGATAAGAAAGTCGAGATGTTGGAAGATATAACGGATTATCTAAAAAAAGAGCTAGAAGAGTGCAAGAGGATACTCCAGCACGATGTGGAAGGAACTAGCGGGTAAAGAATTGTTGCACCACCTGAGTATAAAGACAGCAATGCTTCAAAAATGATTGAGGGTGCTCTGAGTGGCTCACATCAACAAAAAGCCATGTCAAGTGGAAGGTCAGGTGTGAGCAGGCTTCCCAAAAATAACCTTTCTCAAAGGAAGAGATATAGTGAATCTCATAAAGGAAAGCAAAGATTATGGAACAACGGCCGGTTGAAGAACCACAACATAAGAATCTAAATGCATCAATAATAATACAGGAAGGGCAAGCACATAGGCCTTCACTTTCACAAAGCTATCGTAGGAATAATTCCAAGCATGCACCAACATAGATCGAGAGGCACTTGTGCAAAGTCAATGAATATCTAGGTAGATGTCTCATGTGACATACAGAGAAAAGTTCAAGGAGAAAATATTGTAGAGCAAGTTATTAATAAGCAGTATATGGAGGACTATATAAAGAAGGAAATATATGAGTTAGAAGCCAAGAAAAAGTAAGAGCAGCAACAATCGGATAAACCAACAAACCTTAGGTTTGTCCTTGATTCCTCTTTCACAAAGAAAATCACAATCTGGTGCTTCCAAGGAAATTTAAGATGCCTCAGATCACGCCTTACCGAGAAAAACTAACCCCTCATTGTATATGGAGCTTTTTAGAGAGATGATGTTAATTCAAAGCTTGAAGAAACTTCAAATATATCTACCATTTCCCTTAACTTTGGTAAGACAAGGTAAGAAATGGTACAAGGGCTTAATACCTAGAACCATAAAGAATTTTAGCCACTTATGTGATGCATTTATGAATGAATTCAGAGGAGCAGCCTTTACCTTAAAAAACCCGAGCTTCTTGTTTCTGTTAAAGCAAGGGCGTGATGAAAGGCTAAAAAATTTAGTGAAGAGGTATCATAATAAAGTTGTGGAATCAGGGGCATATAATAATCACTAACACTTTAAGGCCATAAGGGGTTCTTTGTAGTTCACAAAACACTTAGTAACCATGAGTTAGCCCAATAGGAACTCGTTCATAAAATTGAGATCGAGGATAAGATGTTGTTAAGGCAAAAGGATGAGAAAGTTGGAAGTTTGACAACGCAGGATAGATCGCACACCCGACTAGAGATATGAGGGATATTAGAAATGCTCCTAAAGATAATTTCAGGTCATGCTAAAAAAGAGATTGAGATTTTCAACGTCCTTGATCCAAAGGACAAAGTGACCTTGCCCTATCGAAGAATAAGCTACCACAGCCATCTAGACGTGCATTGAAAATGGTAGCCCAAGTGCAAGATCAAAGGAGATTTACCCCGCTAAATACACCTTTATTAGTGATATATGAGGATATTAAAGATTCAGAAATGTTACTATTTAAACCAGGTCTTTTAAGATCTAGATCTAAGCAAAGGTCTTAGGATAAAATATCACTACCCCCAAAAAAGGATTATCTTGACGTAAAATATGTGTCAAGTAATAATCTTACTTGACACTTACATTTGTGTCAATATAGCTATTATCACAAATGATGACATTTGAAATTTTGTGTCAAGAGATGAGACAAACGGTTGACACAAGATTTATGTCAAGGCAAACTTTTACCTATAAAGTTAGAAACAAAATTAGTCCATGCCATTTGAGTGTCATATATCTATTCTTCACTATAACTCTCCTTATCTTCAAACTACAAATGTTATCCATTCATATCAATTCTTCATAAGTTGAAATAAATAAATATAATGATTACATATTGTAAGCATATTTAATATATCACAAACACTTACACCAACGGCAAGTAAACTTCTATCATCCATAGTATCTTTAATATATCGCATGACATAATACCAGCATTCAACTGACCCTGGTTGCTTTAGGGCCTATTGAAATGAAAATTAATGCACTCAACATATATGCATCCTTTATGTCTTTAGTTTGGACTTATCAAGTTGCTTGATAATTTACCAATCAAGATACTTTTGGTTTATACTTCATATAATTCAATATTTGTACATCTTTTCAAATATATTTACATATATTCAAACACAATTAAAGCATGATTATTTAATACCTTAATAGTGGTGAACTGCACATTTATTTTTTTTCTATTATGTTGCGTAGCGAAAATTGTAATGCTCTGTAAATATATACATAATTAATTAATCAATATAGAATAATATTTATAACTATGTATACCTCAAGAAAAATTAGGATATGCTTACGTGCTTACCTGTTTATCAATTCTCGAATATCAATACCTGGTTCTTCCTTTATAGGATCTAAATAGTATACTGCTTTCATTATTGGATCAATAACAACTAAAACCCAATGGAATATGCAAATAAAAACTTATTAGAAAAGTGTAATCGTATGTTAAAAACTTGGCAAAAAGTTATACGTTGGATTATAGGGCATGAAAACTAGTTGGCGTTGCTTCAATTGCTCTAATCTCCTTGCAACCGCATGGCACCTATCATCATGCATTTTTCTGGCATGTGTTTTATTTGCAATAGATACACTACTAGGATTAACAAATCCAAACTCTTGTGACTTATGCTCATTCTTCCTTTTCTCATTCAACTACCTGTTAAAAAGAAAAAAGAACAAAGAAATGACATTAACAATTACATGTGGTCTCTATACAGTAGATAACAAAACAAATTAACCATAAATCATAAAAATATCTACGTATGCAAGCCATAAATGCATGTTATTAGCATTTGTTTCTTTCATATAAATTATAGCATCACATTCATCTCTGCCAATAAAAGCTGTTCAAGATCCTCTATATATCTCATTGTCTAATGCATATGAAACAATCTGATCAGTTGGTAACATTCGATTGAAATACTTGGCAAAAATTTCTATATTAGGATTCCTTTTCATATTCATAATCCCCAAATTTCTTGTTATCCGCGTTAGTGCCATCGGTTTCATATTTTCTTTGACTTTAATCGGACTTTTGCAGGTCGTATCTAAGCTTGATAAGCTTGTTTGAGCAATTGTTTTATGTGTAGCATCAATATGTTTCACAACAGTTTCAAAAACCCTCCTTTTTGTAATATTCTGTTGCTCCTCTACAGTTACTTTTCTTTTACCTACAATTGACGTTTTTACCTATAATACAAACCAAAAATATATATTAAATGAATTCAAAAGTAAATTCAGTTAGTAAGAAAAACATAGAAAATATATCTCATATACCGAAGATTCTAAATCAACCATATGTTCTTCTTCCTCAACCTTATCATAATCTCCTTCCTCATGTTGTACTTCTTTTACCTTTACCTTCTTAGCATCCTTTCTTCTCATCGTGCTTTCTGAATTTAATATCGTGCTTTGTCTCTTTGACAAAATTCTTTTTGTCCATTTGAATATGTGACTGAAGATTGTTTCGATATTTTATTTAAAAGTTTTCGAAGTTCTTCCAATTGCACATTAAATTCAGAAAGCTTTTGGTCATAATGTCTTCTTTCTTGCTCATGAAATTCATTACTATGACGGGTGTTAAAAGTACATTGAAGAGGTTATAAATTTATCTACCTCTTGCAGCCTCGTGCTTTTATTCACGCATTTTCCCAACGATTGTGTCAATATATCATTCTTACCATTACTCATTAATAAGCCATTCTTCTTTTTTTTTTTTGATAGTTCATCCTAAACCAAAGATTAAAAATATGATGAATTAATTATGGTAGCTAAAAATTATATATAAATTATATAAAAAAATTTGAAGCATGTTGGAAATTTATACTTATAATTTTTTCTATTACAGGCAAAACTGTTGGTTGAAAGCCTCCATTTTTTAGCTAGTGTACTCTTTTCCAAGCAACACTCCTGTCAATTTGGTTTTCAGAAATACCCAATTCTACACACTGTAAACAATCAACATAAAAACTTATTAGGCTTATACAAAATGACCTATTTTCAAGCAAGGCATATTTAACATTCTTCAAACCCATACCTAATCCAAGGAAAATGAGACATATATACATACAAAAGATAAGTAAAGATTTAAGATTTTTTGTCGTATAACTAATAATGTTTGTTGTAAATTTGTCTAAATTAAAGCTTCTCAATTAGATAAAAAAGAGAATTATGATAGATATGTTATATTTTATCTTTATAATTAATAAAGTCCAACTAATAAATTATAACTTACCAATTGTTGCCAAAGACCAACATCACCACTTCTACCTAATGAATGGTTATAAATATTTTGTGCCCTTTTTTCTTTTGCAAATGTTTATACTTTCTGTATGCGACATTTGAATTTAGGGTTAAAATTAATACCAACAATAGAAAATGCGAAAAATAAAAGTTTTTCTTTGGACAAATACCGCAAAGTCATCGGTAAGACGATCTGCCACAAATACATTCCAATGTTCTTGTTTGATAAAGTTGTATTGCAAGGGAGGCTTTTTTAGCATCTTCAAATTATCTCTATGAGGAAGTATGTGCTCACTTGTTAACATGTGCTTAAAATTTCTGAACATCGTACCAAGTGTTTTGAAAACTTGTTTTTTACTTTTCATACTTAGTACATAACGATCCTATAAAAAAAAACATATACACAAATAAGTTATAAACATAAGCAACAAAAGATTGAACTAGTCATTGTCCATTAATACAAATAATTATCTAAAAAGAAAAGAAAACTAAGGCTCAATAATTTAATAATTTGAAGTTGATACATAATTACCGGAACTTAAATAATGTAACAAATTATAAGCGATTATAGAAAAAATAATTTTTAGATGTAATAAAATGAAATATATTATATACAATTAACCATAATAGCATTGCAACGTTTAAAACTCTAAAAAATTCCATTATTATTTCTTCTACACTAATCCTTAGTTATCATCAATAAGCATGCATGTTAATTAGAATAAACAAATTACTATTAAAATCTAAGAACTAATGTTGAAAATGATAACAATAATAATAATCAAGTAATTAAGCATGGTTGGGAACAATTCTAATCCAAACAACGCATAAATAAGAGACACATATAGAAAATGGTAAAAATGTTAACTAATTACCTGTACTGATGTCCACATATCTTCTTTCATCCATAAGGGCACTAATCTCCAATCCTTGTATATGGTTAGAACAGTAGTCCGAGCCAAAACGTCCAAAGTACTAACCAAATCATTAGCTTCTTCCCCATAAGGGACTCCAGACATGCTGTAGCTGACAATGATTTTCCCATCATCACTTATGCTCTTCTTTTTCGTATTATTCATTGTCATGCTAGTAAAATATTATAAAATCTCAGTAATAAAGAGTATGCTAATAAAAGTTCATCACTTCATATAAAAAAATATAATAAAATAAATGTCTAATTTTTTCATAAATTAATTGATACAAATAAATAATTAACAATAATCATCAACTTAATTGAGACAATTTATATAAAATATTATAGCTAATATAATTTTGTTAAAATAAAATATTAAATTTAATTGATAATTTATTGTAATTTTTCTATTAACTTATATAGATAGAAAACCAAAGAAAAAAGTGTGGTAATTGATTATAATATAATTTTAAATAGAATTGATAAAATTAATTGAAAAAATTATATTAAATCTATCTTAAAGATTTTAATTTTTGATAACTTTGAGAAAAAATTGTAAGATAAACGAGGGTTTTCTTTAGATCTAGAACTTTATATATATATAATTAAGCATTTAGAATTTAGGAAAATATAATTATATTATGAGGACTTAATTGACTAAGTAATAAAATTAAAAAAATTTCTGAAGGACTTGATTGATTGAAATGAAAATAATACACCTTATTAAATTATTTACTAAATGATATAAATATAATTATAATTTAATAAATAAAATTTTCAATTTTTGCAGTCATTGGGGGCGGGAAGGGGAAGGAGAATTAATATCCCTATTCCCGACCCGTTTTCAATTGGGAGATGAATAATATTCCCCTAACCCAACCCTAATGGTCAAGTCCCAGTATTAGTCAGAGATCCGTGGAGATTTTTGCTGTTTCTGGACAAGGTGTTGCGGATGTTCTATTGGAGATTATCTATTCACAAGAAAATTTTCTAGAACTTCGTTCAAAAGAGTTGATCAATTGCCCATGAATCTTGGTGACAGATTATGATCCAGTCTTTCGGTTTGACTTTGGTCTCAAGTCTAATTAGCCTACAGCCAAAGCTTGACTATGGTAAGTTTATATTTGTGGATGGACTAAAATATATCAAAAGGATCTAGTGTTACATCCATTAACAATTAATTTTTTAGAAAAGTTTTTCTTTAGATATTTTTTACATTGTATAGCTATGTTCAAACTTTTTACGGTATTGTTTTGGTTTTAGTTTATTTTGAAATAAACATTTGGTATACTATGATCTCTTATATGTAAATATCTATTCGTGCTTTATTATAATTAGTATTGGTCTCATTTGACATCTAAATAGATGCAAGTTTTTAGAGTGCATGCGGTTGTATTTTGTAATTTTACATGTCAAATAGAAAAATGATTAGAATATGCATTGCAAGCTTCAACTTTAAGGGGTATAAAAGAATTGAATAGCTAATTCCATGAAATAGAAACAATTTACGAGTAGGATTGTGTTGTCTACTTTTGAGCTTATTGTTTAGCTCATAAATAGGAAAGATAATTACTATTTATTAGTAAGTTTATGAATTGTTTGAGTCTATTATTCATGGCCTTGCACAACCTATTTAGGCTTATTGGTAGTGTTGAAACTACCTTCTAACAGCCCAGACTGGTATATAGAACAATAGTAACATTGAGTTATACTATATGAGTTGGATTTATTCATTTTATCGTGTCAGCTTTATTGGCTTTCTAAAGTCGAGTGGGCTTAATTTTTGTGGATGGACATGCTCAGTTACCATATCTACAATGAACTACTTATTTATTTTCATTTTATTATACTCACAGGTAAGATCAAAGTAGGATATTTAGTTGATGACAAATGTTTATTGTTTTGATTAAAAAAAAATTATTTAAGTTTATAATTAATGTTCGATTAAACATTGTAATCTATTTCAATATTTAAATTTTTTTCATAAATATCTAATTTATTAAAAATAATGATCATGTCTTATTAGCAATATTTATTTAGCATAAAATAATTAGTCTTAAAATTTGATAAAATATAGTATTTTTTTATAGAAGTACAATTATTTCAATTAATATGAAAACATGATTGATAAATATATATTGCAAATAACTGAATTTTTTATGTCAAATTTGTGTCAGAAATTATGAAAAAAAAATACGTCATATAATTATCAAGTGAATTTAACACAAAAATTAAGTGTCATTATTCATTTGTCATTCATTCATTACCAAGATTATGAACTATTTGAGTCCACTATACATGGCCTTGCACAACTTATATAGACTTATGGGTATCGTTTAAGCTGCTTTCTAACAGGTCGGCTGGTATATAGAATAATAGTAACATCGCTCTACAATAGATGAAGTTGAATATATTTATTTTACTGTACGAGTTTTGTTGGCTTTGTCTGAAAGTCTCGTGGGCTTAATTTTTGTGGATGTACGTACTTGCTCATTTGCCATATTTACAATAAACTATTTATTTATTCTCACTTTATTATATTCATGGGCAAGATCGAACATTTAGTTGATAACAAATCTTTATTATTTTGTTGAAAAAAAGCATTTAAGCTCTCTCTCTCTCTCTCTATATATATATATACATACTAATGTTTGATATAATGAGATAATCTATTTCAATATTTTTCAAATTTTTAATAAAAATCTAATTTATAAACAAGAATGATGATCATGTCTTATTAATAATATATAGCATAATATAATTATTTTCTTTAAAATTTGATAAAATATAATATTGTTTATAGAAGTATAATTATTTAAATTAATATGAAAATATGATTGAAAATTTTCTATCACAAATGAATGATACATTTTTTTATGTGTAAAGTTTGTGTCACAAATTATGAAAAAAATAAAATGTGTCACATAATTATCAAGTAAATTTGATACAAAAATTAAGTGTCACTATTTATTTGTCAAGATAGCCTAGGTTTTTTGTATATGTGTATTTCATTAGGATCATGGACATAAAATTGATGAATACATAGATTTGCAAGAACAAATAGAGATTCTGGTCAGGAATAACTATTTGGACAAATACTTTGATCATTCACGAAGGGGAGCAAATAGCCCTAATTAAGTAAATGAAAGATGATTTTGTCCTAAGAAGCATGGTAATATTAGGAATTCCAACATTGGCTGAAAATTTGAATAAGATAAGGAAGAATTACTTGAAATATTCTTTATCAAATCCCACAACGAGAGTGCATATTGAGGAAAGGCAACAAGCAGTGATTGGAGGAAAGACAACAAAACAATGATGTAGAAAACCTCAAGTATATTATAATCCTAGAGAAATTGAATAAAAAGTCAAGTTGGAAAGAAAAAAGGTTTATGGTAGAGCCTATAGAAAAGCTTTAAAGTGTTCTCTTAGACCACAGCAATCCGAAAAAAATGGCAAAAATAGGGTCTCAATTACCCGACGTGAAAAAAGACAGGCTTAGAAAATTTCTGAAGGACCATATTGATTTTTTTTTTCTTGGACACATGAGGATATGCCAAACATTGATCTAAAGATAAATCTCACCGACTTGCCACAAATCTCACCTTTAAACCCATCAAACAGAAAAGATGAGTTTTTAACTAGGAAAAGAAGCAATTCGAGTATAAGTAAAGAAACTTTTGAAAGCGAAATTCATCTAATAAGTCCATTATCCTAAGCAGATAGCTAATATAATCATGGTAAAGAAGACTAGCGGGAATGAAGAATGTGTATAGATTTCATACATTTGAATAAAGCATGACTCAATAACGATTTTTCTTTCCTAAGGATAGATCAATTGATTGAATCATGGTCTTCTCAGTTTCATGGATGCTTTCTGATAAATGTCTTAAAGTACATCATTCACATATATTTTTTAAGACATTATTACATCACTTTTGAATTTAATGTCCCTTTTTGTGTATAAATTGTGAAATTTCATTGCCATACTTTTAATTTGCATGTTTTCATAGTCAAAAAATCAAATACATGCAAATATGTATAATTGTACAAGATGGCATGAGTATCATACTTGTATTTAAGTATTTATGTGGTGTATTTTTGCGTATAGGTGTTAAAGGAGTGCAAGTTGCAATTAAAGATATAAAGTATCCACTTGCATACAACTCACTTGAGCATGAATCACTATCATTGCCATAACTTTGTGTAGACATCTTCAAATGGTATAATTCTTTTGGCAAGTGAAAGCTAACTCAATTTTACATAATTCATGTGCAGATAATATTTGCAAATTTAGAATGGTAGGTGCCGAAAGTGTGAAGGAATGTAATTGAGCATTGTTCATCCATGTGCAACCTGGACCAACGAATACCTTTATGTCTTTTGGCCATAACTTTCTGAATACACCATCAATCAAGTTGATTCTTAAAGTGATAGAACTAGGAGGAAGACAACTAAAATGTTCATGTTATCCATATTTTCCAGATCGTGTATTTGGGTTGTCTAAGATGGACATTATTCAGACAATGGTTGTCAAAATGGCAATTTGAGCATGCTTTAATCTTTTGATCATATCTCATGTTACCGACATCTAAATGACATGATTATTAAATCATGAGAAATATTATTCAATTATCCAAAACTTTTATGAAGACTACTTTCTCTAATTCGACGTGGGAGATAGCCATAAGTGAGCTACAATCTAGTATATAGAGATATCATGAAACTGTAACATATATGTGTCTTCACATGTAAAGCATCATTTATCTTGCCTATATAAATGGTGGTTTTAAAGAGGAAGGCATGTTATTCTTGATTTCATTTCTCTTAGGTAGTTCTTTCCTTGTTTTACTTCTTTACTTATTGTAATCCAAGTGTTGTCACTCAAAAATTTGTAGCTAGTGTTTGTGTTGTTTTTGTACTCTTCATCAAGCAATTTCCACCAAAGGATTAAAGAAGACAATAAATCATTTTAAACCCAAGAGAAAATCTTCGATAAAGATAAGTTTATTTCAATCTTTGTTTGTTCTTCTATGTGTTTTTCACTTTCATACTTAATTTCATTGATTTGAACTTGATAATGGAAGGCTAAATACATAGTGAGAGTTTGGTTTAGCTATTATGATTGTGTTGGTTATTTTGTGAATTATGTTTAATGAATGTTTAAGATTATTATTTGTTCATTGTTCTTCATACCTTAGATTATGAATTATAGACTGATTGTTGAAAAATAAGAATTTCGTAATGACTCAAAACACACAAATATATTTATTTCTCATACAAATTTACAAGAAATAAGTAAACACTCTCAAATACTTGAACAAGGACTCAAGCTTTATTTCTAACTTTTTCTAAAACCTTAAGGGGGGAGGGGTATTTATAGTTGAAGCAAATCATCCTAAAGCATTGATTTAGTCTTCATGTAGAACACCAATGTTGACTTTGTCTAGCACACCAATGTTGACTTTGTTCAGCACACCAATGTTGACTTTGTCCAGTACACCAATATTGACTTTGTCTAGTACACATTTGTTTACCAAATCTAGTACACCATTGCTTACTAAATCTAGTACACCAATTTAGACAATTTAATATTGTAGATTAAGTTTATAATTCAACACTCCCCCTTAAACTTAATCTAATCACACCAAGTGATTTTCTCAAACTTATAAAATCTTCTTGTTTGAGTGGTTTAGTAAAAATGTCAGCAATTTGATCCTAGAACTTCACGTACTCCATATGTACATCATTTCTTGTGATGCATTCCCTTATGTAGTGGTAACGCGTGTCAATATGCTTGCTTCGATCATGAAACACCGGATTCTTTGCCAATGCCATAGCTGACTTGTTATCAACATAAATCTTCGTTGGCTTCTCTTGTGACCACCTGAGCTCCTTTAGTAGGTTTCTAAGCCAAATTGCATAGCAAACACATGACGTGGCAGCTACGTACTCAGCTTCACATGTGGAGAGTGTTACAATTGGTTGCTTCTTTGACATCTAGGTAAAAGCGGTGCCTCCCATAAAGAATACAAAACCAGTTGTACTTTTTCGATCATCAGTATCTTCAGCCCAATCACTATCGCTATATCCAACAAGTTCAAAATCATCTGAACATGAATAGAACAAACCAAAGTTTGTTGTACCTTTTAGATAACGAAGAATCCTCTTTGCAGCCTTCAAATGTGTGGTTGTTGGAGTTTCCATGTAGCGGCTTATAAATCCTGTTGCATAGAGAATATCGAGCCTAGTACATGTTAAATATCGTAAACATCCAACCAAACTCTTGAAAAGAGTTGAATCTACTTATTCTCCTTCTTCATGCTTCGAGAGCTTAACTCCACACTCAATTGGCGAATTAATAGGCTTGCAATTTTCCATTTTGAACTTCTTGAGGATCTCTTTTGTATAGCATTGTTGGGAAATGAAAATTTCATCTTCCTCTTGTCTTACTTCGATATTGAGGTAATACGCCATAAGCCCAATGTCAGTCATCTCAAACTCCTTAGTCATCGTGTTCTTGAAATCATCAAAAAAGCTTGGATTGCTTCCAGTAAAAATCAAATCATCTACGTACAAGCACACGATCAAAATATCTTCATCTTTGATCTTGATGTAAAGTGCGTGTTCATAAGGGCACTTAGTGAAACCATTCTTTTGGAAATACTTGTCGATTCGACTATTCCATGCTCTTGGTGCTTGTTTCAAACCATAGAGAGCCTTTCTCAATTTCAACACCTTGTCCTCTTGCCTTTTGACTTCGAAACCTGTAGGTTGTTGTATGTAGACTTCTCCAAAACTCATTGGTTCACACTCAACAAAAAGGCAAAAAAGAGTGAGATTATCTAACCTTTCAGTTTCCTCATAGAAATCTCGAAAACTCCTTGTGCGTTCTTCATTTCTTTCCTTTAAAAAGGATGGTGGTGAATCTCCTTGATTGTTTGTTGTTGGTGAAGTTGATGGAGTATGCGGAGTAGTAAGTTCTTCTCTTGCATCTCCTGCTTGCTCCATTATTGGTTCTTCTTCAAACAAAGGAAAGAAGTTGAAGTCATCGACATCTGGACCAAAATCCCATTCTCCCTCTTCGTCAAATATTACATCTCGGCTGATCACAATCTTTTTGCTGTTTGGATTATACAACTTGTAACCCTTTGAACTTGAATCATAGCCAATGAAGATAAAACTCTCACTTTTATCATCCAGCTTTGTTCTTCTCTCGTCTGGTACATGAACATAAGCTACACTTCCAAAAACTCTAAGATGAGTAATACCAGGCTTTCTTCCACACCATGCTTCTTGTGGTGTGTTTCCCCACACGCTTCTTGTTGGAGATCTATTGGATAGATATACAGCAGTTGATACAGCTTCAACCCAAAACTCCTTGGGTAGTCTTTTACTTTTCAACATACTCCTCGCTATGTTGAGAATTGTTCGATTCTTTCTTTCAGCAACACCATTTTGTTGGGGGGATCTCGGAACGGTTAAGAATCGTCGAATTCCATTTACTTCACAGAATTCTTGAAATTCCTTGGAAGTGAATTCTCCTCCACGATCAGTTCTCATGGCCTTAATCTGACGACCACTTTCTTTCTCAACGGCAGTTTTAAATTTCTTGAAAGCTCCAAATACCTCAGACTTTTGCTTCAAAAGGTAGATCCATGTTTTTCTTGAAAAATCATCAATAAAGAGAAGGAAATAATTATTGTTACCAAGAGATCTTGGCTTGAATGGACCACATACATCAGCATGAATGAGCTCCAGTGGTTTCTTGGCTCTAAAGGTAGACTCTTTTGGAAAGCTTTTTCTGAATTGCTTCCCATGTAAACATCCTTCACAAAGTTGGTTCGGATGATTGATGTAAGGAAGACCTCTTACCATTTCCTTCTTAGCCAATAGCTCTAACCCTTCAAAGTTGAGATGCCCAAATCGAAGATGCCATAGCCATAATGCATCTTTGTAACAAGCTTTCAAACATTTCGCAACATCGTTTTGAATATTCAAAGAAAACATTCTATTCTTGACATTTTCACTTTAGTAATTAAGTTGCCTTTGTCATCTCTTATAAAAAGACTATAATCTTTAGTCTATAATTAAAATTAACAAATGAGAATTAAGGTGTTAGAAACATCATCTTACCTTAATTAAGCTTTTTTGAACAAGTGTTTAAATTGGATCCATTGATTTGGTTAAATTTAAATGGTCATATCATTTTCTTGTAATTAATTCAATTAATTAAGTAAAAGCCTCACATCAAAGATATACTTAGTTGATTGCAAGTGAGAATTGCCATGATCATTGGATTTCTCTAGCCATAGTGAAAAAGATCAATAATCTAAACATTGGAATAATTGTTCAATTCAATTAATATTTCAATGCATGAGTAGATAACTAACCAACTCCCATTTGATTTCATTGGATTTAATTTATTATCATTATTCTTGTTTTTTTTAACAAGTTAATTTATTTGTTTAACATCACATCAAACTACAAATTGAATGAGTGTTTAGGACTTTATTATTTATTAAATTTAATAACATAAAGAAAATAAATAAGAATCTAAACCACTACAATTCCTTGAGAGATCGACCTTGGGGTGAATTTATTATTAGCTATTAATGATTTGCGCACTTACAAGCATATTAAAATTTACACATCACTTTCTCAATATATAATCAGATCAGGATATATGAGTTGAATCAGGAAAAAAGTTGGTAAAGAATGCAAGAGCAACTTTGTAAAGGCTAGTGAGTCGAGTGTTTAAGCCATTACTTAGGAATATGATGAAGGTTTATATTGATGATATGATCAATAATTCAGTAAATGTAGGTAACCATGTACAATATTTGGCAGAAACTTTCTTACTCTTGAGAAAACATAAGATGAAATCAAACGTTGAGAAATGTGTGTTTGGCGTCAGCTTAGAAAAATTCCTAGGTTTCATGGTTAGTGAATGTGGGATAGAGTCTAACCTCTAGAAGATAAAGGTGATCATTCTTAATCCCTAATTTTAAGATGCAAAAAATCTAGGAAAGAAGGAAAGAAAGGGTGAATATGAAGTTGCCTTCGACATTAGAGAAGTCGCAAAGCCCAACAAAGAGATTAACGACTTAGTAGGTTTGTCTCTAAAGCCACTGATAAGTGTTCTTAGTTTTCTTAGGTTATGAAGAAAAAGAAGCACATGAAATGGACTGAAAAATGTGAGGTAAGCTTTCAAGAGCTAAAGGTATACTTAACAAATACACTACATTTAGTTAATTCATAGGTCGAAGAGACATTTGATCTCTATATGGCAGTGATGGATCATGCCGTGAGTTCAGTGATGGTGAAGGGAGATCACGATAAGGTGCATCGACCAATTTATTACACTAACAAGCCTCTCCTTGATGTGTAAACAAGATATTCACCTCTTGAAGAGCTTGCCTTAGCATTAATAGTTGTAAATAAAAAATCACAACCTTATTTCTAGACACATCAAGTGATAGTCTTCACGACTCAATTGGTGAGACAAATTCTCCATTGACCAGACCTCTCAGATTGGTTAGTAAAATGATCCGTGGAACTCAACAAATTAGACATTGATTACAAGCTGTAAAAAGCTATCAAATGCCAAGCCTTGGCAAATTTCATAGCAGAAAAAACTACCACAAAGGAATTGATAATACACGAGGTCATGAATATCATGCCAACTATGGTTTTAGAAAATCTACCTAACCAGCAATCAATAGCCCAACCTTGGCGACAGTATGTTGATGGAGCGTCTAATTCATAAGGAGAATGAGTTGGACTCATCCTTGTTGGACTGAATGGAATAGAGTTTGCATATGCCCTCGTACTCGAATTTAAGGTAAACTAATAACGAAGCTAAATATGAGGCATTGTAGCTAGATTAAACCTTGCCTATTTGAGCAGATTTCCTTGAGGTGAAAAAAGATTCACAACTAGTCGTGAATCAGTTAAATGGGTGGTTCTCGCCTAAAAAGACAATATGCAAGCTCACTTGAATAAAGTCAACCAACTAATGAGTAAAACGAAAAGGGTGACTATGGAATGATTTCCCATATCTGATAATTCAAATGCAGATGCATTGTCTAGACTAGCTTCCTCGCTTCACAGTAAAACTTCAAAAACGATACCAAGTGAGCTCTTACGCAGCAAAAGCATGGAATAAAAATGTAGAAATCTTCACGAGTGAAAAAAAAGCTTTGGTCTGACATAGATAGATCAATAAAAACTTATATTCGAAATGAAGAATTACAAAAAGACAAAGATCAAGCCAAGAAAATCAAGAACAAGTTAGCCAAATATACCATCATCGATGGAGTGCTATATAAACTAAGTTTTAGACCTTCAAATCTAAGGTGCTTAACACTAGATGAGGCATATGTATTCAGGGAAGTCCATATGGAAATACGTGGTAATCATAAAGACATGATCTCTAGCTCACCAAGTTTTGAGGGCATAATATTTTTGGCTGACTATACACCAAGATGCAATCCGAGTTGCTAAATCATGTAAAAGATGGCAAATCTATAGAGATGTGCCCAAGCAGCCACCTGAGAAGCTTACTACGGTTCTAAGTCCATAGTCAATTGCACAATAATGGCTTGATTTATGGGAACATCGGACGAGTCATTCTCCTGGTGCAAAGTTCATTCAAGCTAGATATTTGGAGAAGTCTCATAAACAACGTATCACCTCCTCTTTATGGACCGGTTTTCGCTCAGTGTTGGATTATTGCAATAATGGTTCGGTCTGGATTATTGGAGACGGGACGCAAATCAATTTCTGGCATGATACCTGGCTTAACTCGCCTATTTTGCCGTCGGTTAAGAACCTTCACCTTGTTACAAACGTTTCTTCAGTCATTTCCAATGGAAATTGGTGCATTCCAGAATCATTTTATAATGTTTTTCCGTAACTTCGGACTCCTATCATGAGTTTAACTCTTCCTAGGGTATATAGTCAGGATCATCTGGTTTGGAAGGGATCTGGAGATGGTATTCTCTCATTGAAAGCAAGTTATAATTACCTCCGTACTTCGTATGAACTTCAGATGTGGTGCAATTACCTTTGGAAAAAATTCATTCCTCCTAAGTTTTCGATGACTGTGTGGAGGATTTTACAACATAGGATTCCCTCCGATGATATTTTGAGATCTCGCGGAATTTGTATTGTTTCAGTCTGTGCACTGTGCGACAATGCTTCGGTTTCAGAAACAATGGATCATCTCTTTGTTGAATGTGTTTTTGCGCAACAGATTTGGCGGTGGTTGAGTAGTTTATTTCGGCTCAAGCTTCCTCCTTTGTATTATACTTCTGAATTATGGGATTGGATAGTGAGTCGTAGGTTCAGTCCGCAATTGTTTAATTTGTGGTTGACTATCTCTTGTTATGCTTTTTACTCAATTTGGAAAACTAGAAACCGGTTGCGGTTTGAGGATGAGAAGCCTTCATTTCGTCAGGTTCAAATGGATACCATGGCTCACTTGCATTTCTTTGCCAAGTTTTGCCCAGGGTTTGTTCGTTATGGTATGGATAGAGACATTCTAGTGGATTTGGGGATTCCATGGCAGCTGGGTAAGGCTCCAAAAATTATTATTCTCTCATGGCGCCCTCCTCCCATAGATTGGATTAAGGTGAATACAAATGGGTTAGCTAAGGGTAATCCAGGTCCTGCAGCTTGTGGCGGAGTCTTTCGAAACTACTATGGGGATTTCTTTGGCGGTTTTGGGTTAGCTCTCGGTCATCAATCTTCTTTCTTCTCTAAGATAATGGCAGTTATTTTGGCCATCGAAATTGCATATAACAACGGTTGGCTGAATCTCTGGCTAGAAAGTGATTCGCTTCTGGTGGTTCAGCTCCTTTTAAGTGACTCTCTCTTACCTCCTTGGACATTACATAACCGTTGGTTGAATTGTAAGAATCTGATTTCAAAAATGAACTTTCGTTGGACTCATGCTTTTCGGGAAGTTAATTCAGTAGCAGATGCCTTGGCCAACTTGGATTTATTTTGCGATTCACTCCATTGGTGGTCTACCTACCCATCCTCGGTCGGTAGTTTATTATCACATGACGCTAATGGTTTTCCTTGGTATCACTTTTCGTAGATACTTCAGCTTCCCCTCAAATTGTTGCATAGCTTTTATAAAAGAAAGGCTAGTTTTCCTGCTGCTGACTTTTGGTGCAGCTAGTTGCCTGCTATTGCTCTGCCGCAATTTTCTGCTCTTTGCGTGCTGTTTCTCCTGTTTTCATGCTACTTCCAGCAATTTAGAACTAAAATTCGCTGCCAAGTTGTTACCAATTCCCTCGGTAGTTTGGTTTTGCTGATTGGTGACTGCTGCAATGATCTGCAGTTTGCTGTTTGCTGCCTACATCCCTTGCATAGGGTTTCAATTATTTAATTTCTATCCTGCAGTAGTTTTTTATGTATTATTTACTGCAAAATACTCTTTGGGTTTTTTTGTATTACACTCCTTTTAATCAATAATATTTTTCTCTAAGACTTGCTCTTAGAGATCACATTATATAAAAAAAATTGGCCTATTAACCATAGGAAGGGCTCAGATGAAATATGTTATGGTGGTAATCAATTACTCCATCAAATAGACCGATGCAAAATCTTTCATGAAAATCACAGAGAAACACACCATCGTATTCGTGGAGCAAAGCCTTATCTAAAGGTTTGGCATACTGCATGCCCTCATTATGGACAATGGGAAGCAGTTTGACAGTAGGAGGTTTTGTTATGAACTAAATATTGATCTAAGATTTGTATATCTTGCCCACTTAAAGATAAATGGAAAGGTAAAAGCTACAAACAACATCATTAGAAAGCTTTGGAAAAAAGGCTAGAAGATCATAAAGATATTTGGGTAGACAAATAACCTCAGGTTTTATGGGCTTATAGAACTACTACGAGAGTCGTAACTAGAAAAACACATTATTTTTTGGCTTTTCGTTTTGAAGCTAGCGGTAATTCTAGTTGAAATTGAAGTTCCGACATTTCGAGTCAAGCATTTTGGTGAGAAAGATAATGAAGAAACCATATGCCTTGACTTGGATTTACTTGAAGAAAAAAGAGACCAAGTGTTAGTCAAGATGGCTGCCTACTAACAAAGGATAGCCAGATATTACAAGAAAAAGGTTCACCCAAGATGTTTCAAGAGGGAGATCTTGTCAAATTAGGAAGGTCTTTACAATTGTCAAGATTTTAAGGCCAGAGCTGTATAAACTGTAGTATCCAGACGGGGAGAAAAGTAAAAAAACCATAGAATGCAAAAATGCTCAAGGTATATTATCCCTGAGCAATGAGTCAGTCTTGTAATATCTCATATGTATGAATTCAATAAAGCTTGATTCAAGTTCTTCTATATTCTGTTGATATGTAAGTACCCGACCAGAAGATCGCGTCAAATTTATAAATTTGAGCCTGAATATAGAAGGAGAAGCTTGTCCATCACTTCATCTGTTGGCTTGCTTTCAATATCTAGACCTGCTCGGTGAGCTTACAGCTGTCATATTATTGAGAAAGGGGACAAGGTATTTGAAATGATCCCTCTTGTCCCTAGAGATATGCCCCCCAACGTTATGAGATGGCTTAGACTTGTCTAAAGGGATCTACTACCTCTGTTGGCCTACTGCACTGTGATTCTAAACAAAGCTCGAGACTAAATTATAAGTCTACAATGTGTGTGTAGAAGTAGGCTAATCCCAATACCAAATGCGAAGGAACAAAAGGATTTTAAAAGGTAGGTCATGACTAGATCGATATCGAATAACCTCACTTTGCAGCGGTATTCAATATCTCCGTCTACGACCTATTAACTCTAGGCTGCAGAAAATGTATTTTTATGTCAAAATATGACTAGATTAATGTCTATTTATGCAGGCAAGATATGAGGACATTAGGGTAATGTTCCAAGGTCAATTTGGACGATGAAAGATGATTTTTGAATCATATGTCTATGATTCTGCGATGCCAAGATGCCTTTGAATATGAAATCATGTAATTCTTTTTCAATGCAAGTCATATTCTTAAGACAAGCTTTTGTCTAGGAGTTAATTAGTGTAGTGTAATTCTAACTAAAAGAGTTACCTAAAATACTTGTTTTTGTAATATAATACTTATTATAATTAATCCTAAATTGATTAAAATAAGATTTTAGGCTTTGAACTCTAAGATGAACTCTAAGATTTTGGGTTTTTGCGTTCCTCGTGTATTTGCCTTAAACATATAATAAAAGTTTTGGTCCTAAATTCCCTCAAGTCAGCTAAGCTTAGGTTATCATGGTGATTTAGACTAGACTTAGACCTACTTTTTCTTTCCACACCACAGTCCACTATTTGAGTCTCAAAAAGTGACTTGAGTCTATTTATACTTTTTATATATTACATGGACAAATGACATAATTTTGGCTTGAGCTTGGCAATTAATGGTAGAGAATTCATTAAATTATTTTTTCTTTGTTTATGTTTCCTACTGTAGAAGGGTGAAATAGAGAGCAAAATCTCTTAATTTTCCATATTAATTAATCTCTGCGTATTGCTTGAATCTCCACGTATTTGTATCAAGTGATGGGTAATTTGATTAGCTCATTTTTCTCTGGATTTATTAAAGTCATTCGTGATTTTTTTGGCTCCCCACTTGATTTCTCTCTGGAAAATCTTGCAGGTATTCATATAAACTTTATTCTTAATTTACTTCTCTATTGCATCAATATCCAGTCACCAATAATCCTGCAACACTTTTATTTTCAGCAATTCAGCACTGATAATAATAGTTTAAATCAGTGTTTAATTGCACGTTGACATATATAATGCAATATCTATTGCATTATGCATTACATACTTGTAGTTTTGTGCTAATTATTTGAAGCTGTTCATGGAATAGATTGCTTTTTTATAATTTTGATACCCACTCTCATTTTTTGTTTTAGTTTAGTTTGCCAATAACATGAGATTTTATATGCTACATAGAAAATTTTTGTGTAGCCAATCTGCTAAAGATTGCCATGGTGCTATTTCTTATCTACGTTGTAGTTACTCGGTTCATACAAAAAGAAGGGTTTTTTGTTAATCATTACATGATTGGGCTTTTTCTCATGAAATTTTACCTAGGTCTAATATAGTTCATACAAAATAACTTTCTTCTCTTCATTGAGATGTTGTAGATTGAGACGTTGAAATATTAGATTTTATGTATAATTATATTAATATTTATAATAATATTATTGTAATTTTATTTTATTATTTATTGTGTATTATTTTATTTATAATAGTACATAAATTTGTAAATGTAATTAACAAAATCATAAAATAAATGATCGAAAACAACAATAAAAACATGAAACAATTGAAAATTAAAAATCAAAAATCAAAACTAAAAAAATCAAATAATGGAAAATTTAAAAATAAAAAAAGGTCAAACAAAAAAATTAAATAAAAAACCGTACAAATAGGAAAACTTGAATAAAAAAAAGGGCATTTTTTATAATATTATATCAAAATTCTTGATAAATTTGTTATAAAACCAAAATTTATCGTAAATTCTTAATAATCATATATCACAAAATTGTGATAAATTACGCTTCTATCACAAAACAACAATGAGTGATTGCTCTCAATAGTGAACGAGTAGACCTTCCTTAATAAAAAGTAGAAGTGCCCTTCTTGATATATATTATCTATCAAAAAAGAGTTTTTTTTTGTAGTTATGAGTCTAAAGTCAATTTTCATGTATCAACTTTAATGTATTCTCACGAGCTTCCACAAATTTGTAAAATGGTCACCTTTAACCTCTAGAAAAATTGATTCAGGTAAATACAATGAAGATTATTATCCTCGAAATTGATACAATAACCAAAAAAATTAGGAGAAATTAGAGTAGATGAATTGTAGATGGGCAACGATTTCGCAAACTAATTGACAATTATACATGAGAAACTTGTGTAGACCGGTTTGTGAACTCCACAAATGCTTGGTAAAATATTATTTGTATTATAGGTCTAAATGTAATTTAATGAGCAATGCTAAATATATATTATGAAAATATAATTCTACAGTCTTTCATTATGAGATTTCATAAAGTTAATATATAACAAAAGGTATCTTATGGATAGTTAAATTTAGGGCTGGACAGAAATGTCAACCGAATCTAACCAAACAGTTCGGTTCGATTTGAAAATGAGTTCGTTTTTATATCGGTTTAGTTCAGTTTCAGATAAAACCGAAATCGACACGAATCGAAAGTAATATTCTATTTAAATCTTTATATTTTATATAAATTATAATTAAGTAAAAATATTTGTAATTATTTTCATCAATCTACAAAAATTTAAGGACTGATAGTTATACTTTTAAAACTTTTTATTTTTATATAATTTTATAATAATATGAAGACTTAAATGAAAATTTTTAAAACTCTCTAAACCAAAACCAAAATAGAATTGAACATGAAAGCTTCATAATCGAACTGAACCAAAGTAACTCGATTCGAATTGGTTCGATTTTACAGTCTTCATATTTCGAGTTTGATTCGATTCTTATAAAACTGAACCGAATCCGAATTTGTCCACCTCGAGTTAAACTCATTATCCATTTCTATGTAAATAACTAGACGACTATTTTATCATTTTTGTGTCGCTTGAAGATATAAACAAAGTCTTTAATTAAAGCATGCCAAGATTTTATTTATTCACTTATTAATACATAGTATAAAATCTTTAAAATTATAATTTTTACAATATTTTTTAATACTGTATTATTTTATAGATTAAGGTAGCGTTTTAAAAAAAATAGTATATACATTATTTATTTATTTGATATATAATATTTTAAAAAAAATTAATTTCTAAACAATGATATAAAGATTAATTTAAATAAAAATAATAAGTCATATTATAATATAGTTGCAATTAAATAAATATACAAATTTATTGTAATAATTAAAATATAAAATAAGTAAAATTGAGAAAATAAATAGAGTAAACCGATAATAGAGAAGAGATTCGTAAAACATAATTAATTAAAATTTAATTTTATTAGTAAATAAATTAATAAAATAAAAATATTTTTAAAAATAAAATTATTAAATTATTCAAACATTTGTTCATTCAGAGTTAAGTCAAAAATTTTAACTTAATTATATTCAGTTATTTTTAATAAATATTCATATATAAATTAAAAAATAAATAGTTATTAAACATCTATATAATTATATTTAAACTTCAAGTAAAAAAATAAAAAACCCTAACTTTGAATATTTTTAAAAAGTAATCCTATTATACATTTCTTCTATTTTTATATTTATTAAGTATATTATTTTTTTAACAACGCAAAATATATATTCAGTGAATTGTCTATACTTAAAATATTCTATCAAAAGCAATTTTCTGTGAAGAACTGTTTCAATAAATATAACAAATTTTATATAAAAAAAAATTTCTTTCTCAAATTGTTCTCATTGAATATATTTCTCAAAACATATGATACATTTTAAAATTAACAGATAACCCTGAAGTATAGAGAAACAACTTATACCTTATGATAAGGGGTATAATTATTATTTTATAATAAATTAAAATTTTTAAAGGTATTTTTGAAATTTTTATAACTTATAAGAATATTAGACCAAACCTGTGGAACCAAAATAGCTTTATAATTAATTAACATGAAATTTAAAAATTGAGGGTATTTCAGTAAATGAATTATTTGAAGTTAGTTGACTAACAGTCAAGAGAAGGTTTTTGATACATTTTTCAAATTTTTTATCTAACTGATACAATCTCAAATCTTATGGGAGAAATTTGATAATAACCCTGCTTAATATTAATGATTATTACTTCAACAAAAATAATTTTATTAGAAAAAGTTTTGGATACAGTAACTCGGGGTTACTTTATAATTGAATTTGTTATAATTATGCTTAAATAGTTTGTTTTAATAAGAGAAATTACCATCCTTGATTTTTTACGCTTTTACTACTTATCTCTTTGATATTTCAAAACTACATTTTATCTTACACAATTAAAATTTTGTTATTAAATATTAATATTATTTTATTATTTTATACATTTACTCCTAACCAAATTAAATTTGTATTAGGCCTAAATTATAAACTAGTTCAATTTGATTTTTTAAAGAAAAAAGATGATATTTTATTAGTATGGAGTTTGAACACTCAAAAATGTAATTTTTTACCACTAAATTAAATTATTAATCAAATAGAAAAAAAACATCGTTACCTCCTTCGTAAAATCTCACTTGATTCATTACCTCCTTGTTAGAATGAAATATCCCAAAATTCCATACCATTTGACTTTTTTGTTAAAATTAACATAATATTTATGAAATTTCAAGTTTACCCCTATCAACTTAGAAAAATAAAAGAGAAGAGGATAATCCAACCTTGCACTCCACCAAAAGTGCAAAGGTTCCAACCATTGTGCCAAACTACTTTTTATCCTTATATTCTCCAATATATATATATATATATATAGTCATTTTATATATTTTATGTTAAATGTAATTGATTCTATATTTTAATGAATATTATAAAATTTTAGTCATCTTTCCTTTGTAATTTTTTTAAAAATATTTGAAACAAAAATTTGATATTTATTAATTTTATATTAAACTACTGTATTTTTTATAAACAAATTAAATAAAAAGTAAACTAATAATTATTTTGTAACAAGAAAATCACAATTATTTTATATAAATTTAGAAAAATAAAATTTGTATTCTAATTCAATAACCAACTCAATTTATAAAAATTACAAATAAAAATATATATTTTTTAACAATAAACTAGTAGTAATTTTGTAGAAATATTGTATAAAAATTATAATAATAATTATTTTGAAACAATAAGAAATTAAATTCCAAAGAAAAAATATATATTAATAATAAGAAAAATTTTGTATAAAAATTAAACTAATAATTATTTTATAATAAAAAATTAAATCAAAATTTATAAACTTAAATTAATTAATAAAAATTACAGAAAAATATATTTTTGTAGCACTAAACTAATAATAATATTGTAAAAAATTGTATAAATTAAAATAATAATAATTTTGTGAAATTAAAAAATTAAAATATAAATTTACAAACTAATATTAATTCATAAAATATATTATAAGGGATATTATCACATTCCTCCTTTGAGATTTGAATTTGTATCACTTAGAGAGAAAAAATAGAGATTGTATCACATACCTCCCCTATAGTATTAGTCAACTAACTTCAAATGATAAATTTACTCAAATGCTCTTAATTATTTTTTTTTTAAATATATTTTTTAATATCTATTTTTGACTTGTTGTGTATGTTAATCAGTTCAAATGTACAAAATAAATTAATAATCATAAATTAGAATAAAAGATAAGAAAATTAAAAGCTTAATTTGAAGTATATTTTTTTAATAAGTATTCTCTAAATAAAACATAAAATATATATAATTAATAAAACTGATTAAAAAATAGAGAAAAAATAAATTATTTTCAACTTCTTTTTTATTAAGTAAGAATTTAGGAAAGTGAAATTTTTTTCTTTAAACAAAATAACACATACCAAATAATAATATTTTACATATTTACTCTTGACCTGATTCAAACCCATTAAATTTGAATTCAAATTTAGATCCAAAGGATAAAATAGTAATTTAAAATTTTTTGTTTAAAATAAAGAACAGTAAGGGAGTTTTGAGATATTTCATTTCAATAAGAGGGTATTGATTCAAGTAGGATTCTATAAAGGGGGTAATGGTGTTTTTTCCAATCAAATATACATGCACCACATTATATATTATAGAGAAAAAAATACCAATTGTTCCCTTACCTTTTGACGCTTTTACTATTTACCTTTTTGATATTTCAAAACTACATTTTATCCCACCATTAAAATTTAATTATTAAATATTAGTAATTTTTTATTTTACATATTTGCCCCTAACTAAATTAAATTTATATTTGGCTTAAAATATAAGCTAGGCCAACTTATTTTTTTTAAAGAAAAAAATATGATATTTTATAAATATGGAAGTTTGAACCTTGAACATTAGACTAAAAAATTTAATAGTTTATCACAAAACTAACTTATTAATCAAATATACATATACCATGTTATATATCATATATATTAGATGGATGATTAAATAAATAATGATTCCAAAACCTTAAAATAATAATGAAAATTAAATTATTTAATAAAAAAGAAAATATATATTTAAATATTTTGTAAAAGCTAATGCAAAAATCATAAAAAATAAAGAACTTTTTTATAAGACTATAATTTTTTTTCTTTTGTTATTTTTATTTTTAAAGTTTTTAGAATAATTATTGAATAATATAATTTTAGATTATAATAATTTACAAAATAATCTTATTCATTATAAGTTTTTCTAAAATACCGTGTTCATAAATTATTTTTTCAAAAGTTTAGATTCTATTCTTTTTATTTTTATTTAATAACATTGTAAAATTTAAAAAAAAATGACAAAATATAAATTTATTATATTGTGACTTTAATTTTTTAATTGTTAGTAGTTTTTAATTTGAATTTACTTTTCATTAAATAATTTTATTCAAATTATATGTTTGAGTTTTTAAAATTGATATTTTTTAATTATTTATCTAATATATGTTCACAATAAATAACATAGTGTACATAATTAATAGTTATTATTGGTTTAATTTAATGGTTAAAATTTAAATTTTTAATATTAAGATCTAAGGTTCAAATTCTAATTGATAAGTGTGTAAAACACGCACTAATCATTTGCTTTTAGACTTTAATTGCTTATTTAATCCTAAAGTTTCATTTGAATTTGATGTATTTTGGTTATTTTATACAGAAAATGATAAATTTGCCTATCTAAAATGAATTTGGCTAAAAAAGGATTGACTGGCTCGAAAAGGAGGTCGTTTGGGGATCAAAGCACAAGAGATGCATGAACTAAAATGCAACAACAGGAGGATTAAAATGCATAACTATCACAACATAGGGTTAAAATTTAAATATTCAAGGAAAAGGGGGCCAATTGATAATCTCCGAATTTCCACCTTTCTTGGCAGAATGAGGTGCGCGATCGTGCGCCTTGCTGTGCGACCGCGCACTGCATTTTGCCCAGGTGGATCAAATTAGAACAAAAACAGGATCAAAATGCAACAAAATATCAAACTGAGGGATCGATATCTTATTAAACACAAGTAAAGAGATCCAATTAAAAGTTGCTAGTAAAATTGAATTTCTGGGCAGAATTTGGTGCTCGACCACGCGACCAAAGGGGAGGGATTTTTGGACCTTAAAAGGAGAGGGAAGAGAGAAAAAAGGGTTGGTCTTGTTTTTGGGTAGCGTTTGGAAAGGAAAAGAGAGAAGAAGAAGGGATTGAAAGGAGATTTTGGAAGCATCAACTTCAAACTTGGATGATCAAAGCTCTCCTATTCTAGTTTATTTCTTTCTTTTATTTCAAATTATTGTTGTGAATTGAATAATATTGTGATTTTCAAATTTATGCTATCAATTGTTGAATTAATGATTTTTAGATTTGAAATCTACTCAATGTGTGGCTAAACTCATTTTCAAGGACAATGATTTAATCTATTTGAAACATCCAATTTCTAATATTGTGTTATTCATTTGATTTGAGATTGAGTGTTGAGTATTATTATGGTAATTAATGTTTTTGAATATTTGATTAATATTTGAATGAATTGTGAATTGATAGGAATTAAGAAATGAATATCATATCTATACCGTGTGATAAATATTGTAAATTGCATATTAGATAAATATATATTAATATGGTTTATGTAATTTAATTAAAAAATATCACAAATCGTAATGTACTTCTATTTTATTAATTTCACAAAAAGATATTATAAAATTTTAAGTGCAAAGTAAGTTTGATTGATCTCGAGAGAGACTATCGAATAATTGAGGATAATTAACTAGTAACACGTATTTTAAATTAAAACAACATCAATTGAAAAATTGGATGCGACCAATTACGATAAAATCATTAGCCCTAAATATTTCTATTAGTTGAATCATTTAATTATTTTGCTTAATAGTCAATTTTAGTCTATTTTAATTTTCTCAATCAAAATTATTTCAATTTTTTTAGATAAATTCGTAAATTAGTTATTTTCGATAACTATAAGATTAACATTATCTATAGGATCGACATCCTTTTATCATTATATTACTTAATTGCGATACGTGCACTTATATTCGTTAATTTACAAGCAACACTAATAACCATAAATAGTTTATTTTTTCTTTTTAAAAAATAAAGTTGAGCCAAGTTATGGTTTAAACCCATTTTTTCTCCTAAGGGCAATAAAATAATTTATCTTCAAAAAGTAAAATATTAATGTTAGAGTTATAACAATAAGGGGGTAAAATGTAATTTTAAAATATTAGGGAAATAAGTGTAGGGATGGCAACGAATATCATTTTTTGCATATATCTGTCCATATCCTATTATAATGGATAGGATATAGATATTGCAAAAAAAGATATGGATAGAATATGATAATAAGATGTAATATTCATATAGAATATGGATAGAGTACGGATATTCTGAAATATCTTACTGATATACGCATGGAATATTCGTTTTATCGTTTTTCTTTAATTAAATTATCAAAATGAAAATTATAATGCTCATGGAAAGAGGAAGATGAATATAATAATCAATATAAACCATTAATTTAATAAATTTATTATTATGTTGGTAGAATATATGTAGTGCCTTATGTAATAAATAATATATTATTATGATATTTTATAATATTAATATCTATTCTAATGTTCTTGAAAATTATGATTAATTTAATTAGCTCATTAATAAATTTAAATAATTTATAATATACTATATGCTTTTTTTGAGATATACAATCATATGAATATATATTATGCTCTTTTTAATCAATTTTCTCTAAACTTCTATTTGGAGATTATATATTAAAAAATATATTTATGATATGTTAATTGTGAAATAAGTTATTTACATATTTTTTATTTGAAATAATATGTAAATTTGTAAGCTAATTAGATGAATTTTTTTTTGTGAAAATTTAAGTTTAGGTAAAAAAGTGGATGATTTAATTCAAATTATTTGTCAATTAAGTTGTAATATATGTAGGTGAAAAATTAAGATATTTCAATTGCGTCACATCATTCAGATTTAATTCAAATCTCTAGTCTCTGCTCCTGTTTTTTTATTCTTCATTCATTAATTAAAGTTATGTAGATCTCTGAATTATTTATTCAAGAATCGATTTTTAATTTTTTATTCTTCGAGTAGTTGAAAAAAAGAAAAGAGATGTTTTTATTGCTCTACTATATTGTTGTCTGATTATAGTTTTATGGAAAAAAATATACACTCAAGAAGAAATTAATGTGCTATCTAGAATCATCCGCACGTTATTACTTTGATAAGTTATCTTAAAATATTTTTTATTATTTTAATTAATTTGATTATAATTGGAGAGATGGTGATGATTTTTATCATATTTGTATAACTAATTTTAATATTCTATTGTAGAATAATAATAAAATAATTATGGGCATGGACCAAATAATAAAATTATTTTAATTTTAATTTAATTTGTTAATATAATATACTAGTTTGTAAAATATTTTAATTTTAATTTAGTTTATTAACATGATATATTAATTTATAAAACATTGAAAATTAAATTATAAATTAATTTTTTTTTAAATTTACTTTTTTTATTAGGATATCCATTAGGATATAAATATTGTCAAATATCCGTTTATGAAGATATGAATATTATATAAAATATTTGCGGAGGATATGAATATGAAATTTTTTGTAAAATACGGATAGAGATATTGAGATATCTATAACGTATCATATCCATTTTTATCCCTAGGTAAGTGATAAAAGCATCAAATATTAGAGGGATAATTGTTTTTTTTTTATTATAGAGTTTTAAAAATAGGTGAGTAAAATATAGTTTTAAAATATCAGAGAAGTAAGTGGTAAAAATATACAAAATTATGGCGTAATTGGTATTTTTCTTTAATAACTTTAGGCTTTAAAAAATCATATTTAATAGATTATATTTTGTGCCTTCCAAATAAATCAAATAGAAAATCTTTTACCAAAAAAGTAGTTGAAGAAATCAATTAATTTAAGGTCAAATAAAGTAATTCAATTTTTTAAGTTTCTATGTAAAGAATATAAATATTGATAAATGGCTTCTCCTTACTTTACTCCCACCTTCTTCATTAGTAATCTCCACCATAACCTCAGGAGCGGCACCTTCAGCTGGTCGGTTATCAGCGACAAGGGAAAGTTAATAGCTTGTTCGGCAAAGTACATGCGACATACTTCCCCACGCTCATTGGGAAAAACAATTATATTAATCTCTCGCATTCACGAAGCAGATTGTCGAAAATGGCCTCTTGCAAGCAGAAAAATGAAAACGGCGACAATTGAATAATGATTTGGATTCAGCATTGATTTTTTTTATCTTGAATTTTTCAAGAATCCAATGACACGTAATATAGTTTAAAATAAAATGTTAAAATTATATTTTAAATTTTTTTATCAATTAATCACTCTAATTTATTGTATTAAAAGGTAAAAAAAATAATTTTATAATTAATTTTATAATTTTTAAAAAGTTATCTCAATTTTTTATTTTAAGTCATGTCACAAGGATAGAATTTTAAAAAATTCATGACACAAAATATCAGAACTGAATCAAATTTATACATAAAATCAATACATTTCTCTGATAAAATATATTCGGTAATTGTAGCTAAAGAATTACTCGCGACTACCCATCATAAAATATGCACCATTAATGCTATAAAATGATAACAACTATAAAGTACTACTAACCACGACTTCTTACATTCATAAAACTTTCAAGAACATAATTAATTATTTCTTAAAATTAGAAAATAAACTATCCCACTAATATAAATTTTTATGACCATAAACGTTTTTAAGAATATATTTCTTTGTTTAAGTACATTTTAGTATTATTATATTATACCTTAAAATACCATGAATTATAGCATATTTCAATTCAGAGTGTGTGCTATCCCATAAATGAGGATAGAGTAGTATTATCAAAAGATAAATTTATTTTTTTATTTAAAATCTAAATAGATTTAAAATATGAATAAATTTAAATGATTATGAAAAATATATTTATTCTTAATTTATCACGTATGAATAAAAATATTTAAAAATAAACTCTCTATATAAAAAAATAAATAAATTTTATAAGGGTATTTTACTTTATTACAATTAAAAAATCTATTCAGATTTAAGAGGTTAAATTAAAAATTTTATGTTATCTGAATAATTGAAATTGAAATATGTTTATTTAGACTTCAAATTGAATAACAACCAGACAGTAAGGCTTCTTAAAAGGTGCACTCTCCTATAAATGAGTTCGGACTATGGTTTGATAAATTGTAAATTTAATCTAAAATATTTACTTGTCAAAATTGATGTACTAGATTTGATAAACAATGGTAACTAGATTTGGTAAATATTGGTGTACTAGATTTGGTAAATAATGGTGTACTAAGATTAAGTCAATATTAGTGTGCTAGACAAAGTCAACATTGATGTTTTACATGAAGACTAAATCAGTGGTTTAGAATGATTTGCTTCAAGTATAAATACCCTTTCTCCCTTAAGGTTTTAGAATAAAGTTAGAAATCAAGCTTGAGTCTTTGTTCAAGTGTTTGAGAGTGTTTGCTTATTTTTTGTAAATTTGTGTGAGAAATAAATAGATTTGTGTATTTTGAGTCATTACAAAATTCTTATTTTTCAACAAAGTGGTATCAGAGCTCGGTTTTGTAACATGGATATTATATTTGTGTGATTACGTGCATATTTAGGAAATTCTGTCAAAAAGGCCAAGATTGCCTAAGGAGTCTAGGTTTTAAGTGAGACCGTTGTGACCCATCCAGTCTTTCCTGAAAATTTTCTTAGTGTATATTTTCACATTTATAAACATTCATATTACTATCCGAAATACTGTTAGAAAGCTATGGCAAATGGAGGTATGACACCATTCCAAGTTCCAATTCTTAATAGAAGCAATTATGATAATTGGAGCATAAAAATGAAGGCAGTCCTTGGAGCACAAGATGTGTGGGAGGTTGTGGAGAAAGGTTATAATGAACCTAGAGATGATGCTATTTCTGTTTTGACTCAAGCACAAAGAGACACATTGAAAGACTCGAGAAAGAGAGATAAAAAAGCTCTTTATGTCATTTATCAATAATTAGATGATGATGCTTTTGAGAAGATATCAAATGCAACTTTTGCAAAGCAAGCATGGGATAAACTTCAAACATCCTAAAAAGGCGCCGAGCAAGTAAAAAAAAGTATGTCTTCAAACCTTGAGAAGAGAATTTAAAACTTTATACATGAAGGAAGGTGAGTCAATTGTTAATTACTTCTCTAGAATCGAAGTTATTTCTAATCAATTGAAAAGAAATGATAAAAAATTAAGTGAAGTAAGGATAATGGAGAAGATACTACGCTCTATGAATTCAAAATTTGATCACATAGTCACAACAATTGAAGAAACTAAAGATTTGGAAGAAATGACGATTGACCAACTACAAAGATCATTGCAAGCTTATGAAGAAAAAATGAAAAAGAAGCAAGGCATCTCCGAACAACTTCTCAAGATGCAATTCAAGGAGAAAGAAGAAATTCAAAGTTATGAAAAAGTATAGGTCGTGGTTGTGGACGAGGTTGGAATTATAATTACAATAATTTCAATAACTATGAGCAAGGAGAAAGCTCAATATGAGGTCGTGGAAGGAACAACCCAAATACAAGGTACGACAAGTCTAAAGTCAGATGCTATAATTGTCAAAAGTTTGGCCATTATGTTTCTACATATAGAGCCTACAACAATGAAGTTGAAAAGAAGGCTAACTATGTGGAAGAAAAGAATCAAGGAGATGAGACTGTCTTGTTAGCAGACAAAGAAAATAATGGAGGCCAAGAGAACACATCGTACCTTGACATTGGTGCGAGCAATCATATGTGTGGAAAAAGAAGCATGTTCGTAGAGTTAGACGAATCAACAAATGGAAATGTTTCTTTTGGTGATGATTCAAAAATAGCCGTGAAAGGAAGAGGTGACATTCTTATACAATTGAAAGATGGTAGACATCAATTTATTGGAAATGTTTACTATGTGTCGAATATGAAAAACAATATTTTGAGTTTAGGTCAACCCTTAGAAAAAGGCTACGACATTCATATGAAAGATTATAGTTTTTTTATAAGAGATGACAGAGACAACTTAATTACTAAAGTGAAAATGTCAAAAAATAGAATGTTTTCTTTGAATATTCAAAACAATATTGCGAAATGTTTGAAAGCTTGTTACAAAGATGCATCATGGCAATGGCATCTTCGATTTGGGCATATCAACTTTGGAGGGTTAGAGCTATTGACTAAGAAGGAGATGGTAAGAGGTCTTCCTTACATTAATCATCTGAACCAACTTTGTGAAGGATGTTTACATGAGAAACAATTCAGAAAAAGCTTTCTAAAAGAGTCTACCTTTAGAACCAAGAAACCACTAGAGTTCATTCATGCAAATGTATGCGGTCCATTCAAACCAAAATCTCTTGGTAACAATAATTATTTCCTTCTCTTTATTGATGATTTTTCAAGAAAAATATGGATCTACCTTTTGAAGCAAAAGTCTGAGGTATTTGGAGCTTTCAAGAAATTTAAAGCTGTTGTTGAGAAAGAAAGTGGTCGTCAGATTAAGGCTATGAGAACTGATCGTAGAGGAGAATTCACTTCCAAGGAATTTCAAGAATTCTGTGAAACAAATGAAATTCGACGATTCTTAACCGTTTCGAGATCCCCCCAACAAAATGGTGTTGCTGAAAGAAAGAATCGAATAATTTTCAACATAGCGAGGAGTATGTTGAAAAGTAAAAGACTACCTAAGGAGTTTTGGGCTGAAGCTGTAGCAACTGCTGTATATCTATTCAATCAATCTCTAACAATAAGCGTGTGGGGCAAAACACCGCAAGAAGCATGGTGTGGAAGAAAGCCTGGTATTTCTCATCTTAAAGTTTTTGGAAGTATAATTCATGTTCATGTACCAGGTGAGAGAAGAACAAAACTGGTTGATAAAAGCGAGAGTTTTATCTTCATCGGCTACGATTCAAGTTCAAAGGGTTACAAGTTGTATAATCCAAACAATAAAAAGATCGTGATCAGTCAAGATGTAATATTTGACGAAGAAGAAGAATGAGATTTTGGTTCAGATGTCAATGACTTTAACTTTTTTCCTTTGTTTGAAGATGAACCAATAATGAAGTAAGCAGGAGATGTAAGAGAAGAACCTACTACTCCACATACTCCACTTACTTCACTAACAACAAATACTCAAGGAGATTCACCACTGTTCTTTTTAAAGGAAAGAAATGAAGAACGCATAAAAAGTCTCCAAGATCTCTATGAGGTGACTAACAGGTTACTCTTTTTTTCCTTTTTGCTGAGTGTGAACCAATGAGCTTTGAAGAAGCTATACAAGATGAAAAATGGAAAAATGCAATGGATGAAGAAATTAAAGCTATTGTAAAGAATGATATGTGGGAGTTTGTTTCACTTCCTAAAGGACACAAAGCTATTGGAGTCAAATGGGTGTACAAAGCAAAGCAGAATTCAAAAGGAGAGATTGAACGATACAAAGCGAGGCTAGTTGCAAAAGGCTGCAGTCAAAGAGCCGACATCGATTATGATGAGGTGTTTGCTCCGATAGCACGCTTAGAAACTGTAAGACTAATAATTTCCTTGGCAGCTCAAAACAAGTGGAAGATCCATCAAATGGATGTAAAATTTTGCATTCTTGAATGGAGTTCTCGAAGGAGAAGTCTACATACAACAACCTACAAGTTTCGAAGTCAAAGGGCAAGAGGACAAGGTGTTGAAATTGAGAAAAGCTCTCTATGGTTTGAAACAGGCACCAAGAACTTGGAATAGTCGAATCGAGAAGTATTTCCAAAAAAATAGTTTCACTAAATGCCCTTATGAACATGCATTTTACATTAAGACCAAAGATGAAGATATTTTGATCATGTGCTTGTACGTAGATGATTTGATTTTTACTGGAAGCAATCCAAGCTTGTTCGATGATTTCAAAAACATAATGACCCAGGAGTTTGAGATGACTGACATTGGGCTTATGGCCTATTACCTCAGTATCGAAGTAAGACAAGAGGAAGATGAAATTTTCATTTCCCAACAATGCTATACAAAAGAGATCCTCAAGAAGTTCAAAATGGAAAATTGCAAGCCTATTAATTCGCCAATTGAGTGTGGAGTTAAGCTCTCGAAGCATGAAGAAGGAGAATAAGTATATTCAACTCTTTTCAAGAGTTTGGTTGGATGTTTACGATATTTAACATGTACTAGGCCCGATATTCTCTATGCAGCAAGACTTGTAAGCTGCTATATGAAAATTTCAACAACCACACATTTTAAGGCTGCAAAGAGGATTCTTCGTTATCTAAAAGGTACAACAAACTTTGGTTTGTTGTATTCATGTTCAGATGATTTTGAACTTATTGGATATAACGATAGTGATTGGGTTGGAGATACTGATGATTGAAAAAGTACAACTGGTTTTGTATTCTTTATGGGAGACACCGCTTTCACCTGGATGTCAAAGAAGCAACCAATTGTAACACTTTCCACATGTAAAGCTGAGTACGTAGCTGCCACGTCATGTGTTTGCCATGGAATTTGACTTAGAAACCTACTCAAGGAGCTGAAGTGGTCACAAAAGAAGCCAACGAAGATTTATGTTGATAACAAGTCAGCTATGGCATTGGCAAAGAATCTGGTGTTTCGTGATCGAAGCAAACATATCGACACGCGTTACCACTACATAAGGGAGTGCATCACAAGAAATGATGTACATATGGAGTACGTGAAGTCTTATGATCAAATTGTTGACATTTTTACCAAGCCACTCAAACAAGAAGATTTTATAAGATTGAGAAATTCACTTGGTGTGATTAGATAAGTTTAAGGGGGAGTGTTGAATTGTAAACTTAATCTAGAATATTGACTTGTCAAAATTGATGTACTAGATTTGATAAATAATGGTGTACTAGATTTGGTAAATATTGATGTACTAGATTTGGTAAACAATGGTATACTAAGATTAAGTCAATATTGGTGTACTAGACAAAGTCAACATTGGTGTTCTACATGAAGACTAAATTGGTAGTTTAGAATGATTTGCTTCAAGTATAAATACCCCTTCCCCCTTAAGGTTTTAGAATAAAGTTAGAAATAAAGCTTGAGTCTTTGTTCAAGTATTTGATAGTGTTTACTTATTTATTGTAAATTTGTATGAGAAATAAATAGATTTGTGTGTTTTGAGTCATTACAAAATTCTTATTTTTCAACATGGTTACAACACAATTCAACATTTTAGATTCCCAAAGAAGTGTAGTCGTACAATTGAGTTCAACGTATTCTACAACCTAACCTGGATCAATTCTAGTTATAAGATGTATAACGTATTATATATAAAATGATTGTGCAACTTAATCAGTTGTATTTAGCCGCAACACAATCAACTTTAGTTACGTGACTGCTTATGTTTATTTTTTATTCATGTGATGGATTAATTATATTTAACTAAAAATTAAAACAATTAACAATAGCCGGCAACCATCAATAGTTTATATGGTGAAGATTAAACTGGAAATGCAGAAACGACATAATTGCTAAAAGAGAAGAAATGCAAAGTTCAGTACTATCTGGTATTTCAAACGATCTCTGCACCCTTCTATTTCTAAAGTGAAAATAGACATATTGTCCTTCATAATGGTGTAATTGCTAGATTAAATTTCAAAATAAAGCCTTTGAAAATCCGTCGTTTGTTTTGAATTCAAAATTGTTTAATCAATCTCATGAAAGAAATAAAATCTAATCCTTCAATAATCAATTAATCAGTCTCCCGTAACAAGCTCCATCCAAGTTTACTGCTGTTGCACAAAAACACATATAGGATAACAAATTGAATTTAAAAGTTCCTAGTGTCTCAAAGAATTAGTACATTGGTTGCACACGGGACACGGCAATATGCAGAAATAAAAAAGATCTTAATAAATCTTTTTTTGTGTCCCACAAGGTCAATATTATAATTCACTTGCAGTCCTTAGTAATAATATCCCATTCAAATCCAACAAAATAGTTGTATAAAATTTGGAAGAGTGCTTTTAATAGCAAATCAAATTATTATATCTAGTGTGTAAAATCAAGAAAATTGCTTAGGCGTCTAATTATGGAACATCTTAAAATTGAGAAATAAATTATCGTTGAAAAAAGAGCCATATCTCCCAAAAAATTTATCAGCATTTAAGATAGACTTATTGAGATAACTTATGAGATATATAACATTACTCCAACAGCAAATTATCACCTCTTTTTATTGTAATTAAACTCTCCTTATACATATGAGTAGAAAACCAAATGCATTCTAGTCCAAAATCCCTCATTTCTCCAGTACTAGGCTCATACAAGAGCAACTGTCTAGTATTCAATTCAACAAAGAAAGACCCTTTCTTCCAAAATCGAAGTGGTTTGTAAAATCCTATAAAAGGTCCGACAGTGAATTGTTTAATCCAATTTCCGTTTTTCAGTGCCCATGCTTCAAACCAATGGCTGTTGGCATCTAAAAATAGCACAGTAAGAGAGTCATTAAATACATCAAGACTAACTTCTGCTGACTTAGGAGTGCGTGGCCCCTGTATCTCTTGAAACTCCTCATCACCCAAGTTAAAAGAAAGGATCCCATTGTGACTATCATACTTATGTTTGAAGTTCAACAACCAATAAAAAGCTCCTTCCCAGTATATGCTATCATGAAACCAAGCTATATCGTCAAGAAATGACTTCGAACATTCAAGCACTCTCCAAGAATTAGTTCCCAAGGTATACACAGCAACATGATGGAATTCAAATAACAACATTTTTTTTTCATCCAATAATTTCATTATTAAAACCAACTTGTAGTCATTGGTCATGAGATCAAGCCCAAAGCCAACTTTAGTGGTGTGAAGGCTATATTGTGAAAGGATTCCAAGTTTTGGAAGAGTTGTCGACTCTTGAGTTGCCAGGTTCCATAAACTTACGAGATTAGTTATTCCAATTATAATCATTATGCCACTGTAAGGACCCCAAATCGATCCAGTTACAGGTATATGAGGATCAAGATCTTGTAATGATAAGTCTTCAAGTGTTTCATCAGGATACAAAGCAAGAAAATCTCTTGGTTCGACGGGCTTTGAGCCATCTGCCATTTCTTCTTCAGTATCACTCCCCTTTTCAACCTCTTTTGCATATATAATAATTAGACGCGTATTGTTATCACTTTTAAGATGTTTGCTGATGAAAATAGGGTCTTTAACTAAATTATACCAAGATTTGCTTACCCACCTTAATCGCAATAGAGATTTCACGGGTAGTTTTGCTAGAATTTCAATCAACATATCTCCAAGCGAATCTCCATTCTCTACCATCATTATTCCTCGTTTGTTCAGCTTCAAAATCAAATGTATCCTCTCCCGCTCGTCGCAGAATTAACTACTGTTAAAAAGAAATACCAATCAACATGTATTCTAATTTGAGTGGTAAGTATTCAACATGGTAAGAAAACAAATTTGATTTTAAGATCTTTTACTCCAATCTTCTCGAAATGAGATTTAACCTTTTTGAGTGTTAACTACTTTAAAATACTGTTGGTCTACCTTAATTTAAATTGTAAATAACCAATACATCTAATAGAGTTAAAAAAAAAAAATCAAATTTTCACTCTATGGCACCAATCAGTTCCAACACCAAAAATTGCTGGAAAATACACGGTCTTTTTGCACCAGAAAAAGAATTCTCTCTTATTAATAATCAGTTCCTGTTTCCTTTTTTCCTCCTCTACATTTCTAAATCTACTATCAGAATAAGAATTGTTTTTTCACGATTTCTTAATAAATATACATCATATTGAGCATTATATTACCTCCGTTGAGGTTAATTCTTAATAAGAAAATCAAATCATATTGTTTGTGTGTGTGTCTATATATATATATATATATATATATATATATATATATATATATGTATGTATGTATGTATGTATATAATTAAGAAAATGCAGTGTAAAGTTCTAAAAGTACATAATTAATGCAGAGGGAAAAAATTATGAATCATAGTCAAAGAAACAAAGCAAACTAAGACTTATTACATACCCTTATCCCGCAAGTGATTTAATTCGTGGTTGCAATCGTGTAAAAACTCTTGCTTGTGATCCTCAACGTGATCAAGCGTTCCTTACTGATCAACCGATCCAATGTTGAATTACCTCGTAAGCTTCCACAGATTTGGAAAATGGTCTCCTTTGAACCTCTAATAAGACAATTAATTCAGGAAAATGCAACGGAGATATGATAACTAGGAAAATTGCAAAAAATTGGAATAGATGAATTGTGGATGGGCAAAAATTTCGCAAGTTAATTAGCTATTAAATTGAAGAATTTGGATCCATTCTTGGTCTTTATAGTTTGGACTTTCAAGTGTTCATTCACCGTGAAGGCCGGTTTATTTTACTCCTCAACTATATTTATTAAAAGAAAAAATACTAATTTCGTCCTTAATTTATTAGCATTTTATCAGTTACATTTCTACTATATCAAAACTACTATTTATCTCCCTGACATTTAATCGAAACAATGGTTTGAACAAAAATCGATTTTCTTAAAATTGTAAAAATATAAGTTTTTAATAAAAATCGAATCTGAGAACCAGGTAAAAATTGTCCATGCCTTAACTATTACATCCAATTTAATTTCATGAATAATTTATACAATTATTATAATATGACTCTTTTTCAAACACATATATAATAATTATTATGAATAAAAATAATTTTAACTACTATTTTTTTAAATAGTAAGGAAAATTTTAATTAATATAAAAGATGTAATTTTAAAAGTCAAATCAAAATAAAATAATAAATATTTTAAAGATTATAAATAATTTTATTATTATTTTAATTTAAATTTATAATATCTCATATAATAATTTTATTTTTTATATATGTAATTAGTCTGAAGTGATTATTATTAACAATAATAATAAGAACTTTAAATTTAAATTATTTTAATAATTATAAAATTATTTTTAAATTATTACATCATTTATATTAAATAATAAAATTATTTATAATAATTAAAATATTTATCATTATTTATAATTAATTTTAATTATTAATATTTATGATTACATCTTTTGTAATTAGTCTGAAGTAATTATTATTAACAATAATAATAATAACTTTATTTTAATAATTATAAAATTATTTTTAAATTATTACATATTTTATATTAAAATCTTTCAAATTAAAATAATAATAAAATTATTTATAATCATTCAAATATTTATTATTTTATTTTGATTTGATTTTTAAATTACATATTTTATATTAATTAAAATTTTCCTTATTATTTTAAAAAAATAGTAGTTAAAATTATTTTTATTCATAATAATTATTATATATGTATTTGAAAAAGAGTTATATTATAATGATTATATAAATTATTCATGAAATTAGAGTTAATGTAGTGGTTAAAGCATGTACAATTTTCACCTAATTCTTAGGTTCGATTCCCACTTAAAACTTATATTTTTACAATTTTGGGAAAATCGATTTTTGTTCAAGCCATTGGTTCGGTTTGGTTTATATTTAAATTATTTATTTAAACTGAAAGGTAAAACTAAAAAAATATAAATCAGGGAAATAAATGATAGTTTTAATATAATAGGGATGTAACTGATAAAATGTTAATAAATTAGAGATAAAATTAATATTTTCCCTTATTAAAATACTAACTCAAATTACAAATATTTGTTTTGGGAGTGTAATGCTACATGTCTCCAATTAGAGTAATAATAGCATCCAGGTAATGACCTAAATTGTTCTAACTTCTAAATAGTTAAAATTAGGATGCAACTTAGAAAATCTAGTATTAATACATATAGTATCAAAATTTTCAAAATGGATGATATATTTTTAAAAAAAATCAAATTATTTTAATTTTTCACTTTTTAATTAATTTATCTATGCAAATTATAATTGATGAAAGTTATATTATTCATGAAAAATATTGATTAAATTATTCTTTTATAATTTGATAGGTTTTTTAAATTATTAATAATGGAAAATTTTAAAAAGGATGATATATTTAAAAAAATTGAATTATTTAGGTTTTCACTTTTTAATATTAAATTAATTTATTATGTAAGGTATGGTTGATGAGATTTATATTATTCATGAGAAATATTAATTAAATTGTTCTTTTATAACTTGATAGGTTTTTCAAATTATTAATAATGCAATGAATATATAATTTTGTAACATTAAACTAATAATTATTTTTTATAAATTTAAACAAAACTTTTTATTCTATTTAAATTAAATCAATAATTTTTAGTAAAGAAATTGGGGAAAAATAAACTAATAATTAATTTATAACAACAAAATTATGTATAAATTTGTAAACTTAAATCAATTTATAGAAAATTATCAAAACTTTATGTTGTAACATTAAATTAATAATTATTTTTAATAGTACAAAAATAAATATGAAATTTACGAATTAATATTGATTTTTAAAAATCATAGAGATATTTTTTTGTAATATTAAACTACTGATAATTTTGTATGAGATTAAACTAACAATTTTTAGTAAAAAATAAACAAAAAATTTTAAATAATTAAATATGAATTTGAATTTAGTTTTTAATAATTTTTAGTGTCTAATCATTTTAAATAATTAAATATGAATTTCTTAACTATAATTTTATAAATTGATTTAGTTTTATATATTAATAATAAAATCTAATAAATTAATAGTTAAAAACTTTATATAAAATAATTATTAGTTTAATACTTTAATATGTATGATAATATTATTTTTAATATATATATATATATATGTATATATTATAAATTACAAACAATTCATTAAAATGTAACTTGACCATGTGGTTGAATCCTTGAATTTTTTAATGAGATATTTAAGTTAGTACGGATAAAATAATAAATTTACAAAAAAATCGTTAATTTTAACAAAAAAATCAATAGTAAAAGGGATTTTGTATAGTTTTTCTAACAGAAGGAAAAATGTTAAATGTTAAATGTCAAATTTTTACAAGGAAGCAGATGTAGTTTTTCCTTATTTAATTAACATGTATATAAACAGTTGAAAACATGCATCACTAATAAATTTTGCCTTTCTTGCGTTTTTCTTCATTTTAATTTTCTTCTCCTATCGTTGCTAGTAAGAAATTAGGATAATAATGTTATTTTTCCTAAACTTTAAATAAATAATATAATAAGAAATAATATTAATATTTTATTATTTTAATACTAATAGAAAAGACTAAATTATTAATATTAATAAAAGTATGTCCTAAATAGATATTTTTGAAATGTATAGGGATGAAATATTACACTGAGTCTTTTCAGGAACTGATTTTTTTTTTCTTTTAATTTTGATGCTCTATACTTTTTTCTTAAAGTTTATATTATTATATATTGCAAAGTTAAGTAATATTTTATACTTTTTTATTATACATATGTATTTTATGATTATTAAATAAAATATTTATATATTCCATCTTAATTATATAAAAGTATTTTTAAACTTGTATAGTTAAATAATTGACTCAAAAGAACAATTAAACACTGAAATTTTATTTTTAAAAATTCTACTTATAAAAATTATAATTTTAGAAATTATTTAAGAAATCAAACCAAATAATACCTTAAATATAAATAATAAAACATTTTGTCATCGCTTTTGTTTTGCTTGGAAATAAAAATAAAATATACCAGATTTACAAACACGTATAAATCACAGTAAAGATTTTGCTGAATTGTCATATTTTAAAATAAATCTCCATGACTTGTTTTTACCTGGTTCTAACAAATAAATTAATAAATTATAATTTTATGAAATTAATATATATATAATGATTGATAACTCTTTAACTTTACATTATTTAAACTACTGGATCTATCAATAATTGAATTAAACTTATTACATATAATTAATTTATAATTAATGTTTTAAAATTAATGCATGTGTGAAATGTAATTATAGAAAAACTTTATTTATTAAGTTCACGTAATCCAAGATAGAGAGAAATGCTAAGGTTTCGTTTGATAAACAATTTGAACAGGATTATTTGTTTTTTAAAATAAAAGAAACAAAGAATTAAGAAAATATGTGTTGGTCTTAAAAAATTTGAAAATGGTTTTTGACTTGAATTCTAATTTTTAGTTCAAAATTTGAAAAACCAAAAAAAAGTTTGTTTTCTTAGTATTTGAAAATTTCTTTGATGTAATATTTTATTTTTTTTTTAAATTTAAAAAGTGAAAAAAAACATGTTTGATATAATATTTGACATGGGAGTATTTGAACATCAAAATCAGAACATAAGTGTCAATAATTTCAAAATTATCACCCTAATAAGTTGTGAGAAACTGTTAATAGGAAAAATTAGGAATTTAATATGTATTGATTGAGATATGATATCAAGACATGGTTGGTACCATTAGAAAGATGAAGAAGTAAGATTTCTGGAAAATTTTACGATTTTATGTTTGGATTTCTCTAGAGATAGTTGTGATAAGATTATCACAACATGTTCATTTTCAAGATAGAATTCTGGAAGGATGGTTTTGAAGAATTTTACCTTAAGTTAAATGCATTTTGTTTAATTTCTAGATGTTTGAATAATTTTTTGAATTATAGTTCAAAGTCATAGGCCTTGATGTCATTGCTTACATCAATATGTATATGATGTCATGGCTTACATTTTTTAGTTAAGTAGTCAAGTTTTACAAGTAGTAGAAAAATTGTCTAAGTAACTTGTTGTCAATTTGTATTTGAATTCTTCTGAGGAGGATAAGGGTCTATATATAGGAAGGTATATAATCCTGTAAGAGGAATGCAATGGAAGTTATTTTGAGCTGAGTTTAATACAAGACTTGTATTTATTAACTCTGTATCTCTTGGAGAATTTCTATTAAGTGGTGAGTTATTTTCTTTCAAGTTCTACAACCTTTGTTTAGCACTTTATGGTGGTGTTTCTATATCCCTTCTAGTTGTTAACCTTAGGAAGAGCTTACTTAATCTTTTATCTGGTGAATACTTAAATCCCACACACAAAACTCCCTTTTTCGGTATCAAATTGGTATAAGAGCTCAAGGTTCCATGGCTACTTGTCGTCACCAAAAACAATCTGAGGAAGGTCCTCGTGACGCTCTAATGGTAGAGATGAGGAGGAAAATCCAGCAACTTCAGCAATGTTTGGAGGCATTTCAAAATCAAGAAAGAAGTCACCAACCTATAGAACTTGTCCATGAATCCCTTAGTGAAGAATAGGGAGATTTAAACCCTTGTCACCATGCTCCAAGTCATTTGTCGAGTGGTAGCAACACTCCTCCATATTCAAGAGAATTACAAAACTTTCATTTTGAAAAGGATTTCAATATGAGAGTTGATATTCTAGATTTCAAAGGAAGGATGCAATCGGAAGAGTTTGTTGATTGGCTCCATACTATTGAACGAATCTTTGAGTTCAAGGATGTTCTTGATTGTGTGAAGGTAAAGCTTGTTGCCATCATTTTGAAACATGCATCCTTATGGTGGGAGAATCTTAGGAGACAAAGAGCACGTGAAGGAAGAGGTAAAATTATCACTTGGGAAAAGATAAAGAGGGAGCTCAAACGAAAATACTTATCGGATAATTATCGGCAAGATATTTTCTTGAAATTTCACAATTTCAAGCAAAAAGATCTGTGTGTCGAAGAATATAATGTTGAATTTTATCACCTTATGTTAAAGTGTGATATTTTTGAGTTGGAAGAACAAATAATAGCTCGTTATTTAAGAGGCTTGAGAACAAAAATTGGAAATATGGTATAACTATAACTTTATTGGAGCTACAATGATGTGTGTAGACTAGCTTTAAAGGTAGAGAAACAACAAAGAGAAGCGTGAGGAAATAGTACCTGTTTTTCAACTCGTGACATCACTTCCAATCGAGGGAGCACCTCCAATTCCAAAAATCCTTCTAATGTGAAGACATCAACCAAGATCCTTGCAAAGAATGATGTGGGAACTAGTTCTAAGCAATAACCAAACATGAATTCTCGACGATGCTTCAAGTGCCAAGGTGTTAGGCATATTGCTTCAGAATGTCCTAATCGCAAAATTATCACACTTGTTGAAGAAGACGCTGATGAAGAAAGAAATTGAATGAAAATATTTCACAAGTAATTGGTCATGATAATTCATATTTGAAAGCATTTTTGAAGTGTTACAATATTTATCACATTTTCGTAATGGCTATAATTTTTTTTTTAACTGTAAGACAAATTGAAAGAAATTGAAAATGATTCACCACTATCTTCTACAACAAACTTGAGAGAAAATGATCTTTCACAAGTAATTGGTCATGATAATTCATATTTGAAAGCAATAGAAAAAGGAGTTACAATTCCAAAGTTAAATATACTATCATAGAAAGATAGCATTACAGTTAAATGGCAACAAGAACAAGATGAGATTAGAATAGAAAATACTCAATTAAAGCAAGAGCATGATGAAATGAAGAAGAAAATCGTGAAAATGTAGAATCTAATTGAAGAGATAATAAAACACAAGCAAGTTTGTTTATGATTTGTTCACTCTTATACAATTATAATCTTTAGATTATGACATTTTAAATTTTCATTTTAGACTCAAAGTCAAAGAAGTGAAGCACTTAGCCGTCCACCATATTTATCTTTTACTTCTTTATTAGTAAGAGTATTATTTATATTTGAATTTTCTTAGAAAGATTGACATAAAATTAAATGTTAATGCTCATTGATTTGTTTTTGTTCCCTGTGGTTTAAAATTATTCTTGTCATGTTCTTGAAGAGCTTGAATGCTATACCAAATATTACTAAGTGCAGGTTGCTTGATTCGGATGGGTCTGGGCTAATAGTGGTTGAGGGGCATTAGTCTTCAAGTGATCAAAAAGTAGTTATTTATCACATTTCTATTGGACCTAACAATATAAAGGTTTGGCTGGAGAAAGCAAGACAAGATGAACTGTATTTGTAGGGGGTAATGCCTTTTATTTCTATTATTCTAAAAGTTGTTGGGAGTACAGTTGCATGGCCTGCTGACAAAGTTATTGTGGTTATTACAAGTTAGCTTTTCTAGTTCATCTAATTATGTAACTTTTTTCTATGAATTTGATGCATTTATTATATCATAAATAGAATAATTTTTTTTAAGTTCTAAGGAAATGATTTTTGTTGACCTAGAATCACATAACTCTAATTTTGATTATCAGAAAACACGTCGTCCAATCAAAAAAACTAAAAAGGACGATTCAAGCTCAATATACAAAATTAAGACACAAGCATAGGAAACAATATTCTATTCTGTATTTTTTATATATAGGCTTATGATTTTGTAAATGTATTATGCATTGATTGAAAGATCAAGATATTTTGTGTATATCATTAGTTTTGAAGATTGGATCAAAATGAAAGTTTTTGAAAGTTGAAAATTGGACCAAATTGCAAATTTTGAAATTTAAAAAATGGGCTAAAATGCAGAATATTCAAACTTATGAATAATGCTCATGAATAGTGCCTAAAATGTAAATAGTGGTTGTGACCATTATCGGTCAACTAACCCACCTATATCAGTCGATTGATTGACTTTGAGGCAGAATGCCTCTAAACATTGGTTGAATGATCGGTCAATTGACTTTGGCCATCCTCGAACGATGTGACCAAAATGGTCAACCAACTTGCTAGATTTTCAATTTTTGACATCTGATTTTCATCGTGGTCGGTTGATCATCCTTTACAAAAATTTGAATTTATAAGTTTCTAACGACTAATAACAACTAGTTTTTGAAACCATCATTCATTGTTTGTAATTGTTAAGTCTTTTGGAATTAAAACTTTTGATTAGTGAATACTTTTAATGGAGCTAGAAGGAGTAGATGTAGACAGGTTGTTGCCAAACTACTATAAATCTTGTATACATTTCTCTATTCTTAAATTCCTATATTTGTACTTTGTAAAAATTGTGGTAACTTAGGTTCAAAACCGAATTTGTTGTAATTTTCTATTAAAAACTCAATTTACCTTCTCTTAGGTTGCCTTAGAGGTATTTCAATTTCATATGTTCTTCTATATAGTGGTATAATTAGATTTACCATATTTGCATAGTACAAATATTAAAATGACTCTATCATAATATTATTCTTAAAGTTAAGGTAAAATCTCTAAAATTATATTTATTTGATTTAAGAAGTTATGCTTTTAATCTATTAATTATATTTGGCAGTTTTTTTAGTTTACTAAGTTATATTATAATCATATTTGTTTTGCATTGATAGTATAGTTTTGAGAGCAAAATACTTGGTTAAGAAGTGAAGATAAATTGAAGAAATGATTTATTCAAGTATGCAAAAAACATATTTATAAATGTAAATATAGAAAAATCATTCTTAACTTTTTGTATACTTTGATTGGGTCTATACTTAGCTTATTGTGTATATCTTTTGTATTTTGATACATCCTCATCCTTTTGTGTAAGTTTTTGGTATACCTAAAAGTTTGTTATTGTATTATGTGATCAACAGATGATGTGTGTGTGTGTGTATAGGATATATATATATATATATATATATATATATATATATATATATATATATATGAGATAATGTGCTTAACCCTCCTCGCTTTTGAAAAAATATTGAGATACTTCCTGAGATATTATTCTATATACTATTTAAATTTAAATTAACTATTTTACCCATAAACTATTAAAAAACATATAAAATAACTTAATTATTTTTATGGGGTATTAACACATACCTCCCCTGAGGTTTGAGACTTTAACACTTAGATGGAAGGTTTGAGTAAAGACACACTTACCTCCCCTGGACTTTTAGTTGTCCATCTATTTGTATTTAAATGACTAAAATACCCTTAATTACTTTAAAGTTAAAATTTAAGAAATTTAATTTTAATTTATATAATGTTTGAAGATTAAAATTTAATTAATAATAATTTAAATTTTTATTTATTTAATATTTATTTAAAGTTAAAAATTTAATTTTGAATAAATATTAAATATGATACATAATTAAAAACTGAAATTATCAAATTAGAAAAGCGGTCATTTTACACAATAAAGTTTAAAATTTGAATAAATATGGTATATGAATAAAAATTAAATTATCATTAACTAAATTCTTAATTTAAATAAATATAAATTAAAATTTTCAAATTATATTATCATCAACTAAATTCTTAATTTTAACAAATAATAAATAAATATAAAGTAAAATGATCAAATTAAAATATTATTAATAAAAATTTAAATAAATATAAATTAAAATTATTAATTAAATTCTAATCTTCAAACATTATATAAATTAAAATTAAATTTCTTAAATTTTAACTTTAAAAAAATTAAGGGTATTATAGTCATTTAAATATAAATTGATGGTCAACTAAAAGTCCAGGGGAGGTAAATGTGTCTTTCTTCAAACCTTCCATTTAAGTGTTAAAGTTTCAAACCTCAAGGGAGGTATGTGTTAAAACCCCTTATTTTTATTTTTACTTTGTAATAATCAATTTAATTTTATATTAATATTTAAAATTAAAAATTATAATGATATTTTAATTATTAATTATTTTTCTTTTAAATTTATTATTAATTTTTAACGATATTAATTATACATATTTTATATAATTAATATTGTCAAATTCTTAATTGTCAAATTTTTACAACATTAATCATAAGTAAATTTTTTTATAAAATAAAATTTGCTATAAAAAAACTTTTAGTTAGTTGTAAGATATTAATTGTATAAATTTCAAAATAAATATTTTAACTATTAGTATTATAGAAAATTGACAATAAGTTTTCACAATATTAATTATACATAATTTTTTAAATTTACTATTTTAATAAAATAATCAACTTTAAAAATATGTATAATTAATATTATTAAAAAATAATAAAAAATTTAAAGAAAAAAATTAGGAATTAAAACATAATTATAAATTTTAAATTTAAATATTATAATAAAATTATATTTGTTATTATAAAGTAAAAAATATTTAAATATTATAATAAAATTATATTGATAATTATAAAGTAAAAATAAAAATAATTAAATTATTTTATATGTTTTTAATAGTTGAGGAGTAAAATAGTTAATTTAAATCTAAATAGTGTATAGAATAGTATCTTAAAGTGAAAGGGGTATCTAAGACTGACAAAAAACCTAGGAGGGGTATTTCCCTTTTCTCTAAAAGTGAAGGGGGCAAAACACATTATCC